>OY856409.1:1554825571-1555290571 GCA_963693085.1 Alisma plantago-aquatica
TCTCCAAAATGTTATGGTAATCAGTGGATGCCACTGGTTTTGGTTTGGATTATATATTGCTATTATTTGCTCAGCTTATCACTTTTACAAATTTTTGGAATATAAATTATGTTTGGTTTGTGTGGTAGACAAGTTGAGACGAAAAATGTATTTTAAAATTGAATTTCTCTAAAAAATCATATATATAGTGCATGGTTTTTTTTTGCACACTGGTGTTTTAGGAGTTAACATGATCTGAGTAAGAACGACGAAAGCCAAAAGTGACTAAGATCTGACTGAGTTTGTCGAACCAAGCACGCGGGCTCTATTTGAGACTGTAGATGGCCTTTTTCAGTTTACAGACTTTTGAGGCAGACTCCCCTTGAGCAACGAAACCTGGTGGTTGCTCCATGTAAACTTCCTCCTATAGATCTCCATAATAAAATGCATTTTTAACATCCAACTGAAAGAGGGGCTAGTCTTTGTTAACAGCAACAGAAATCAGAATTCGGATAGAATTTAACCGTGCAACGGGAGAAAAAGTTTCAAAACAGTCGACATGATATGTTTGTGTACCCTTTTGCCACAAGCCGAGCTTTCAAGCGCTCAATTGTTCCATCAGGTTGATACTTAATGATGAAAACCCATCGGCAGCCAACAGTAGGGCATTAAGGAGGGTGATCCACAAGTTCCCATGTTTTATTATCACATAGTGCCTCCATTTTTTGATTCATCGTCTGTTTCCATGTAGGAATAACGAGAGCTTCTGCAGCAGTCTTTGGAATAGTGACGGCAGAAATCGTAGAAGTGAAGCATGCAAAACTGTTATGCAGATTGGCAGAAGAACATAAATGACTGATAGGATGTTTAGTGTAGGAACGAACGTCTTTGCGCTGACTGATAGGAAGGTGCAAGTCAAAAGTTACCTCAGTGTTTGTATGATCATCCGTAGACGGAGGAATTGGTTGAGGAGCCATGGAAGGAGTGCTTGTCTGGGGTCGTCATTTGTACACTTGCAAAGGGCGACCTTCAGGCTGGTCTGAGGAAGGCAAATCCTCAACAACATCTGGTAGAGGCGTGGGTGCCAACATATCATCAGAAAAATAGGACATATGCTCAAAAAATATCACATCCGCACTGACAACTCATTGCTTTAGAACAAGATCAACGCAGTGATAACCTTTCTGGGTTCTAGAATATCCCAAAAGGATCCATTTAGTGGAGTGAGGATCAAGCTTTGTCATTCATGGGCGTAAATTTTTGACAAAATAGGTACACCCAAAAATATGAAGAACAGAGAACAGTGATGCATCAGGAAACAGAATGGTGTAAGGGATACGATTGTGTAAAATAGAGGATGGCATACGGTTTATAAGATAGCATGTCGTAGTAACTGCTACAGGCCAGAACCGGTGAGGGACTTTATAATGAAGAAGAAGAGTGCGAGCAACCTCCAACAAGTGGCGATTTTTTCGTTCAGCAACACCATTCTATTGTGGAGTATAAGGACAAGTGGTTTGATGGATGGTGCCACGAACAAAACAAAAGGATGTGACAGATTTTTGCATAAATTCTAGGGCATTATCGGTACGGAAAATCTTAATGGGTTTATTGAACTGGTCTGTATTTCAGAAAAGATATTGATATTGTCCAAAACAGTGTTGTGATCTTTAAGTAAAAAAAGCCAAGTAGCACGGGAATAATCATCAATAAAAGTCAGAAAGTATTCAACACCAGAGTGACTAGAAACTAAACATGGTCCCCAGATGTCCGCATGAACAATATCAAAAAGTGTTTTAGAACCAATTTCTGTTTTAGCGGGAAATACAGACCGCGTTTGTTTTCCCAAAAGACAAGATGCACAAGAAAAAGTTTTTTCAGATAATGTTGGAAATAAATGTTTCAGCATTGTTACAGACAGATGAACAAGTCGGTAGTGTCACTGGAGTCATGTGACTGATGTAGACAGAAGAGCAGATGCTGCATGCGGTCCATCCAAATAGTAGAGTATGTCTGGTCTTTCATGGCCTGAACCAATCCTCGTCTTCGTGCAGAGATCCTTCAAAACACAACCAGAGGATCAAATTTAATAGAGCACTAAAGTTGTTTTACAGTTTTACAAACAGATAATAAATAAACAAAAAATTATGGTATGTATAAAACAGATTGGAGATGCAACTTTCGAGACAGAGGAATAGTGTCGATGCCATGAAACGGGAGTCTTAGAGCCATAGACGGAATATTGGTGGTTTTCGTCAGAGCAAAAAATAATTGGATGTCGACAGCCATATGGACAGACGCACCAGAATCAATACACCATTTATTGTTACCAGCAGAAGGAGAGGCAAGCATGACGGAGGAACCAACAGTAGATGTCGAATGTAGCTGAGTCATGCGCTCCTGGAAAAACTTCTCGAACTCTGAGAAAAGCCATTCAGTAGACGGCGGAGCAGATTGTTGGTTGGATGCAGTATCAGTTGAGGTTTCTGTAGATGCTTGGTTAGCCCAGGCTGGTTTACCGTGCTTGATCCAACACCTATCTTCGTTGTGATTATCACGACTACACCAGTTGCAGAAGCGAGGCCCAGTAGCTTGGCCTCAACCAGGAGCAGTAGAGGAGTTGCGTCCACCAGTAGGAGGTAGACGTCCGCCACGGCCTCGGCCTCGACTGCAGCCACGTCCAGAGTCAATAGTGCGAACAGCTAGAGCAGGATGCTCAATAACAAGATTGGAGGTCATCGACGGAAGTCTTTGAACTCGCTTAAGAACATCGCGAAGAGTAGGCAGGGGGTCGCTAGATAGAATCTGATCGACCATGCCAGAGAAAGTAGCAGGAAGAGCAGCCAGAAGCTGGACCAGTTGTAGTTCATTGCACTGCTTCTGGCTTCTTTGATGTCGGACGTTAAGGGATGGTAGATTTCGTACTCATTCCAGAGAGCAGAGCATTGGTTGTAGAAGTCTCGATAGAAGTGTCAGAAGAAAACTCCTTGGCCAAGTTTCTGAAAATTTCAAAAACACGTTTAGGATTCTGCTGATGGGAATAGACATGGGAGAGTTGGTCCCACATCGCCTTAGCATCATAAAGGCATAACAAGGACTGACTGACCCGCGGCTCGGTGCTATTAAGAAGCCAGGACATAACACCAGAGTCGTCTTTGAACCATTGTGCATAGGTTTGTTTGCTCTTTTCATCCACAGTAGTAGCAGGAGCGGCAGGAGGATCAGTAGTAAGATGTGAGTATCGGCTTTGTGCCTTGACATAGAGGACAAAGGACGCCGACCAAAGATGGTAGTTAGAGCCATTGAGCTTAACGATGGTAACACGCAGAGAACGAGGCGGCTCAACAGAAGCCATGATGAGTAGAGACGGAGCAGGCGAGCAGCAGTGAATTAGGCGGCACAGCAACAGCAATTAGTAGATAAGGAACCCGCTATGGGGCAGTAGAGCAGCACAAGAGATCTGACGCATCAGATCAGAAGAGACCTGTGTCGGGCAGATAGACTGATAAAGTAACCTACACCGTCATGAGGAAAATCAAGATTCCGTCATGAGGCGCAGGCAGAGAAACCCAGAGAGACGAGAGACTCTCAATGTGCAGGAGCTATGGCTGTCCAAAAGATTTCGCGTACGAAAATGAGTGGGAGGAAGCAAGTGAGGATGAGGGCAGCAGGAGGAGTGCGCAGCGACATGCTGGGGTGGGCGACGGCAGGCTAGGAAGGGGCGGCGACGGGAGGAAGGCAACGGCGGCAGGGAAGGGGGTGGCAACGGCAGTCGGGGGGGGCGGCGGGGTAAGGCTAGGGCATAAGGGCATGGTGGGGATTTGCAAAGAGGGGAACCGGAGCTGCTCTTGATACCATATAGAGAGAGTGGGAATTGTGTATTTGATGATTTAACAGATGTACAATACAGTCTCTTATATAACAGAAGAGAGTAGAGACTAAAGCAGAGATAAGCAATATGGGACTAAACTACTGAAGTAAAAACTTACGTGAGGCACGTAACACTCAACAAAACACAACATATCTCTATAGGAGAGGGGGACACTTACAAGGAAGCGGACTCAAACCATAATGGGCCAAGTACACTTGGGCCCATATATACATAATAAACTAACAACTCTAACACTCCCCCTCAAGCTGGAGCATGGGTGAAACACGTCTAGCTCGCCAATACATAAAAATAAAGATAGCAATAGCGCCCTTGAAATTGATAGTAGCCAAACCAATAGGAATTAAATAACTGATACTGATGTCGTTTCGACAGCTTGGGTATAGATATTTACAGGTATACCGACGGAATTATCGACAGATGCAATCCTGGCCATATCGACGCCAAAATGAACGAATTAAATCATGAAATTTTACAGGCATGGTCTCAACACCTAGATGCAACGTTTTATGCAATAAAATTCTATATTGGGTATGTGGGGGGGAGGGGTCAATCATGTGTGAGTTAAGGAATATGTCTTATTTTTTGGAGATTTCGATGAAGGATATCGATGACAAAATGCAAGAATTAAGATCTAAAATTTTACTAGCACAATCTATAAACTCATGTTAACACACTTATGCAATAATATTCAATTTACAACAAACATATAACAACGTAGTAAATTACTAACTCACGTCAGTTGTATGTTGAGTGGCGCGCTGGTTCTCTATACAATATGTTGTTCATATGGGCCACATATTGCTCCCATGTCATGTAACTTCCGTAAGACTTGTTGTATGAAACAACATGTTCCTCATACACTTCAGGATTGGCAAACTGCATCATCCCAAACTTCGGAAAATGTTCTTCCAAATCTTTTAGATATTTTTCCTTTGTTGCTGAAATGGAGGGAGGTTGAGTAGAAGCAGGTGGAGGTGCCCTTGCTCGAGGAGCTTGAGGTTGAGTAGCTTTAGAAGCAGGAGGAGCCCATGTTTGAGGAGTTTGAGGTTGTAATGGAACACCAGCAATAGGATAAATTGTAGTATGCCCACCACTCCATGTTTGACCTCCATCACCAGAGTATGCTTCGGTGTTCACCCAAAAGCATCCATAAGGGCTACGGACAGAGTATGCTTCGTGATATCCCATACCAGGTCCAAGTTCTAATTGTAATCTTGGTGGTGGTTCAACATGATATCCAGGATACCCATGTTGGGTCTGAGATGGGTATGGAAGTGTTTGCCCATATAACATATCTCCGAATAAATGTTGAGATTGAGAGTCAGATATGCTCATGTTATCCGTTGAATCAGCAAGATCAGAATGATAATCACTTTGGCTATGATATTGTGGTTGTGGATTGCATGGGTAGGGGTATGGGCTTGTAGTTGTGGGCATTGTGGCAATGGCATGTGGTGGAGGTGCACCGCTATAATCTTTCCCAGTTCGAGTTTTTCTTCTTTGAAATCTTTTTTCAGCCATGGGATTTCCCTGTTCTTGTGGAGGTGCAGCCCTAGTAACATCATGACTAACATAAGGCTGGTCATCATTTTGAGGATCAACAGCTGGAGGATATTCTGGAGAGCGTTGGCTGCAATTATCACCATCATTGCCACCATCATCAGACTTAGATTTAGAACCAGATGTAGAAGAAGAAGAATCTGAGCTATCTAATTGTTCTTCCACTTCTCTATTGATTTCCATATCAATATTAACATGTGCAGCTTCAGGATCAAGTCTTTCAGGCGGGGCATCAATAATAATATCATCACCATTATTTGCATCAAATTGCTCTTCTATATATGGATCTGGACGTCCATCTAAACTATCAAGAACAGGACGGTCTATCTCATTCATCCATTCCTTTAAAGGATTTTCTGAATCATCCTCCAGTCATCTACGTCTTTCAGTGTTAAAAGTATATGCGGTGTCAATGGGATCATGGACAACAGCAAAATCCACTTCCTTGTAGTTGGCATCGCGTATTGCTCTAGCCCTCAACCGCATGTTGTAATGAACGTATACAAGATCCCTCAACCTGTTTGCACCAAGTATGTTCCTTCTCTTGGAGTGTATCAGATTGAAAGTGCTCCAGTTTCTTTCACAACCCCCTGCAGATGTTGTTTGAGAAAGGATGTGAATAGCCACTTTTCTTAAATGAGTGGCACCTGTTCCATTCCAAACCCACCACTCACAAGGATCACCTGCATCGCGGTCAGCAACCACATTTGGATGGCCAAAGCATCCAGTGCTTTCACGAAACTGGCGCAACTGCAAAAATAATATATATGATATTAAGATGATGAAATCAAAGGAAAGAATAATGAGAAATAAAGAATGTAACTAAGTCATATAGTTATATACCTCTTCCAGTACTAGCAATCGCTCTTTTGGAGAGGTAATGAACTTGTTAGTGACTTCTCTCACTACATTCATTAGAGTCGCATTCAAGCCTAGTGTTCGTGAGTATTGGAACATCGGATTCAAATAGTAAGATGTCACAAATATAAATAAGGAAATTAGAATGACATTTTATTGTAGACAAGTATGAATTAGACCAATAACTTAGAAGTTAGAATATAATTGAGTCATTGAGAGAATCATATACTTGCTTTATGCAATGGATGCAAAAGCATATTTGTGATTCTCATAAATTTTTATGTATTGCTCATTGGACCTAGGAGCTGCTTCTTTGATATTGTCTACCATTGAGGTCATTGCATCATAAAGGAAAGGCATTGTTGCAGTTTTGTCACCATCTACGAGCCTCAATACTTTGACAATGGGTTCCATTATTTTCAGCACTCTAGTAACCTTATCCCAAAAAGGTTGGCTGGCAATCAACTCCTCAATTCTTTTGCCAACAGGGGTGTTGTGCTCCTTCATGGAGGTCCACTCCACTCCATTGAAGAGCCTCCTAAGTCCATCCTTTTTGGACTTTAACGATTGTAAGGCAAGAAAATTTGTTGCAAATTTAGTTGCCCATGTTCTAATAAGATCACCACCACAGTACTCAGGTCGCCTCATGGCATTTAGCAGAAAAGAATGGTTGTAGATGAATCCCGTTATCAATCTACCATCAATGACAACAGATTTGATGAATCCCGTTATCAATCTACCACTTAACTTGGTGGCATCGACTATTATGGTAATACATTTGTGAATGGATGAGTTGGTGCCATCGACATGAGAGTAAGTGGTACCGAGACTAAAAAAATAGGATTGTGTTGATTCCTGAATGTGGGCTCAGTGCCGAAGACAAGGTAGTTGGTGATAAATGAAGAAATTATTCTATTTTATGTATTATAGACTCAAAAAACAATACTTTAACTGTATAAATGTTACATGTATCTATAGAAGCAAACACAATATTTTTTAAGATTTTTATTAACAAGAAAAAAGGGTTAAATGAATAAAAAAAGGTCTGAAATTATTTTAAAAAATAAAAATTTGTCATTTATCTAGTATTAAGGTAAGTGATGTATTAGAAATTACTCATTCCATCTTATATTACACTAACACGCATAAATCTGTAGAAAAAACAAAAAAAATATTTTTTTTTCAGCATTTTTAATAAATGCAAAAACGAAAAATATATATATTTGTACTATATTTTTGTTTGTATTTGTTCATATTAGTATTTGGTACAACTTTTTCTACTAAACGTAGGTTAGATACCTATTATGACTAGTACTTATTGTATTATTACGAATTTTATATTAATTAGTGAAATTATGTGATAATATTAATTAATAGTAGTAGATCTAGTGATACATTAGTATATCTACATAAAATAATCATAGATCTATTGTTAAATAGCATTAATCCTAAGTTTTTAGGAGTAGATCTAGATTTTGGGTGTATTTAGAGAATTTTGGAGAAGTTTTATGGTGAAAATAGAGAGGGGAGGGGTTAGAGAAGATGAGAAATGAAAGAAATTAAAAAAACATACCTTGATCAGGGCTGATTCGAGCTCCAAGGAAAGAAATCACCTCAAATCTCCAAGTTGCTCCACTCAAACAGCAGCAGCAAGCAACAGGTTCGCGTAAATCGGCATGTCGGGCGGCATACCGCCTATATCGCCCGTAAGTTGGGCTTTTTGCAGCGGTAACCCTCAGCTTTCGGCGGTAAATGGCGGTATTTACCGGTAAGTCCACCGGTATACCGATATTTGCGGTACCAGCGGTAGACTTGCTCAAATCGATGCCCGATGGCGTCGATATCGATATTTCGACCGGTATACCGACGATACCGGCGATATCTCATTCATTAGGAGCAATCATGAATAAACATCAGAATTTTTAGCGAGGATCCAAAGCAGCTAATGGTGGAAGACATTTGTAGAAGTCATGAGTCGTCATTGTCGTCGAAGTAGTTCCACATAAGAAGCACCACCACCAAAATAATGCACACTAATTAAGACAAGAAGCACCAACACCGGAATAATGCACAGCAGTTGGAATAAGAGCATTGTTATAAGTATGTTGCGCTATAGCAAGTAGGCATGTGTTTGAGATACGGTGCTATAGGAAAAGTGTGCCATAGGTGTCAACAATGCATGGATAAAGATGCAGGAACTAAACAAGGTGTCGAATGAATAATCTTATATTATATGATAATGACATGGCTTCCCCTCATCTTCTCTCCTCCATCTCGTCTCTTCCCTCTATTCATCTTCCTCTAATCTCCCCTTCACGTTAAGCGTGAATAGGATCATGAAGTTGGTTGGAGTGGATAATAATGCACGGTAGATGGGATAAGAGCATTGTTATAGGAATATTGCGGTATAGCAGGTGGGCACATGTTTGTGATGTGCAGCTATAGGAAAGAGGTGTCATAGGATGTGTAAACAATACACAGATAAAGATGCAAGAACTAAACAACATGGTTTCATGAATAAGCTTATATCTCTAACAATGACATGACTTCCTCTCTTCATCTTCTCTCCATCTCTGCTCTTCCCTCAATTCATATTCCTCTATTCTCCCCCTCACGTCAAGCACAAAAGATCATAGCAGTGGTTAGGGTGTGAAATCATAAACACTAGTAGATGAATGGATATGTAAAGCACGACACAGAAATAGCACTACAGGTATAAAGGCGCGTAGCCAAAAAAAAACACTACATATATAAAGGCACGGTAGGAAGAAAACATTACTAGTATAAAGGCATCGTAGGAAAGAAGGAATTACTATCGGTACATAGGCACAGCAGGATAAAAGAAAAAATATCACAGGAATAGACAAAAAAATGGAGTAACTGATAATGTGAGTCAATGTGCTACATGACCCGACTAGACAGATCCAGATAGAAAATTAATGGATCTTTGTGCGACCCGACCGGAAAAGGCACTTTTGTATGGTCCTTAGGCCGACAAATCTAGGGGGTGCAAGGGTGGAGCCCCCGTAGTATGGATTTAGATTAAAAATTAGATTCGGTTAAGGATCCAATTAGCAATAGGCACAGTGGATCCAATTAGAAGGAAGGCAGCGGCAAGGGTTGAGGCAGGTCGGGGTTCAAGTGAATAACATGTCGGGCAGGATTTTGTCATGCGGCTAGTGTCAGCAGTGATTTGCAGTTGTAGGGGATAGACAGCATAGAGGGAAGGGTAGGGCAAGGTGGCAGTAGCAGATAGGTGTGGGGGGGTTGGCGAGCTAGCACGAGGGAGTCGTTAATTGATAGCCTGAGTGATGTAATTTCAGAATTGAGATTTCTCGGCATTTAAACTTTCACACACAGTTTGTGCATGGGGCAAGAGGTTGATGTGCCACCTTGCATGGACTGAGCCATGCCATTTGATAAATAGACGGCTCTAGTGTGGCTGGGGATGCCACCCTTATTATAGCGTGCATTTGGTGTTGTTGAAGTCGCGGATCGGGGGACAGCCGCACGGGCTCTCGGATGGGAGTTCGTTGAATATGGACATGACCATTGCAATGGAATCAATCATAGATAATCGTCACGGCTGGAGACACATACGCGATTACGACTAATTGGCTTTGTTGATTAGCTAGCGGAAGCATGGTACATGCAATCACATGTGATGACACAGAAGTGCTTTCGCCAATATAAAGGAGAAGATCACAATCTGAATATAATAAATCTCGAGGAAGACTTGGGGAGGGGACGTGACTTGGGGGAGGTAGATAATGGTGGTGATGGCCAAAAAAAAAGCCCCAGCATCTGGTAATTTTTATGGAGGGAGGGAGGAGACGACCATGGAGGTCGCGATAATGCCTGGCGGGCATGTAGTCAAGAAGTGGGACGCTTGCTCGCAAACGGAGACACTCTCCTTTGCTCTCTAGGGTTATTGTGATGGCCAGAAAAACAAGCCCCAAGACTAGGAATTTTTATGGAGGAAGAAGGGAGGGGACGATCATTCAGGTCGGGATGATGCCCGGCGGGCATGTAGGCTAAGAAGTGGGGTGACTACTCGCAAACAAAGACACTCCCCTTTGCTCTCTAGGGTTAGGCTTAGGATCAACGCTCTGATACCATGTGAAGAATAAGATGGAGGCTAATGAGATGATTCAATTAGACAAAACCCCGCTCGAATATATAGGAAAGAGGAACACTTTCAAGGAAGCGGACTCAAACCCTAATGGGCCAAGTACACTTGGGCACATATACGTAATAAACTAATAACTCTCAACACTCATAACTAGACAAATTGCACGTAGGTCCCGACATATAAATGTAATACAAACTAAAACTAAATAAGTTACATTCATGTTGCATCAACTTCCCCATATCCAACAGACAAGCCAGTGATGAGTTAGGTACATGCCCTAAGAGGCTTTGCCAAGTGGCAGCTGGAGCCTGGAGGAAGGTCACTATACAGCAGCAGAGTTAGGTACGTGTAGGAAACCAACGGAATGACTGTCTTAACATGTTGAAAGTGTAGGTGTTGCATAATTCATCATGATCAATGATGTGTCTATCATACTGCTAAGGATGGCCTAGCACGATATGGACAATCTTTAGAGGTACACCTCATAGTACATGGCATCCTTATAGACATTGTGATGCGAGAAATGGACCAAACAATGATGTGTGGCACCACGCATATAATTGTCAAACGACTCAAACTACATTGTGAAGAAGGGGGGTCAAAGCGGACAGTGAAATATCAAATTTCTAATTCATATTCAACTGCCTTGGACAAACCCTCATGGCTAATATACATACGAAAACTTGGAAACCCTGAACCTAAGGCAATTGCGTAAATTTGACAAACCACAATAAAAAACAAATTAAACTTGCAGCTAAGTGCAAATAACTAGATAAATTGCAATTAGGTCCATACATATAAACGTTATAAAAAACAAAACTAAATAAGTTGTGTTGTCGCTACATCAGTGTTAGGAGACAGTTTGTAACATAATTCAACAGGATCATCCCCTTATGCTAGTTAGGAGTTACGCAAGACCCTTCATAGTACCGAGGCTATAAGCACGATACAATTAGGCCCACATTCATCACAATAAGATCTAACACCCCCCACCCCTCAATATCAAATCTGATCAAAGTCTCCATGCTTCTCAGTAGAAACTGAACTAGATTAGGGGTGAGCATCGGTCCAGAACCGAACCGCACGGGACCAGGGACCGTATTTGTACAAAAGAATGGACCGCAGACCGAAATATTTTGAAGTAGGACTGAACAAGGACCGGACTGTTTCAAGGTAGGACCGAACCGAGACCGGACCGCTTGAACCGTAATCAGAACTCTTTAGCATTCCATAGCATGTTTAATAGTAAAACTTTGATCATTTTAATTGCATCTAACTATTGTTTAGCATTACTATCAAACATTTACACTACTAATGTTGTAATATGTGATTTGTTTATACTTCTGACATAATAAAACTTCATATTCAAAGGCATTTTACATGTAAAACATCCACGGTCCGAACCGCGATCTGACCGGTTTTGGACGGGGCCGGACCGGACTGCAGACCGAATTTCCAACATTTTCGGACCGCGGACCGACCGAACTCAAAACGGTCCAGGACCGGTCCGGTCCAGTTTTGCGGTATGGACCATCATTTGCTCACCTCTAAACTAGATATCCAAATGGATCTACCACCTGAACTTCAGATTTAGTGATGGAATATCAACTACTAGTAGATAGAAACAGATATACTACATCTCTAGAGACCAAACTAAGAACAGTGCTGAATAACCAATTAAAGCTCGCTCAATGAGACTGCTCCAAAACCATATCAACTTGTGTAGTGTGAAATATATTCCTTCAGTCACATCATCTTAGGAAATTTGCAATATCAAACTAGTCATAAGGCCAGGAACACGAGGCAGCATAGATTATATAAACAAAAAATTTGAAATGCCATCTTAGCAACTAAAGAGAAGTCTCCGAACAATCTTCTTCACAGATTGTAATCCCTTGACTGAACTTTGAGTCTATCTGCAATTTCATGGAACCATATTGACTAATTTGAGAACGGAGAGATACACTTGCAGCCAACCGTAATTTCCTAGGTGGAAAAATACAAGGGACCAAGTATTGTTCTGTTTGAAGCTACACATCTCTTTTGTAGCAGCATGCCATCATGGATAACTGGAAGCTTTTATGATTTCATTGGGAATAAACGTACTGCAAATAAGAAAACCCCATATGACACCAAATCAAGACTGGATCAACAGGGAAGGTCTCCTTGGTTTCATGAAGAGAGGTAGATTTTAATGTATCATGAGTAAGCGTCGTCAAATTTAGAGGCAACTGGTTGTGACGAAGTATGCTATTGCCAGCTTTAGCCTCTTAAGTTTAGTGATCTCTCCATGAGTGCAGGTATACAGAACTGGAAACAACATACAAATTGTGATAGTGACTTAGTAGTGATGAACCCAATGAAACTAGTAAGAGCATATAGTCATACAGCTCAATTTATGATTGATAATCAGCATAGAATGAAGTAACCTCCAAGGAACAAACACTAAAGTGTAAAGGGATGCAAAAATAAATGATGCACATGTGTCCTCTTTGAACTCCTGAATAATCCAACAGACACTCAATGGACTGAAATCCCAACTTATCTTAACGATTACCTATCTTGAGGACAAATCACATATGCCTACAAACTTTCATAGGCGCATGGTAAAGTAGTGTACTGATAAGTGATAATCAATTCATAGGCGCATGGTAAAGTAGTGTACTGAATAGTGGCTATTCCCAAACTTTCCCAGCTATATATCCCTGATTGCATCTACTTTGCTTAATTTTACTTTGTTTATGTAATTGAATAAAAGAACTCACGTTGGTCATTTGATGAATATGCAGCTAAATCCTAAGATACCAGAGCTTGAATCCAGATTAAACTTCATTTTTCCATCTACCCCAAGTTCTGAAGCTACAAGAATGTGAAACTACATCGCCAAAACCATGGAACACGGCCATAGTCATCATTGGAGCAAAGAAGTTGAAGATCTGCTGAAATCAGAGACAGGTCGACCCACCTGAGGAAGTCCACCTAGAGAAGATAACCATAAAAGTCAGTCAACTTGCCCTGGTTGACCTACTTCCCTGAGCAAAGCCTAAATCAATCGATATCCACCAAATAAACCCAAGGCATGTCGATGGATTTACATAAGTCGGTCGACTTGCCTGTATTACCACATCATGACAGTTTTGTTTTGACATTTTAAAAATCATTTAACCATTCTACCCCCACCAAACCCTAGGGTTTTGTGCCCAATAAACCCTTGCCTATAAACTGTATTCCTACCACCAAGCAAGGGGTTGGCACCCCATTCCACCTGACATCCACCCAAGCAGCCAGCTCCAACCATAGTGACAAGTTCGGGATTCGGCAACTTTTCGGCTGGCCGGAAAAAATCGGAATTCGGAAAAAATCGTCAAAAAGTCGATATATTTCAGTCAAAGTTCGGTCAACTTCTCGGAAATAATCGAGAATAAGTCGGCTATATATATACATATATATACTTATCTATACACATATATACATATATGTGTATATGTATATATTTACAGAGTTAGGCTAGAATACACTCGAGTGTATCCGGAGCGGAATACACTCAAGTAGTTTTTCATGATGCAATATTTTTTTTTTGAAAATCTAATCCGTTGATCTTCTTAAACATCTCGTGAACAACTCATACACAAAATTTGAGTACATTTGGATATGTATAGCTCATGTTATGAAGACCGCAAAAATTATACATTTCAAATTAGTTTCGTGCGTCGATTTTATTGCCCTTGGATGAGTGACTTACACTCATCCAAATGGGCTCAAAATTTGTATGTAGCCTAATTATAGTATGACGGTGAAGATCAACGGTTTACATTTTGCAAAAAATAGTCTTGATATGCAAACACACTTGAGTGTATTCGTGCGATCCGTACACTCGAGTGTATTCTAGCCTGACTCTATATTTACATATATGCATATATATACATATATGTATATATATATATACATATATATACATATGTTTGTATATATATACATACATATTAGATACACATGTAACTATTAAGGTCACTATACATACAATCTTATTGAGTGAAAAAAGTAGGAAAAGAATCAGAGGATAGTTGAATAATAACAATGAACTGTTAGGGAGAGTGGGGGTTGGAGGTTTAGCGTATATAAGGAATTTTTGTGTACATGATTTGGTATAATTAAAAAAAAAAGCAAACTACTTAAAAGAGAAAAAATTGTGAAAAAAGTGAAAAGTCACGAAGAATCGTGAAAAATTGTATTAATCGTGAAAAGGCGGGGAAAATCGTGAAAAGTCGGCGAGCGACGTATTAATCGCGGTGAATATTTGGGAGCCTATAAAACCGCAAAAAATCGCCGATTTTTTGTGTATGAATTGCGGTGAATATTTGGGAGCCTATCAAATCGCAAAAAATCGCCGATTTTTAGTAAAATTCCGTGACTTTTGTTACTATGGATCCAACTCCATTCTACATAATTGTTTCCTCCACCATTCCCCACCTCCATTATCATTCACATCCACCTCCATTTCTAGCTTCCACATACCAAAACATGCCATCAACTTCCATTCAATTGTGATCCATCAGTCCATCGTTTCCAGTGCCACGTCCGCTCCAAGCAAACCTCATAATCTCCATTTCCACTCACCATTCCATTTTACTCATTTCAACCCATCCACCTACATTTCCATCACATTCCACCTTCGTTCCACCCTGATTTGGGTTAACTTGGCAGATTTCCAACAGTGGCGAAGTTGGCGGACTTGCATTACTTCTCCACATGAATGTACCCAAAGACTTAGAAGGAGATGTAGAGCTTAACCTATTGGGTTGCCACTGTTTGTCTGACAAAATCAAATGCCATTTATTCCTTCATCCGAGTCTGTCACTGTCCCATGTACTATCTAAAGTCATCGGTTGTGTGCTTTGTCCATATCGTAGGTAATGGCAGGGACCAATTAAGTCCCATGTCTGCCAAACGCATATTTTGGTGCTGGTATATAGTTCGCGGTGGAAAAGATATGTTTGTTTGACAGAATGTCCCTTCTTTTTATTAGTTCATGTAACCTTTTTTTTTCGTATAAACCATACACTATATGTTTAAAATGTCGATTTCGACGCCTCGGATGGTCCAGAAACAAATATTTACAGATATATTTTAATATTTTTGCTTATTTCGACACAAGATTTTAACACAAATTTTGACGATTACGATGACCAAATAAAGGAATTAAGCCATAAAATTCTACCATGATGATCGACATACATAAATACACCTAATTATGCAATAACATCACATGTTGGTATAGGGTGAGGGGCTCCTACATTTTTGAGTGAAAATACATAAAATTGTTTCGAGCAGGATTCCCATCATGCTACGTACATATATTCTTATGCAATAGCATGTTACATCAAATATTTTGGATTCAATTAAATAAGGGGGTCTCCACATTTTCTAAAGATTTTTTAAGAATTTTTGTTCAATTTTTTAATGAAATTACAAATCGGAAATTTTGGCAAATTGGCATGTCCTTTTCGATGTCTGGTACCGGTCGAAACCAAAATGTTGACCAAAATTTTGCAATTTCAATCGATTAAATCCATGACCATACATAAGATGGTTCGTCAAAAAATAGGTCGAGGCAAACCCTACTTGGCACCTTGATGCTTAGGCGGCTTCAAGAAATCAACTTAATAGAAAGGAAACAATTCCCTTTCCCTCCTAAATCACTCAAACAAGGGAAATGAAAGGAAGTAGTATCTCTTCCATGGATTTAATGCAATTCCAGTGCCATATTTCCTGTAATCTTGTGACATTACTTTTCTAGATGGCCTTCAAGCCGTTTGAGTTACACAACTAAATAGTAAAGTTATAATTATCAAGTGCTTTAGCAACAAAGATGACATAACAGACACTATCGCTTCACAAGATATCTCTAGAGCGAAAAAACAGACATTTGAGGCTCTCGAATTTTCTGTTTAAAGTAAGGAGAAGAATCTAGAAGGGTTTGAAGAAGTTACATAAAGATGTATAGAGCACAAAACTACCATCTAACAGAATTGAATCTTTTCTCAGAATTTGAAAGATACACTAAGGCCTAGTTTGGCCGACCACATTTGAAATCCCAGAAAATCGTGTTGTAAATGGCAGTTATGATCACCATGTTGTCGTGGCCAGGGACTCCACAGCACATGTTGCCGGAGGTGAGATGGCAAGCATCTGGCGTGAGTCTCCAATCACGCAAATTTTGCGTGCATTTGAGATTACAAGCAGCGTCAGATAATGTTCTTCAGGCGCAGTTACCCATCCCGCAAACCATTTGAGGTGATTCATAATACTATTTTACTACTTAAAGTTCTAGGATTTTAAAAGTGTCAGTTCATAAGGCCCCTACAATACTGAATAGGGATTATGTAGTTCTATTAAGTAATTCATATGTTGTCTCACCACTTATATCACATAAATACTTCGAACTAAAATATATATAATAATTCATGGTACAATAAGAAATTAAAAGTTTTTTTTTAATTACCTTTTATGCAAACCGCACCTTCTTCTCAATCAACAACATCCCCTTATCACTACCGACATCGTTTTTTACCAGCACCCATCTATACTGTGTTCCTTCATTTCACGACCAATATGCATGTACCAGTACCACCATTTCCACTCCAACATCCCGTGATCTCAATTCAACAAGATCACAGAAATTAATGATGTGTCCAGCCAGGTTATCAAGAGCTTTCTTTATATTTCGTAGACTACTTACTTCTATACTAAAATCAAGCCAACATACCAAAGAATTATTGAGGGCAACATAAAGTTGAACATGATAAAATAAGCCATCAATACATTTTGTTGAGAATTAAGATTGCCTTTAAAACAACCTAACATCTTCTTCTCGTCATTTATAACCCTTGCGCACCATATTTATTGACCAGTTTTCATACCACCAACTTCCACATCATCTTCATCGTCACCAATCATGATACTAGGTGTATCCCTTGTTTCCACCACCACCAATATTTATATAACACTATTTATAACCACTAAAACTCACCATAATCATAACCAACACAAATTTTGCAACAAAGTGTATCCCTTGTTTCTACCAACAATATGCAACACCGCTTACTTGAGCTACAACCCCCTTAATTATAATCAAACAACACAGTGCAAAATGGCGATGTGCCCATAATTTAAATTACCAAATAGTGAGTTTTTATGAGCTTTGTTTATCCGTTCATTGTTGTTTAATACTAAAATGGGGCCAACAAAGAGTTGAACATGGTAAAACAAGAAATTGATGAATTTTGTAGAGATCACCTTTGATACAACCTGACACCTTCTTATTAACCATGCACAACACCCCCTTGCCACCATCAATATATATACGCCACAATCCAAAATACCACAATCTACAATACCATCAAATTCACCATCATCTTCATCTACAACAATTTTGATACTACGTGTATCCTTGTTCTGCCACCAATGTTTATACACAATCTTCATTATCACCAATATAATTCACCGTCATCTTCATTGACACAAAATCTAAGACTAGGTGTCTCCCTTGTTTCCATCAGCAATACACATGTACCACTGCTACCACTCAACAACCCTAGATCTAGATCCAACAACACCTCAAAATGGCTAACCTGTCCAGGAATGAAATTACCAAAAGGCTGATTTTAACAAGCTTTGTTTATCCTTTCATTAATTATTTCTGTACCAAATTGAAATGTTAAAGAGATCGTTGCATAACCCAAGATCAAGGTCACCTATTGATTGAGCCGTCACCTGATAAGCCTGGTGGGTTTTGGGTGGCATTCAAACCGTTTTCATGACTAGCAAAAAACAGAACCAGAGATCTGAGCAATTCAATCATCCACCCACTGACCAGGTGAGAATTTAGCTGAACCAACTTGGTATGTTCCACCCCAGTTGTTCTTTCCATCACTAAAATAAACCCCACAAAACTGATCACACACCCCTAATTCCCACACCCCTGATACCAGTTGTCAGGAGTTATGAAAAAGAAGTTGCCAGGATGTGACTCCTATCCTCCAAGCCTAGAGTTTCTTCTTCCACTACCCCTCCTCCGGCTTCCTCCTCCGACGCCTCTCCAATTGTCCTCTTTTCAACGACCATTGCCTTCTTTACAGGCAGTTGCCTCTTTTCCTGCTGTGGGTTCTAGCCCTAAGGCTAGAAGCCGCTACCTTCAATAATAATAGAGCTCCTACATACTTCCAAGGGTTAGAGCTGCTGTGAGTTGCAGCCTTTCTCCTGGCAATAAGGTGCGTCTTTTACTCCTTGCTCTCTCCTTTCTCTTCCTATTATCTACTTTATTCACTTTTCTTAACTCCCATTTCCCCCTACCCTCACACTTTCCTAAATGCTCTTACTGGTATGTTTTCCATTTTGTACGTGAAGGTGGTCAACATTTTGGGAGCTGTACTGCTGTAGCTCACATGAATGTGAAAGCAAAATTCATGATGCTGCTAATGAGCATAGTGGTCATCAATATTTTTTCCTCTCTCATTTCTACGAATCTTATTTGCAAGTAATATTTGTCAACATTGATGCTCAGATTCATCTACCCCCCTTTATACTTTCTTCAAAATTGATTCACACAAACTTTTCCCATGTAATGATTGGTTCCTTACTTATTTAACTATATATATATATATAAAGCTCATGGAGGGTTTTCTTTTAAAAACAGCCCATGGAGAGCCTTCTTTAAAAAAAAATCTTCAATTTTTTAAGTTACAAAATAGTCCTTGTCTTGTAATATATACTATACAGTAAAGAGTGTAGGAGGCATTGTATGCAATTTTTTATAGTATTCGCTACATGTTAGTCTTTTATTCTGATAAGGGCACACAAGGGTTTGGATGCAATTTTTATATTACAAATTAGTCCTTGTGTAATCTAATAAGGCTATATGAAAAACCGCTAGGAAGAGTTGAATGTAATTTTTGCTTTTAATTTTCAAGTCATATATTTGCTCGTCTTACTATATATGAAAGCTCATGGGAGAGTTGCATCTTGGGTTTTTTAATTATTAATTGGGTTTTGAAGAAGATTGGGAGAAGGAAGATATGCATGAAGGAGATGAACAGTACAGCAATGTATTTTTCACGTAAACTGTAGCCTGAGTTCTTTTTGTATAATTGGATCAAACATAGGGCTTCGATCCAATAAAGAATGGGGATAGCTCCTAGACGTAGGGTTTAGGAGGCTAGTGATGGATGGAATGGGGTGGCCCACACCTAGATCTAGGGTTTTAGGCTTTGGGCTTTAATACAAACTAATTCAAACCACAATTGAGAAATCAATTCATCTAATTCTTTTTGACGGACAATACCACTCTAGGCATGGATTTACATACATAGCTCACAGGGAGCCCTAATTTGCTTAATTTCGCTAATATCCAACTTAGCTAGAATGTAAATTGATTAATTTGAGAACTTACATATATGTGACCGAATATTACATGTAGCTCGTAATACCGAAATTGTAGCGAAAAAATCCTAAGACGGGGTAACATAATAAAGAACTAATTCATCCTAACCGGATGCGCTCTCATGCTTTTGGATCTAAGACTGTGACTTGTCCTACATCACCCTCCACCTACACAGAAGACGGCATCTATATCCAACGCGCGAGTTGCAAATAGCAAGCTTCTTTATGATAAGTGTATCTCTCGTATTACTATAGGAGCAAACATTTTGTCCCCAAACTAGATTTCTATGGTTGTTCTCTCCCTCCCTCTCTTCAATCAGAAAATCAGTAACCAATACACTACAGCTCCATCGATTGCGGGGCTGCGTAACTAGATTAGCTTACCACATGGGTCCAATCACTTCCATGGACCCAATTACAAGATTTCAGCTATATAAAATTTGCTCCCCCCCCCACACACTTCGTCGACTAGTACCTTACAGTGAAGACTTTAACACCAAGATGGCTGAGATCGACAACCAGTCGGCAACGCACGATACATCTCACAAGTATCGACCATTCGCACAAACTTAAGATAAATTTGAACGCTATGTGCAACAACAACAAATTTGATATAGAGAATCGTCAATCACTTTATGTACAAATGGTAGAGCTAATTACTGATTATATAAGAGAAAAACATTATATACATAGGAAAAAAATTAAGGAAAGTGATTATACTGTAAAGTATTTGATTTTTTAACTAAAAAATAACAGTCAGATAATCAACGTCCACCTCCTCGCCAACATCAAAAAGTCAATTTATACCCTTAGCATGACCGCACATTGAAGATTGTTGTGCCCTCCACAGCACTGCAATCCTAACTTGTTCTACAAAGTGGTCACAAAACCAAATCATTTTTCAACTAGCACCAACTTTAAAATGAGTGTCGCATGCATTTTGTTGCAGCCAAGTTTTGGGATATAACGCCCGTGCATTGGAAGCGACTTTGCAATGTCCACTACATACTCACTTAGGCCAACATGACGGGTAACATAGAGTTACTCATCTTTGTCGACTACAAACATTGAGAGGCCAAGCCATCAAGGTCATTTGGGATGAGCACAACGACGATCACAATGTATGTCATGGTCTCTCCACACTAGTCGTAACAGCACTAGCCACCTCACGCATCTCTTATGTCTAGGACGCATCCATGTCATGACATAAATCAAGCACAAGGACTAGGCCTCTGAGAAAGGATATGGCATGAAGAGGTATCAGTCTACTTCTCTTCGACTATCAACACCATCCATTGCCACACTAACGCCATCTTCGAAGGTTGCATCAATATCAAGCTAAAAATGCTTCTCATATCAAATATAGGGGCATCACTCTAATCATACCTTAGTAGTGTGATGAAAGTGGTGTCAGACACTGAGAAGGAAGATAATAAGGAGAATGAAGGCATACTCCCAACAAATGCACCCAATGACTAACGACAAGGATGAGATAGAGGGTCTGACACGTCATGTCCTAGTTCTACAGTCACTACCTCCCCATCTTGATCCTTGTCGAGTCAGTCTCTTCTACTCTGAGGTTGGGTGTGCAATGCGGATGAGCATGGTCATCATTGGTAGTGGCAATGCCACTAATGCCATCTCCACATCTAACATTCAGGCTTTGAGGTAGTATCTAGGACCTCATTTGAAGCCATACTACCAATGTTGGATCTAATAGACTTGTCAACCACGCACAAATACCTCGTCAATTTTTCTTATCAAGGTGTATACGTTGATATTGTGGTGGCGCACATTATTCTGGTTCTGGAACGACTACGGCCATATGATTGTCACGCACGATAATACGGCTTTCACCAATGCATATTGTTTTGGACTTCTAGCAATTTCTTCCACTGGAATCCTCACCCAACCACACTTAGGGCTGCGACCACTATGCCACATGACACTTTGTTGCATCACGAAGAGGCATCTTCAAGTCACCATTAAACACACTTAGGGCTTGTCTTTCTAGGCCAAGAGTACTAAATGCAGGACAATCACAAACCACGCCCGATTTTAAATACAAAAGACCCCATGAGAACCCAGTTAAGGACAAACTAGTAATCCCGTATGATTTTGGTGTTTTGTTTGATGTTGAGGGACTAGGTTGCAAGTCTATAAGTTTTAACATTTATTTACGTTTGGAAATTATGCGCTTGCCCGAGTCATTAGGGTTAAAATATGAGGCATTATAGATACCCAGCCTTAGGGCATAGTCTAGATAGAGTTGATTATTAAATTGGTCAATGAATTATTTTGTAGTTTCCTGTGATATGGTATTTCGTCATCAAAAAAGCATTGGTTAAGACTACTGATGATAGCATGAAGGAAAAATAAATCAACTAAACGCAATTCATGCAATTAAAATCAAACCAAAAGTAAGCTTCATGGGAATTTAAGAGATTCAAAATTCCCAAATTAGAATTTCCAAGTATGCGTCAAAAATAAACAAATAAACATATCTAGTTGAGTGGCAGCAAATATTCCATCTTGTAAAACAATATGTCAACAGAATAGGCATATTCATTACAAAGTTGGGTGTCAAATCAGTGTATAGAAAGGCCAAGATACATATTGAAAGATAAGCACGTGAAAAGCAAATGAGACAAAACAAATACTAAAGATGTGTAACATGTGTCTACGACTAGCAACTCTGGATTGATGTTTAGGTTTCACATATGATGATAAACAACATTATATATGAGTATAGGGGACCATGAGAATATATGATAAGTCGAAATGCTTTTATTCTTTTCTAGAGAAAGCTAGGGTAGGC
Organism: Alisma plantago-aquatica; assembly: GCA_963693085.1. Classification (NCBI taxonomy): domain Eukaryota; kingdom Viridiplantae; phylum Streptophyta; class Magnoliopsida; order Alismatales; family Alismataceae; genus Alisma; species Alisma plantago-aquatica. Next base: position 1,554,848,249 of record OY856409.1, read on the forward strand.
AAGGGCTGCAAGAGTGAGGAAAAAAGACAGCTGATTTTACAAATTGCAAAACTGGACAACTGGTGAAAAGAAAAGAAGAGTCGTCTATCCAACCTAGTCAGCTGGGATTTAGATTTTGTGTAGGTTCCGTCTGTACATTCTACTTACTTTCCAAAATACCACAAGTATTCCTCTTGGGGTGTAAACTCGTCAGTCATTCATCATGCTAGATCAGCATGCATATCCAACTATAACTTCTTAAGAAACTTGAAAGACTTGTATTGTCCTTGTTTAAAAAAAGTACCTGACGAATCCTGAACAATAATTGTATTGTTCTTTGTTAAACGTTCTAGTTGCAACCTATCTAATATTCACAAACTGTTTTCCTGATTCTCTCTGCCTTCAGATGCAAGCTAAGCTCAAAATAAGAATTATAACCAAGAGTGAAGAATGTTCTTGCTCTGACCTTCCGTTCTTGTGGGGAACAACGGCAGCATGCTGGCGTGATACTGATTGATGGTCAAGTACAAAATCACACGTGGGAAATTGCCGCCCAAAGATGTGCCTGCGCTTGTCCAAGTTAATCTTGTCAAGCACTTCTCCATCTTTCCTTACCTCGAGATAATAAACCCCAGGACGAGGTTCTATTGCCCAGTCCGGAGGCTGCCAGTTTGACTGTCCACCACCAATCTGAGTGGCATGTTGTGTTGGCGGAGGGCCAGCCACCTCTGCGGGCTTCTGGGGGGCATTCTGGATCTGAGACCTGGGGTTGGAAATGTGGGCGGGGAAGGATGCTGTAGAGGGCACGGGAGGTCCCGAAACAGGTTTGGAAGTGCTATTGGAAGTGACAGCGAATGGCTCCGAGGTTTGTGCCTTCTTAAATCGGTCTAGGCCGCCTCTGTACATTGCTTCACAGTTTCCACACCGGAGATACACTACATCCGAAACAGCTTTAACAGATTGCAATCCAATTCAAACCCAACGCCTCAAAGGCATGCCCAGAACAAGAGGTCACCCACCCTATGATATGAAAGCCGCCAACTCTGCAGCTTCCAATAGTCTGCGGACAGAAATCTCTGCAACATACAAAATTGGCGGCATACATTAGTTGCGAATATCAGTAAGAACATCCCACTGTTGAGCAGTAGACGATAAATTTTAGAATAAAAGAAAAGCAGAGAGCCTTGAACACAGTGGCTCATTCCAAGCAATTGAACACACACGCTAACTCTCTCAATCCGAAATGAAAATCGAAATAAGCAAGCTGCAAGCCCTGAATTGCAATCCCAACAGAGTGCAATGTCAGTAACTCACCTTTTAACTCAGGGAAATGTGAATAATGAGGTAAGGCTTGACAAAGAGGATCGTTCGCATCAGTGCGGAAGAGGGATGGGCATGCAGGGATTATTGTTTTAGTAAATACTCCCGAAGCAGCACTCTCAGAGAAGTCTCAAAGAAAGAAGCAAACAGGAACAGACAATGACTTGTACCCGCTGTGGTGAAGGGTGTATGATACCACCGATTGCTGATACTAGGGTTCCGGTGACTTGCAAGTTGCGACCCAGCGTGGCGGAGGACGAAAATATGAGAGAAGAAATTCTTTTGGTTAATTTGTGTATGTGCCCTTAAGGTAGACGACTGCTCTATATTTTTTGGGATAATTTCCTAATACTTCCAAATAATGGATGTATTAAATTATATGTTATTGGGTTCCACTAACTATTGTTTTGATGACTTCTTTGAAGTATGTATATAAAAAACATAATTATTTAATTCCTTACTAGAATAACACAAAAACGTAAATTAGGGATGGCTTGAGAACATTTTTCGTGATACATCACTTTATATATCTCATTAACAAATTGAAAGTATTTATTATGACATTTTGTGATAAGAAGCTATACGCAGAAACATATATATTCAAATTTAAAACATATCAGATGTATATAAGTCACTCAAACATAAATTCTAAAATGGAATTAGAGTTCTTAGAAATGAGTTCCAATTATTATCATTGATGACAAACTAGTCAAAATCGCCAAGTATAAATGAAGTTTGTCAATAATCCAAAGAAAATGAACTTCCAAAGGTGATATAATCCAAACTAATAGGCCAAACAACCAAATTGAGTTGGCTAGAAGAAAGAACCAAAGGAAATACCACAAACACATCAAGAGGATTGCCTAAGACACGAGAATATGAGTGGGTCCCTAATAAGCAACCTTGGTCAAATGAAAACGAGGATAGTTGAGAACCTATGAGATAAAACAAGAAAGTATGGAATGATATATGCCTTTAGGGTTCAAGAATCTTTCTCATATGGAGTTTCTAAAGGAGCTTCGTCAAAAGACATTGTATTTGTCAAAGAGTAATCAAATTGTTCATCCTTGTCAGATAATAAGAGCGGGTTTCTTTGTTAGTGAAAGCTAAAGATAGGAGAGGCAAAAGGCAAATTAGAAAGTATTTCGTCATGTTAAAGAATTTGAAGAGAGAGATCAGATTTTATATTCTCTATAATCACATCATTGAAGTGGTGAAGGTTGTTGTAATTTTTGTTTGTTGTGATCAATCTTGATATTTCAAAGACATGAATAAGCAATGCTTTTAACTCTGTGCAGAAACATAAGGTGGCAGACTAAATGGTTGTTCCCAACATGTAGAAAATTAGGATTAGATTCAATGGATAGAGGAGGTTGAAATAAGACTCCATGCTTATGGTAAAAATAGCAATAATGAAAGGCTTGAATCTTATCTCCTACATCTCAAATGGAATGATAATGGGCCCATGGAAGCCTTTTCTCTAAAAACTTTCATTTGAAAAGGTAGTTATCCATGCCCGTGAGCTAAAACTCAGGTGAGGAAAACGTCATTTGAGACAATGTTATCTATATGATAGCATGCAATGTCGAGAAGTTTATGTCTATCTTGAATTGATTAGAATGATCATTGGAAATTATATGGATGATTGCTTTGAGAGAGATATCTTATCACAATTATAGATGCTTAATTCTGACCATTTTCTCTAAATGTGTATTCCTTTAAGACAAGCATCCTTCCAATAGTGGATATTATCAAAATCTTTTGAAGGAAAGTGTAACCAGTCTTAAGAATAACATAAAAGTTTTTTATGCATCTTCAAACTAGAGTGTAGGTAGATTATTGTGGTTTTATTGATACCTAACCCCTTTGAATTCCCAACAGGTTTGGCTTGAGTAATGATTCTCAAGCAATTAGATACATTGCCCTCTTTTCTTTTGTGTGGCCCCAAAGGAAGCCACACCTTGAAAAGTGAATGCATTGGAAGGCGTCGGTCGGAAGACAACTGCAACTAATGTAGTAAGAGGATAGATGAGAACAAACCTAGAGCACATCAAATTTTTGTCTATGGACTTATTTTGAGCTACAACATATTGCTCTCCTCACTCAAAATCCTCAAATGCTTTTCCCCTAGTTTGTATTTCAATTTCTTGTGAATAGCATTGAATGTTGTACATAATAAAATCGTGTCATCCTAGTCAAATCCATGTTCCATATTTGCATAGTTAGCCTCAGTTGGAAAATCATTGTCTTTGAAACACTTTGAATACATTTAATATTACTAGTATAGCTATTGGATATAATGAAATGTGGGTACATAACATACAATTACGTGCATCTTATTTAAAAGATTGTTCTAACATAAGAGACTAGAGTGTTAATAAACTTTATGGGTCTATTCATAGTAATAAAATATTTTTGAGGTAAACTTTATATAGCACATGTCGTTGGTTTAAAATATATTTTTTGAATAAAAATAATAATTACTAGTGTCCAAGTGTATATGTGGGCTTGGAAACAGTTAATTGTCACATATTCTTCTAATAAGAAGAAAAGCACTTCATCCAACCTCTTGAGTAGAGAATGAGTCAAGAGAAAAGCAAAATCCTCCTATTCTATCACCCTTTCTTTAACCATTCCATTTTCATTATATATATATATATATAGAGAGTATATATATATATATATATATATATATTTATGACTTGTTATTTAGGAAATTTCTTCTCTCCATCTGTCTACATGCGTGTCTTTGACCCCATGAATCTCTCAAACTATTGTAGATATGGTATGATGCTCAATTTCTACGTGCGGCTGACAACCTACACTTTATTTTCCTCCATGAATGCCTCCATTGCACTGTTGTAACAAAAGATAACACCTTTGTAAACCCTAAAAATTGTTGTGCATGAGTTTAATACTCTCAAACCTTCATGAAATCACAATGACACGTGTTTACCTTTTCCCTAATCCCCTTAATTAGTCACCCTAACTCCTCATATATCCATTGCATAAGTCCCTAAGCCCTAACATAGGATCGTAGACATGCAAATGTCGACCTACAAGCCAACTCATCACTAACTAACATATTTGCTTCACCCCTTCTCATGATTTCTCTACCCACATCACTACTAATTAGACATGATCACCCTCTTGGCCAACACTCACCCCAACTCCCTCATATCTTCACTCAGTCTCACAAGCCTTGGCATACTTCTTACTCGCCAAGTGTGGAACCATCTAAACATCGATAGATCACTACAATCGGCACACCTACCTGACATGATGCCACAATCTCTCCTTTGACATAGTACCTTTAGATGAGAAAGTAGCCCTTCCAATCAGTGGTCATTGTGAGTTCCACTGAGATTCTGATCCATACAACCATGCAGGTGTTTCATTGTGACTGCAAGAGTCTTCTTCATCTTCTAACATTGACCACCATCATGCAACATCGATGTTCTTCGCACTACATTCTTGAGACCTGCCTCAATTTTGATTGACCTATAGAAACAACATAAGTAAGGATCTACTCATTTCCTTAGCTACATGTAGAGGATTAGAGAAGCAAGAATCTACTCCTTGCCTTAGCTATGTCAGATACCTCCAATTATAACCCCAAACTAGTGAAGTGGCAACATGGTTGGTGAATTGAAAAATGGCACATGCTCTCCCAGGCCTATAAACTGTCAGAGTCATCTTCACTTAGACCTTAATCATGAGGCTAAAATGTAATCCCAATTCATCATGGAATTGGAGTTATATACTAATCATTAAAGGAGATTCTATATAGACATTAACTTATATGCTCTTGATGACTTTTGTTTTTAATACAAAAGTACCATTTTAGATAATAGTTTATCTATTATAAAATAATTATAAAATAATTGAAATGTCTCAATCACATAGTATAAATGTGTATGTATGTCTGTATGTATGTATTATTTACATATATATAGTGAGACAGAGGTAGAGTTGCACCTATGTCAATAATTAGTGAATTGTGTTTATATATATATGTATATTGACCTATTAATGATCCAGTGGCAAAAGAAGGGAAGCATGTATAAAATAATATGCTTATGTGAACTTATATATTAAATGAAAAACTATAGATGACTATGTTATGATATGCATGGAAAACTAAAAATTGGAAATAGTTAGTGAATATACCTCATGAAATATGATAGCAATAAATGAGGTACTTGTATCTAATTGAAAATGCCCTTGTTAAGATAGAGATCTAGAGAGAAAGATTTCTTTTTCCAATACATATGCACTGACCCCTAACTCCTGTCTCTCCCTACACTCACTTTGTTCTCTCCCTCACTCCATATGTCAAGACATCTACAATCCCTTTATTCTCTATTGTAGATACTGAGTAGTCCTGGAAGAAACATCTAAACACAGTAGTTTCTCCAACATGCTTCAATTGAGCTTTAACAAATTTTTCCGCAAGAAGATTCATGTCCATCTATCTTTTATATATCTATGCAAAGATCCTCTCATCCCTTATGTTCATCCTTCATGGACTTCACTAGAGTTTGATATTTCATAGGATACACCTTTTATTTTAATATGAATTCAGCCACTAACTTGGAGTCATTCTGAATAATCACATTACTTCTTACAAATTTCTTGCACATATGAATAGCTTTTCTTATTAGTGGCAACTCACCCTTAAATGGATCATTCCCCTCAAACTCGAGTGCTCCTCCCTCAATCCATTTCCCCTCATCATCTCTGGAAATGAAGTAGGAGTGTTGCATGTTCATCTACATTAACAGTAATCCAGCCAACATCATTAGGTGTCCGGCAACCCTTAGCGTTGTAATTTAGGAAGTCTATGAACACCACCATTTCCAGCTTCTTTTTCCGCTAAGAAAATTTTGTTTGCTTCGTTGATTGTGACTTGCATATTGGTTTGTAATTTGTAGTTTATGAACAATTTACCATTGAAGATGAATCCATTGTGAACCTTCTAAGTTTTCCATCAAATAATAGATTTTTCTACATTCCAACCTTCTCTTCCATTGCTATTATGTAGATTTCCTTCCAACCATCTTCCTCTATCCATTTGGTGAAAAAAACAACACCTTGTAGATTGCTTCATATCCAACCAAACTTTCTACTACTTAGGTATTCACACACTGCATCATCATCATCATCATCTAAGCCTCAGTCCCAACTATGTTGGGGTCGGCTACATGGATCCTTCATTTCCATTCATCTCTATCATGGGCCATATTCTGGTTGAGATGTAGAGATTCAAAATATCTCTTTATAAGCTCATCCCATGTTAATTTAGGTCTTCCTCTTTTTCTATATATTGTGCTTGACTCAATAGCATTGCTTCACATCTTTGATACTCAGCATTTGGTCATCTTACTTCTTTTGCTTAGTTTGTTTGTCATGAGCCTATTGTGTTTGAAACACCACGGGAATACCTTGATGCATGGAGGACATTATACTTGCTGGATAACATCTCAATCACCCACATTGTGACCAACTCTACTCTTCATGAACAAGCTATATGTTCACTTGGTAGTGAAGACCCCATTATCACTTGCATTCCAACTCCAAACATCATCCACGTAACAAATTTTAGGAGGTCGCAAGATTCATACATTCTTGATTGTATATTCATAAAACCATTATGTAAGGAACTCATCATCTTACTTTCCATTGTCTTTGACTAAGATGTGCACTACCATATCCTTGATCTCATATGTTAGTGTCTTTCTTGGGATCAGTTGAAGTTTGATTCCACTCCTAATCCATTTTCATTTTCCACACATGTGTTTGAGTGCCACAAACAATAACTATAGATATGTGCATATTATTTTGATCGAGGCTAGACCTAATTAATGCACATAGTAGATCCCTAAAAGGATGTCTTACATGTTTGCTTTGCATTAACTTTACCCATTGTACATTTTTTTCCTTTGGTATTCCCAAGGTGATTTCATTAGTAGTGCCTCACTAGATTACCTTGCTGACCTGACCCCCCCCCTTTATTGACTGGAGTTGTGATTCTTCCAAGAAACTAGACTTGTCTTCCTTTTCCCCCCTTCACTGCTCCAAATAACATTGTGAGTAATCCAGTCTACCTTGTCACGTATCAAGGTTGGGAGTTTTGTCATTTACATCACATAAATCAAAGTTGAATTTATGACCAACCTTGCCAGAGTAATATGACACACTAGCAAGAGGGGGCAATGCATCTAGCTACTAACTCTCTTGTTCATGTTGCTTAACAGATCTGAATAGAGAGACTACATGTTGCATTAGTAGTGGGACACTAAGATGTTTTCCTAGCTCATTATTTTATACAATATATGTTCGCTTGCTTATTTGGTTGTGAACCATTCAAGGAGTCTTTTTGAGAAAAATACCATGGACGTCTCTTTAGATAGATGCTCTAAAGACACCTTCACAAATCTTTTCAAAAATGTCATCATCATTTTTGCTTGATTTACTGAAGATCTCCCAAACAACACAATATTTCTAGAAAAGCAAATGTGTGAAAAATGTTAGTTAGATAAAGTAGCATGTTATAATGTAGCAAGTTTCACATGACCCTCCACCACTATTTTTTTAATTTTTTATGATAATAGCATGTTTCCCTATTTACTATTAATCTATAGAAATAGATGATGACATAAGTGTTACCACACTAAAATAGAAAATTAAGAAGCTATATAAGAACAAAAAAAAACAACTATACAATGCTAGGATCTCACTACCACATTTTTTCCATAAAGTATATGCCTTCAAAAATTCTGAGATTTCTCTCCCACCAAATATAATAGACAACAATACCAACCACCACTTTCCCTTCCTTCTTCATCTTAAGCATCTTCTTGAAGCACTTAGGTTTATGGCCATATTTCCCTCTAAAATAGTTCCAAATCAGCTCAGAATATGAACAATCAAAGAACAAATGATCAATGTTTTCCCCGTTGTTCTTACATAAACCGCATCTTGACGCCAAACTCATTCCAGTTATTTGGAGATAATATGAGGTTGGAAGTTTCCCCAGTAAACCTCTCCAAAAAACACATGAATGTCTTGTAGGTATGCCATATTTCCAGACCCAATTCCCTAGAGAGGTTTTAGGCCACTTCTTTCTAATCAACTCCCAACCATCCTTCAACTTAAAGTCTTTTGCATCCTTTAATAATACATGGTCGTGTCCCTCCATGGGATTAGAACAACTGCACAAGATGCTCTGAAAAACCTCAGATTAAAAGTAGGACAAAACAATTTACCATTTTTGATGCAACAATTTAGTTTACAACTATCACCTTCCAAAGTCTGAACACCAACTACAAACCCACAATACTAATCAAGCTTTGCTTGCTTTTTAGCCATGGATCTTTCAACACTACGAACTTACCTCCATTACCAATGCAAAAAAAGCGACATTGTCATGCAACACAAATCTATACCCAAGCGGTCTTCTCCACATCCAAGATAAACCATATTTGCTCCCCATAGACCAAATAGAATAATCTTTGATATATTCCTCATGCAACCATTTCACCCAAAGTGACTCCTTTTCATTGGAAATATCCCACCGATTCTTCAAAATACCTACCTTAGACCAATCATCCATTCTTCTCACACTGAGCCCCCATCCTCCTTAGGCCTATAAATTTGCTCCTAGGAAACTGTGTGAATGTACTTCTTATCATTAATATCATTCCATATAAATTCTCTCACGTGCTTCTCTATGTTGGTATGCATGCCCATAGAGAAAATCATATGATGATTGTAACGGGGCATCATATACTTGATTTGATAATGATAAGGGTAATGTCGTTTATTATGTTTTTTCAATCATGAGATGATGATAGAAATATAATAGATGTATAAAGAATGATGTTACTCAATGAAATATGTCTTCAGGTAGAGGACCTAAACAATGAGATCATATGTATGATAAGAGTACATCATTCTTGTTATGTCGCTAGTCGGATACTATCGTGGAAGCAAAATAGGTGATCGTAATACATAAGACTACTATGTGTGTTGAGTGATGATAGGGTCTCACTAGTCATGATATGTGATATCAAGTAAAGCACATAGATAAATGTTATAGAACATTGTATCGGACAGACCCGTTTGAGAGTGATACATGGAGACCATAGAATGGTAGTCAAAATCGCTCTCATAGTGATAGTGGTGATTGTGGTTCTTAGACCTAAAATCACTACACTCAGTACATGTAGTTCATTGGACTTTTACATCATCCAACATGACCTTGAATAAGATTTGCCATAAAGGTGATGCTCGGGTACTCTATGACACATGGGGACTGAGTGTGAGTGATGTATATGGGATTTGTCCCTCCTATAAGAGACTGGTATCTATGCCACTTGATAAGCGAGAATGAGAAATGTATGGCCATACTCATGTGATTCAATATGTGATACGTGAACTCACATGCATCTCAGACAATCTACTCTAGTTCAAGGAACATGGATTGATCGTTAAGAGGGTGACTATTCCATGCCTCGAGTTCAATCAAAATGTCAGAGACAAATGAACTATATGATCACGGTAACACTGATCATGGATTGTAGGGTGAATTTGTTCTCCAACTTCCCAAATTACTTCGGTAGCAATTATGTGTTTCTAGATATCATAAGAGACAAATGAACTATACAATCACGGTAACACTGCTCATGGATTGCATGGTGAATTTGTTCTCCAACTTCCCAAATTACTTCGGTAGCAATTATGTGTTTCTAGATACCGGTCATTACTTGTGATGTCATAAATTGGTTATGGACATTCACTACCAAAGTAAATTGGGACCTATAGGGTCACACACATATGATGCACTTGGAATAGGAGTTTACTCATGAATGATGTTTAATTTGATTACTAAAGTGTTTAGGTATCTAATTTAAACAACAATTGTAACATACCCAATTGTGAACATATAGGTTAATGATCCATTCTCTAGGTCCCCAATCAACCATGTTATCATACAATCTCCTTATTTCCCTTTTCTTGACCGTATTTCATATCTATACCTTTTAGTATGCTTAAATCCATATTTTAGAATAAAGTAGACCTTGTTAGGATCGTTTAACCCTAAGTTACTCATTAGTATCCCATGAACATGAAATCATAGGATGTAATGACCATGTTAGTAGAATCTTGTATAATTGGTGAATGATAATACTAAATTGTAGTCTCTATCATAATTAAATACCTCAGTATTACCCTAATACCCTATAGTGAGATAATGACAAATAACTCAAAAGGATTCACTATGTTGGACCATTAGGATGAACTTAAAACCCTAATTATATAATTAAGTTTGTAATGGGATAATGCAACATGAATAATAAAAAAATACAAATATAAATCCATATATGTATTCCTTATGCTCCAGTTAAGTAACCTATCAATTTTAGGTTTAATTGGATGTCAAATACACCCTTAATGATGGGTATGGGAGTGAATATATAAGCTAGGACAATTTGTTTCATTATAGTCTATTGCCACAGCTAATGTATTGAATAAAGTCCAGAATCATCCAGTGTCACACAAATATCAGACAAGAATATGGTGTCACGTGGATATGGTTTGGGTCGGGTTACCGGGTGGATGACCCCGTCTTCCACCTTTGAAGTCCCCGCAAGCACATGACTGGTCCAAACCGGCGATGGTCTTTCTCACTGAAATCAATAATGGTCTTTCTCTCCGTTATTTCACCAGATTCACCCTTATCTTGTGATTTCTTCGACGTTGAACTTGCCATCACATCCCATTTCCATATAACCCTAGTTTGTTCTTAGTGGCACCCTATGCAAATAACACCTCTTCTGGTCCTAGGTTTCCACCATCGCCCAAGCTTATGGTGCTAGAACATTTATCCACCCTATTACCCATCGATCAACTGAGTGCCAAATCCCATATAGTGGCCTTCCCCAGAGCTTTCCTCGCTCAATTACATGTGGATCGCCACGGAGTACCCTATTGGAAGGAATTGTCTCATTCGACAAAATCACAATTTCTTTGTGGTTCCCAGCTTCTCTGGTCGATTCATTGCAAGGTAACAAACCTAATGATATCTCCTTCACCTTCGTTCAGTCTAGTTGCCTTAATTCTCTCATGTTCCTCCCACGACAAACATTGTTGTTCTATCTAGACATCCTCAATTGTTTCCCTGAACTAGTCATCACTTTGACCACACTATTTCCAAGATTGGTTGCTTGAGGTGACGGTGACCTAAACTTCCTTCTAGAATCTAGAATGAGCTTCTGAACCTCCTCATCGTACGATCACCCATAGTACTCCTCCTTGTCTGTTTAGCTCATAAGATGAAATGGTCTCCTATAACGTGACCTTCCATTGTCATTATCCGCTCACCAATTTGATGCCACCTGAGGAACACACAACATTAGAGGATGGTTGAGAGGGTAAGCTTGGAGTGGTTGTTTTACTTCGGGTCCATTTTGTTGATGTCACTATTGACTCACCAGAGTGCGAGCTCTCTAATACAGATGATCCTAATCTTGGCAATGGGTGGTCCGAGTATACGTCAACCTCCCTCTAAGGTTGGCTATGGTCTTCCTCTAGTGTGGAGGCTTGATCTGGGGATTTATCCCACAACCAACTATCGAGTAGAGCTCCTGGGTAACAACCATGGTGTGAGACTCAGTCCCTGGGGCTAGGTTACTAGTTTTCCCATGGTGCCCCAATCCACAATAGGATATCCCAGGGCATTGTTGTAGTTCTCTAATCTTGACCCGCGTTTGATCAACAATTTATCAATAATGTGCTACTATTATCCAGCGTCATGCCAATGTATTACATTCACATCCATTCAAGGGTAGTTTGGTGTTTTTTCATTTTATTTTCCTTTTTATTCAGAAATGGATTTAACTTGTAAAACTCATAGGCAATTAGTAATGTGTCCAAATAATACATATAAATATAATTTTGAAATTAGAAGAATGCAAAGGATTTATTGAGATGGGTTTTGAGCATAGATTCCAAACTTTCACTAAGATCATTATCTAAGTAAGAGAATCAGTGGAAATTATATTAATTGAAAGCGCAAATATCATGTTTAGGTTGTGAAAGTCCTGATCCTAAGCTTAGAGAGTACTATCGAATATCTAAGTCAAATCATAAGGTGTGTACATTCTCTATTTTATTTTGGGCATTATTTGACTAAAACCTACATACATTTAATGAGGCATCTCTTCAACTGTTTTTCTCCTTGAAAATCCAATTGTTTGGACATTTATATTTTCTAATCTTAATACATGTTGAAATACTTCTTTCATATAGTTTCTTGGACCCCACTTGCTATGATTGCTTTTTTATGATAAATTAATTGAAATGATGGTCTTGCCTCTCTATTTTACGCATGATACATGTTTGACTAGAATATCTAGAATAGTGGTACTTATGTACAACCATACTTATAAAGTGCGCGCGTATTTTGCCGGGGATGTGTGTTTCCACCCTTATTTCTTTTATGTCATGATCATATGGTGTTATGAACCTATTTTAGATATATTTATTCTATATTGTTATGCACGCAAAAGTTATTATTTTATATTAAGAATGGTTAATAATTATTATGGCAAGGTACTTTTATTCTCATGCTTGTAATCTGAATTTTTTTATGCCTCATTCCTTTTCTTATAATACTTTTGAGCTTACCTAATTGCAAATAGCCCCCTTATTATGGGAACATCTCTTTTTATACTTTTAATCCAATATAATGCTCAAAGTATTTTATATATGTACATACTCGACCATTGTTGATCTCTATATTGTTTCCTATGTTTTGGGTGATGTTCCCTTCCACCCAGGTGAAGGTACATTAGAGGACAAAGACTCAAGAATATCAACTACAAGTCGTAGACTTAAGGATATCTTAGAGTATCCAAGTTCCCCTCTACAACTGGCTCTAAATGTATACCTTTATATTGTGTCAGCCACCTTTTATGATGAGGAACAACTGTAAATGAATAGTCATGTAACTATGTAATAGTTTTGTTTATGCTGCTTTATTTGTTATATAGATGAGAAATGAATGAAATTCCTCCTTTCCTTCTTATTTGGAATTGGATGGACTTATTCTTCAATTCATTGATGAGTGGATCCCTTACCGGGTCCCACTCTTTACAACAACGGTTGAAAATTGGCTGAATAGACTGTGAAATGGCCATCATTAAAGTATTGAACTGATCAATTCAAGTGTCACGTCAATAGGAAACTGCAGTGGTTGAATATTGGTTGAACCAAGGCATGAACCGAGTGGTTCATTTAGTGAACCGATTTGCTCATGGTCTGAAATGACCGCTTCAAGTTTTGAACCGCCCAGGTCAATGATCAATTGGATCGGATATAGGATTGTTGTTGACATCATGTTTTGCATTAATGGAATATTGAATGCTAATATGATTCAAAATAGGAAAACACATAAATCGATCGGTTTAATGCTTGAACTGAACAGTTCACCAGTGAACTGACTGGTGCAACAATGAACTGACTGGTTCATTGTTTGTAGCTTCCAAAAAAATCATGAAATTATGTCTCCACTCCAGATCGTCTGGAAACCCTGACCATGGCCCTCCTATAAATAGAGGAGTATTGGGGGCTTACCATATACAACAATAAGTTGTGACAATTATTGTCCTCTTTGGTTGTGGAAACCAAGAGAGTCAGAGCAAGTCTTACCCCTAAAAGGGAGGGACAATAAGGGGGAGACAATTGGAAGAGTGAATCAACCCTAGCAGGTTGACATTCAAATGGACAACTCCTTCCCGTTGGCTCTGGTAGCACAATGTGGAGTTCTTGGTGGTCCACATGGACTACTCTAGAGGCAAGGAGGTCTTTGCCACCCACCAGGAGAATGCCGTCAACCACCATCTGTGGTGTTGCACCATGAGGCTGTTGCTAACGACTGTTCGAGTGTTGCTTGAAGAAGAAGCACAATGCTGTAAGAGTTGTCACTGGATTTGCTCTAGGATCAAGTATATCTCTTGCTAACCTTCCTTCCTAGATACATCATCGTTGATGCGATCTTGCTGGTTTGGGAATCAGGCATTAAAATGGTGTATGTATGTGTGGTTATAGACAAAACCCTTGTGGATTGTGTACATGGTTGTTTGGTTTATTTCTTGTTGTTACTCAGTTTGTATACCGAGATTCTCCCCTCCTTTCCAGCTGTAAATTAATGCTCTTCTTCCTATATTCCTATCAAATGTAACTCGAGGTTTTCCCTTATATAATGTAGTATAGAATAGGATAGTTTTAATTTATTTTCATTGTAAGAAGGCATTCTGCACCAGAAGAACCTACCAACTCATACATTAAACCGGTTGACTGGAGGATCAAGGAGGCCATACAACAGGAGGAACTGATCGACTGGTAGCCCAACCAACCGGCTAGAGGAGTCCATACATCACTTGTACTTGAGAACCAAACGATCATTTCAAGAAACCAACCGACTGACCAGGAGGCCAACTGATTGGCTCAAGAGTTGAATCGATCAACCCATACTGGCAAGAACAAGTTGTACATGTGATGTGAACCTTCACTACTACAGAATAGGCCTTTGGCGTTGGTCGTTTAACACCCTTTGGCGACGGTTTTCAAGCGACGCCTATGTGGGCGCCGCTAAAGGTCGAACTCTTCGGCGTCGGTTTTCTAACCGAAGCCTATATGACCTATAGGCGTCGGTTATATATAGTTGGCCGACGTCTATAGGGCTGGTGCCACAAAAAAGGGCACCACCTAGGACACTTTCTGCGTCGGTTAACAACTGAACAACCGACGCCATACGCCCAGACGACACAGAGAAGCACGGCCGTGCTTCGCTGCACGGCCGTGTTTAGTACTATAGGCGTCATTTGTATACAAATAAGTGACGCCTTTTCCACCACGACCATGATTTCTTGCACGGTCAGGTTGTTTGTCATATTAGGCGTCAGGTTTTATCAAATAACCGACACTATAGGCCATTATGGACGATGTTTTATAAATAACCGATGCCTATACTTTAATTTTTTTTTAATTATCAATTTGTAGGTCTGCTGTGGCTGGTCAGCAGGATGAGAACCTGCAGTTCAGTTTTCTGAACTGCAGGTTTACGACATCCATTGATATCAGCCTACAAACATGCCACAAACCTACAAATCAACAAATATTTTTTCACACAAGTAGATACATTCAGACATCAATTCAATTCTCACATTCACACATGTAGAAACATTCAATTACATGTATAAACATTCAGAAATATTCATTTACAAAATATCATTCAGGATCTCTATCAGCATCCCAATTATATCTTACAATCACCACTGCTTGTATGGCTTTTGCCCATTCTTCTCTTACTTCATTTAATGCTTCCATCGTATATGGAGCATGTACATTTTTAAGCGTTTACCTATAGTGTGGTCGATGGTAAACACCTACAAAGAGAATGATGTATATATATAAGTAATAATATAAAAATAAGATTGATATATTTCATACTAACTAATGAGACTATATATAATACCTCATGTATGGTATTAATATCCAATGCGGCATGTCGGATAATCATCTGCATAAATCGCATCACATAGTATGCGCATGCCCAGCCGTTGTCTTGTATAGCACACTATAAATTGAAACATACAAAATATTAAAAAATACAACTAAGTACAGTTCACATAAATAATATATACATTGGAGTCGGGAACTTACTTTTACGTTCTCCCAAATTATTGGCTGGTTCTTTCTCCTTGGGACATTTCCTCCAGCATTTTTGAATGCATCTAAACCCCTACATGTTAATGTAATACAGTAAATTACATAATTAAATAGTAATATAATAACAGATGTTAACGGATATAAAAATGAAATATTTCTCACCAGAATAATGGCATTCTCAATATGTGTCGAATTTTAGTGTTCAATATACTTCCCGCAGGATCTAGATAATAAACAGTGAACGTCCTGGGGACAATAACTAGTAACTCCCAATATCTACCGCTAGAGGTAAAAAAGTTAAAAATTAATAACTCAAAATGCACAATAAAAATGGAATTTTCTTAAGTCCAAATTATAAATAAAGTAAACTTACTCGACATTGAATGGAGCTATTATTATCGTCTTCTTTTGCTGACCAAAAACTATAAAAGCATCTATACAGTATTGTTGAACATTATCAGGGTCTTTAGCTACCATACTAATCAATGATGGAATCAAAAATCCCACATGATCAAATGCAAATTGTTTGCATTGATCTTCGACTAAGTAGCTGCAAAACATGTATTACGTATGCATTAATATATAAGAAACCAGATCACCGGATCTTACACAAGGTATATGGATGTATAAACAAGATCTCACCTTATCCATGTCTCTATCATTGATGTATTCAACCAATCATACATAAACAACTCAATAATATCTTGTATAAATAAAGAGCTATCGTATGATTGACCTGCATAATCTGCTTCTAAAGAAACAACTATAGGGCAATGTATATTATGTGCCCATAGCCAACATGCCATTCCCCTACAAGCAGGACCTAACGGGTGTTGGATCAATGGGCTCTAGAAGGAGGGGTTGAATAGAGCTTCACAAACTTCACAAAAGTGATTAGACCACCAAATTATATTAAGTGCAGAACTTAATTCAAAACAGCAATTTGATGTCCTAAACTAGCATACAAAGCAAGGATAAGAGACAAGGAAAGCATGCACTTAGACAGGTGGTTTAGAGTGGTTCCATGTCCTAAACTTAGGAGCAATGTCAGTCCACTACCTAGAGTTGGTTAGGCTCTAGGATTTGTAACTTGGTTCTCTTATATATATATATCACACAATAAGATTACAAGCTACAACAACCAACCATCCAAGGACTTATATATCAAGCCAAGATCTTCTACCTCACCAAGGACTTACCCACCAAGCAAGTAGTCTTCAGCCTTCTTCAAAGGACTTACCTACTCTTGCTCTAGTCTTCGGCCTTGCAGGAATTACCCATCTTGCTTGAGCTTTGCCTTGCACCTCTCCTTCACTTGGAGAGCTTTAGCACCTTCCTCCTTCACTCGGAGGCCTGGAGCAGCTAGCCTTCTTCTCCTTCACTTGGGGAAGAACAGCAACCTTCTTCTCTTTCACTCGGAGAAGAAACTTCAATCAATCTTCATAGAGAATGGAGATGGGAGAAGTGGAAAGGAGAGCTTTACAAGATTACAAATGATAGCTCTCATACATGGGATCCTAACTCACTCATACTCACGAATTTGCTTTGAAGGTAGAGAGAGAAAGGGGCTCAAAGGATTAGAAACCACTCAACTAAGGCTAGGACCAAGCATATGTGAATGAGCAACCTTGGAATGAAGTCCAAGAGGTCCTATTTATAGTTGAGGGTGTCCCTTTGAGGTTGGGTGAGTTAAGTGGCACAAACTAGCCGTTTTACAACTTGCAACGGATCTATTTTGAGTCCCACCAACTCCTCCAACGGTTGGAATTGCTTTTTCTGCATTCCAGTACAGTTCGATCGGCCGAGTTTCATTAAAGGCAACTCGGCCGACACACTAGGCGACAAGTCTGAGAGGCAGACTGTCGGCCGAGTTTCCATGGGGAAACTCGACCGATCGGTCGACCTTCAGTCTTGACCAACCAGTGGATCGGCCGAGTTTCCTACCATTGAAACTCGACCGAACAAGGGTCGGCTGAGTTGGAAACTCGGCCGACAGCCCAGAAAATTCCAGAATATATGGATCGGCCGAGTTTGTAATTCGGCCGACAAAATCCCTGTTAAGGGTATTTTGGAATTTTCATAAACTGTACAAACGATGGATTTTTGAGTCCCAATCATTTTATCCATCTTAGATACAATGCAAAACATGATTATGAGTGATTACATAAAATGTTCTAAGCCTCTAAGGGCTATATTACAAAGCGGTTAAAAGTCACATGTTTTGCATGTGCCGGAAGAGTAGCTATGGAGATAAAAGTGATTCTTTTCTTGTATCTAATATCTGCAATGATCTCAAATAGATTTGTTAGATACATATGAATGGAATGGTTAAGTCATTATCAAAATATGGGCAATGTGCGACACCTAGGTCAACATTCTCCCCCTTTTTGACAATGACAAACCATTCCTCAACATATTGAAAAGAATGTGAAAATTATACCTTTCCTTTAGTGAATTGCAAGGGGATGCACATATGCTCAATTTGTAATGCTCCCCCTCAATTCATGCTTACTCGTTCCTGCATAGTTAGTTAACACACAAGCAGACATAGCATATATAGATACTATATGATTCTAAACAAGTCTAGATGCATTTCAGTTTATAGACAAGAAAAGAACCATACAAGCAATAAAAACAATATGATTGAGATCTTTCTCCCCCTTTGTCATCTCAAAAAGGCAGGGGGGTAGAAGAGCATAAAAGCAAGGTCTTCTCCAAACACTCAATCAACCAAAACATAGAGAAACAGATAAATATCAAGATAAAGCACGAAAGCAAAAACCTGTCATTCATCAAAATATGGAACACACTATAAGATAAGCCATACAAAGTGTTTCCAAAAACAAACATAAGACAAAAACTACACGGACAAACGGAGTAGCAATAGTACAACTCAGATGATGTGCCTAATGTAAATAATACAATCATAGTCCAAAAAAAATATATCATGGTCATCCAAGACTAAACTAGACACATCAACGCTAAGCTACACTAATCTATGTCAACATCATCAACGGCAGCCTCCATGTCCTCGTCGGGCTGGTAGTCCTCATCTCCATCATCTGAAGGAGGAGCAGCAGCTGGTGTAGCCTCGTCTTCAGCATCGGCATCGTCATCGTCATCTTCGGCATCCGTCGCAGTAGCCTCATCAGCGTCAGTCTCAGCATCGTCCTGGTCAGCCATATCCTCGTCTGGAGGACCAAAAGCACGCCCGGGCCACCTCACACTCTGCTCGGCCCAAGACATGCCTAGAGCATGTAACTCATAGGCAACCTCAATAGGGGGAGCAGAAGAGGTGTATTGAGCCAGAAGCTCAGACAAACGGCCACCTGGAAGCGCCAGAACCGGAGAAGAGTATCCACCTGTAGAGTGATCAGCGGAAGCAGAAGGGGGTGGAGGAGGATAAAACTGACTATACGCAAAAGATGCGTAGTCGCCACCGGGGTAGGGCTCGTAGGTGGGGTAGGGCTGAGGGCAGGACAAAGACATGGACGACATGATGTGGCACAGATCCTGATGGTGATGTTGCTGGACCTGCATGTTGTAGGCTTGCTGATGCATGAGGTACCCCATGAGGGCCTCATTGGAGACATGGAAGTCAGCAAAAGCCGGCTGCGGAGGAGGTCGGAAAGATGGCTCAGGAGGAGGTGGTGCAGCTGTGGAGGGTGGAGGAGGAGGTGGTGCAGCAGATGATGATGGAGGTGGAGGTGGAGCATAAGAAGATGATGCACCAGAGGTAGGGACACTCTTCTGAAGAGTGGTCTCACTGATATAAACCCCTTTACGATCGGGGCGGTAGAGAAAATCGGAAAAGAGAGATTTTCCAGTGGCATGCTGGAAAAGACCACAAATTAGGGCAGGATATGGAAGATGCGTGCCCTTGGTGTTCTTTCCCGAGTCAAAACAAGTCATATGGTGAAGGATGTAACGAGCCCATTTGACTCCTTGGTTGTTCAAAAGCAGATACATCATCATAGATGTGTTCTCAGCGATGTCCGTTTGGTTTTTCTTTGGATGGACATTGCAACTGAGAACGAACGCCAAAACACGGCGAGGAGAGGACAGGGCAAAAGATGGCAGAGTGCCCTTCTTTCTATAAGGAAAATCGGGTTGCTTGAGAAACTTATGAATATCGGTCAAGTCAACCTCGATGGTCTTATAGACGTCCTCGGGATACAAGAGATCAAGATAAGCAGGGTAATCGGTAATCCACGACGCCGTGCCAACATTGCCATTGAGATAGAGATTGAACGATCGTTCAGTAATATGGAAAGGTTGGCCGGCAATCATAGACGTCAAAACGATTGAGGTGTCCGAAGGGGGAACCAAAGAGTCGTAATTCCACCGCAAGTTAGCGTAGAATTGACGTACAGCTTTGGTGCTGTATTTTAGGTTATAAAAACGGGCATCCTCAATACAAAGAGCTCCAAGATGATGTGTGCGAAAGAGTTGACAAGCTTCGAAAAGGTCGGCATGATAGCTATGGGGCTGATAAAGAGCTCGAAAAGGAAAGGGAGAGCGAGGAAGGAGCTCTTTGTAGTGAGCAATAGCAGCATTGTCAACAAAAGAAAGATTATCAAACACCATATACCTAGGTGCAAGAGGCACCGCAGGAGCAGGGGCGGGAACGGCACGTTTCCGGCGTTGGGACCTCATTGGAGAGGAGAACGGAGAGAAAAGAGCCGATCCACGCGGAGAGAGAGAGCAGGCAGCACGCCAAGAGCAGCAAGAACACACGAACAGGTCGATTTGGGAAGAAAATCGGCCGGAGAGAGAGAGAGGAGCACCAGGGGAGGAAGGGTCGGGCTGGGCGACTAGGGTTCGGTCGACTTTGCTCTAGTTGAGAGGGAGCAAGTCGGCCGATTCCTATATATATTAAACCAGTCTGCCGCCGATCGGCCGAGTTCCAGGGAGAGGAAACTCGGCCGACAGAACACACAGGTGCCCTGTCCCCGACCGATCGGCCGAGTTTCCAACTCGGCCGACAGAATCCCTGATGTGGGAAGAACCTAGATTCTAGCCCTAGCCTCAAATGACCTAAAGCAATTTTTCTGGTTGGACTAAATTGTATATTAAGCATATTTAGGCACATTCCCATCATCATAGGGTACTATTTGTCGATTAAAACCCGATTTGCGAGAAAAGCCCGAAGAAGAGATAGAAATAAGATAAATTTTATCAAAAACAAGCATTTTGAGCAATCAAAGCATTTATAAGCAAGAGCAACACACATAAGATGTAACCAACTAATTAGAGAGCAATTCAACATCATCAAGAGAGGTTATAAGCAATTTTGATCTAATAAAATTAAATTGTTCTCTAGCAAGCGGTTTAGTGAAAATGTCCGCCAACTGATTTTCCGTATCCACATGTGTGATATAAATATCCTTTTTGACAATGTGATCACGGAGAAAATGATGGCGAACTTCTATGTGTTTAGCTCTACTATGCAATATTGGATTATAAGAAAGATTTATTGCACTAGTATTATCACAGTAAATAGGAGAAGCATCAAAATGAATGTTAAAGTCTTGGAGCATTTGCTTCATCCATAGGACCTGGGCACAACAACTTCCGGCTGCAATGTATTCAGCTTCGGTAGTTGATAATGCCACTGTGCTCTGTTTCTTGGAGAACCAAGACACCAAGCATGGTCCCAAGAGGAAGCAAGTGCCACTTGTGCACTTTCTATCAATCAAGCAACCTGCGTAGTCAGCATCACTATACGCTACAAGAGTAAAGTCCCTTGACTTAGGGTACCATAGTCCAAAATTTGGAGTTTTGGCTAAGTACCTCAAAATCCTCTTGACAGCAATAAGATGTGATTTCCTAGGGCTTGATTGAAAGCGGGCACACAAGCCAACACTAAACATTATATCAGGTCTAGAGGCAGTTAAGTAAAGTAAACTTCCGATCATACCTCTATAGAGCTTCTCATCTACCTTCTCACCTTCTTCATCCTTGTCAAGTTTTGCAGTGTTTGACATGGGTGTATCCATTGGCTTCATGTTCTCCATCCCAAAGCGTTTAAGAAGTTCAAGTGTGTATTTGCCTTGGTTGATGAAGTTACCCTCCTTGGTTTGTTTGATTTGGAAGCCTAGGAAGAAGGTCAGCTCACCCATCATACTCATCTCGAATTCACTCTGCATAAGAGAACCAAACTCTTTGCAAAGATCAAGGTCAGTTCCGCCAAATATAATATCATCAACATATATTTGAATTATGAGAAAATGGGTAGAAGTGTGCTTTAGAAACAAAGTACAATCAACTTTGCCCATGATATACCCGTTATCTAACAAAAAGTTCTTTAGTTTCTCATACCAAGCTCGAGGTGCTTGTTTGAGTCCGTAGAGAGCTTTTTGCAAGAAATAGACATGATTGGGTAACTTATCATTTTCAAAGCCTGGAGGTTGAGCAACATATACTTCCTCCTCGATTGTACCATTTAAAAACGCACTTTTAACATCCATTTGATAAAGCAAGAAATTTTTATAACTAGCAAAGGCAAGTAGCATTCGAATAGATTCTAATCTAGCAACAGGAGCATAGGTTTCATCAAAATCAATACCTTCTTGTTGATTGTAACCTTGTGCTACTAACCTTGCTTTGTTCCTTACCACTTTTCCTTGCTCATCAAGCTTGTTGCGGTAGACCCATTTGGTACCAATGATCTTTCTATCATTTGGTCTTGGCACTAAGGTCCACACACGGTTCTTCTCGAACTGCTCAAGCTCTTCTTGCATGGCAAGGATCCACTCATCATCGCCAAGGGCCTCTTTGATGTTCTTTGGCTCCAGTTGAGAGATGAAGGCACTGTCTGCTTGTTCTTTGTTGTGTGCAGCTCGTGTCCTCACTCTTTCAAACGGGTTGCCAATGATCAACTCCTTGGGGTGATTCTTTGCAAAGCGGGGAGTGGGATCCTTCCTTTCTTCTTCCTTTTCTTCTTCTTCAACCTGCTTGCCTTTGTCTTTGATGTTGAGATCTTTTAAGATAGGAATGATTTCATCTGCAACATCATCATCACCCAAATGCTTGCCAATACCAGGGTTAGTTTCAATAAATTTAACATTTATAGATTCTTCTATTTTAGATAGTTCAATGTTAAACACTCTAAAAGCCCTGCTAGTAGTGCTATAGCCTAGGAAGAAAGCCTTGTAGGATTTCGGATCAAACTTGTCGAGAGAGTCCTTGGTGTTCAAAACAAAACATGGACATCCAAACACATGAAAGAAATCAATTGACGGCTTCCTACCACGCCATAGTTCATAGGGGGTTTTCTTAAAAGTCGGATGAGTGAAAACTCGGTTTTGCACAAAACATGAGGTGCTAACGGCTTCAGCCCAAAACTTCTTAGGAGTGTCATACTCAAGAAGCATGGTCCTAGCCATCTCTTGTAGCGATCTATTCTTCCTGTCAACAACTCCATTTTGTTGGGGTGTGCGAGGAGAAGAGAAATTGTGCGAATAACCCGATTTTTCACAAAAACGTTCAAAAAGATCATTTTCAAACTCTCCCCCATGATCACTACGGATGGAAACAACATGACAAGAAGCTTCGTTTTCAACTCGTTTACAAAAGCTCGAGAAAACATCGAGTGTGTCGCTTTTGGAAACAAGAAAGAAAGTCCAAGTAAATCTAGAAAAATCATCGACAATAACAAGACAATACTTGGAGCTCCGAAGCGTTTGTGTTCTCATAGGTCCGAAGAGATCAATATGAAGAAGCTCTAGAACTCTCTTGGTACTCATGACTCCTTTGGATTTGAAGGAGGATTTGGTTTGTTTCCCTTGAGTACAAGATTGACATTCCTCATCCTTTTCAAAATCCAATTTGGGAAGTCCTCGAACCAAGTCCTTTTTGTTCAGTTTCTTCATTTGATGCAAGTTCACATGACCCAAACGTCGATGCCAAAGCGAAAGATCGTTTTTATCCACGACTAAGCATCTATTTAGTATGGGCTTTAAAGCATCAAGAACAATCACATATAGATTACCATTTCTAGTTCCCTTATATATGACATTATAGGACAGGGAATCTAGAAGCAAGCATTCTAAGGAAGTAAAGAGCACAAGATAACCATTATCACATAATTGGCTAACACTAATTAAGTTGTGATGTAGGCCATCAACAAGCAAAACATTTTTAATGCACAAATCATTACCTACATCACCCTCACCTATAACCTTACCCTTTTTGTTGTCCCCAAAGGTTACCGATCCTCCTTTCTTCTTCACAAATTTGTTGAAATGGCTGATTTCTCCAGTCATGTGCTTAGAGCAGCCACTATCAACAATCCATTTCTTTGTGACCTGCAAGAAAAGAGGATGTCGGAACCCAACTCAAACTTTGGGGTCCGGGGTTAGCTTGGGGACCCATTTCATATTTGGGTTGGTCCCCTTAGGCTTGTAAGGACAATAGGTAGAATAATGATCATCACATTTGCAATGCATACATACCATGGGATTTTTAGAGCCGGAAGACTCTCCATTGAAAATTGGAGTTTCCACACTCTTTTTCTTACCCTTTTTCTTCTTCTTACCTTTTGGAGTAGTTGCATTGTATCCTAGACCACTAGTACCAACTTGTTTGGTAGAGTGCTCTAGAACATCATTTAGAGACTTCTTACCCGAAAGAAACCTTTGCAAAGTAGATCTTAATTTAGCATTATCATCACTAAGATTTGTAATGGTAGTAGATAAACTAGCAAGATCTTCTCTAGCATGCAACAGGTCGGCCTCAAGACAGAGGGCTTTAGTAAGAAGAGAGTCTTTTTCAAGAGTTAAGTTTGCAACTTCATTTCTAGGCAAGATAGGTCTAGAAGATAAATCATTTGTTTGTGCAAGAAGTTTAGCATTTTCAGATTTAAGGACTACAATTTCCCTTTGATAAGCATACACTTCATCTCTCCTAGCATCATCAATAAGCTTAAGTTCAACATTTTCAGTTTTTAGAACATCTAGCTCATCTAGGCAATTTTGGTTCTCTATCTTAAGATTTTCAATAGTTTTAAGATAAGTACCATTCTCAACCTCTACTCCATTATATTGAAGTTCAAGGTCTAGAAATTGCCCTTGTAAAGAATCTATGCTATCAAGATGTAATTTCTCATTTTGATCTAGAATGTCAATCTTCGCATAGAGATCATCAACTATCTTTCCTAATCTTTTTCTTTTAGCTTTACATTTAGCAAAAGATGATTGACAATCATTAAGCATTTCAATGAGGGTTTCCTTAGATAAATCAAGTAAACTTTCGTCACTTACCTTACTTACCTCACTTACCTCAATTACTTCTTCACTAGTAGAAGCCATAAGTGCAAGGTGACATTCACCATCCTCGGAGCTTGAGGAACTTGAAGTAGAGGACTCCTCCCATGCCGCATGAGCTGCATCTTTGGGTCTTCTCTCCTTCTTGTTCTTCTTCTTGTACTTGGCTTCTCTTTTGTATTTGTCATCCTTCTTGTGGCTGCTCTTATGATAGCCCTTCTTGGCTTTTGGGCAGTCATTCTTGTAGTGGCCCTTTTGACCACACTCGTAGCATCTAGGAGTGGAGGATGATGGTTTGCCCTTGAAGTGTCTTCCTTTTGAATAGTTGGCTTCATGATCATTTGCACCTTCATCTTCGCTTGAGGAAGGGCAGGGAGACTTCATGGCAAGTTGTTGTTGCCGCATCATTTCTTCAACTTGAGCTTTGAAGGCTGTGTCCTTCATCTTCTTGGACTCCTTCTCTTCTCTTTTCTCCTCTTCCTCTTGCTTGTCGAGCCTTGGTTCATGTGCTTGGAGATTACCAACCAGCTCCTCGGTTGACAACTCGCTCAGCTTGTAGACTTCTTCAATTGAAGTGACTTTTGGCTCCCATCTCTTTGGAAGAGATCTCAAGATCTTTGCATTGATGGTACCTCTATCCATGACACTTCCAAGGGCTGCAAGACTGTTCAAGATGACATTCAACCTTGTATACATGTCCGCAACTCTTTCATTCTTCCCCATCTTGAAGTTCTCAAGTAGGCCGCCGAGCATATAGACCTTGGCCTCCTTGACTTGCTCCGTCCCTTCATAGGTGACACACAGCTTATGCCAAATCTCATGCGCCGTGTCCCAAGAAGAGATGCGGTTGAACTCCGATGGTGAAAGGGCGGCGTAGATGATGCTCACAGCTTTAGCATTGAGTTGAGCACGCTTCATCTCATCTTCCGTCCACGTGGTGATGTTCCCCTTCGGCTCTTCATACTTGAGATGGACTATCTTCCACATCTCGTAGCTCACGCCTTGGATGTAGAATTGCATCCTTCTCTTCCAATATAGGAAGTTTGTGCCGTCGAAGACCGGGGGTCTCGTGGAGTAGCTTCCCTCAAGATTGAGTGACCCAAGAGCTGAATCGCCCATCTTCTCCTACTTGTTGAAGTAGCTTGGAGAAGACCTGCTCTGATACCACTTGTTGGATCAATGGGCTCTAGAAGGGGGGGTTGAATAGAGCTTCACAAACTTCACAAAAGTGATTAGACCACCAAATTATATTAAGTGCAGAACTTAATTCAAAACAGCAATTTGATGTCCTAAACTAGCATACAAAGCAAGGATAAGAGACAAGGAAAGCATGCACTTAGACAGGTGGTTTAGAGTGGTTCCATGTCCTAAACTTAGGAGCAATGTCAGTCCACTACCTAGAGTTGGTTAGGCTCTAGGATTTGTAACTTGGTTCTCTTATATATATATATCACACAATAAGATTACAAGCTACAACAACCAACCATCCAAGGACTTATATATCAAGCCAAGATCTTCTACCTCACCAAGGACTTACCCACCAAGCAAGTAGTCTTCAGCCTTCTTCAAAGGACTTACCTACTCTTGCTCTAGTCTTCGGCCTTGTAGGAATTACCCATCTTGCTTGAGCTTTGCCTTGCACCTCTCCTTCACTTGGAGAGCTTTAGCACCTTCCTCCTTCACTCGGAGGCCTGGAGCAGCTAGCCTTCTTCTCCTTCACTTGGGGAAGAACAACAACCTTCTTCTCTTTCACTCGGAGAAGAAACTTCAATCAATCTTCATAGAGAATGGAGATGGGAGAAGTGGAAAGGAGAGCTTTACAAGATTACAAATGATAGCTCTCATACATGGGATCCTAACTCACTCATACTCACGAATTTGCTTTGAAGGTAGAGAGAGAAAGGGGCTCAAAGGATTAGAAACCACTCAACTAAGGCTAGGACCAAGCATATGTGAATGAGCAACCTTGGAATGAAGTCCAAGAGGTCCTATTTATAGTTGAGGGTGTCCCTTTGAGGTTGGGTGAGTTAAGTGGCACAAACTAGCCGTTTTACAACTTGCAACGGATCTATTTTGAGTCCCACCAACTCCTCCAACGGTTGGAATTGCTTTTTCTGCATTCCAGTACAGTTCGATCGGCCGAGTTTCATTAAAGGCAACTCGGCCGACACACTAGGCGACAAGTCTGAGAGGCAGACTGTCGGCCGAGTTTCCATGGGGAAACTCGACCGATCGGTCGACCTTCAGTCTTGACCAACCAGTGGATCGGCCGAGTTTCCTACCATTAAAACTCGACCGAACAGGGGTCGGCTGAGTTGGAAACTCGGCCGACAGCCCAGAAAATTCTAGAATATATGGATCGGCCGAGTTTGTAATTCGGCCGACAAAATCCCTGTTAAGGGTATTTTGGAATTTTCATAAACTGTACAAACGATGGATTTTTGAGTCCCAATCATTTTATCCATCTTAGATACAATGCAAAACATGATTATGAGTGATTACATAAAATGTTCTAAGCCTCTAAGGGCTATATTACAAAGCGGTTAAAAGTCACATGTTTTGCATGTGCCGGAAGAGTAGCTATGGAGATAAAAGTGATTCTTTTCTTGTATCTAATATCTGCAATGATCTCAAATAGATTTGTTAGATACATATGAATGGAATGGTTAAGTCATTATCAAAATATGGGCAATGTGCGACACCTAGGTCAACAACGGGTATTTTAGGTCAGTTGGAACCCAACTTGGTAATGCAAGAAGTGGAGGTGGAGGCCTAGGTGCTCCGGGTGTCTTCTTTTTAACTTGTATATATAATTTCAGATCAGTTGACCTCATATATACACATTAACAATCTAAAGTAATGTAAATTTATCTTACAATTTCAGTAGTGTAGACGACATCTGCTTTGGGCCACAATATCACCCGGCCTTCTGCCTCACCAAGTGTATCAATATCTGGGTGGGCATATGGCAATGCAGCTTCCCTCCAATCGGGTAATACCCATATCGGGCTCACACGAACGTAGCCCTGCGGCAGTGGAGTCCCATGAAACGTTGCCTCAGGAAGGGACGGGTAAGCCCGTGCCTCTGTAACAACATAGTCTTGTATTCTTAAGCGACATGGCTTCAATGCCTACAAATTTACGTAAAGAATGTTATACATATATACATATCATCTTGAAAAGACTAGCTACAATGTCATAAACAATACTACTTACAGGAGACGTGCTAGGCGATGGGTCTCTAGGATTACTCACAGTCTGTGCATCAGGAGAAGAGTGGGTCGTCATAGGCTGATTGGAAGCCTGAGATGCCTGCCACCGCACTATTTCTTCCTTGACCTTCTCAGCAACTATATCATTGACCTTCTTAGCAACTATATCCTCGACTCTCTTATTCTCCTATACATGGATAAAAGAAACATTAGCTTCTTATTATTGAATTCCCTTTTGCAGTAACATTCTAAAAAAAGAATAGGTTACCTCTTCTTGTGAAAGTCCCACTCTGGGTTTGCACTGGGATGGCCCAAAGAATGCTTTGATGCCCACACCAGCGCCTGCACCCCTAACACGTCCAGGATGCTCTGGGTTACCCAGAGCAACTGTCGATTCATCCCTTGTGCCCTGAGGGATGAATGTGCCTTGTTTCCTCTGCTCGTGCAGCTCCCTCTAATCACCATCAACAGAAATTGGTAAGTTAACACCACAAATAATCAATATTCAAACGATTGCTCTAAGAGTTGTATTTTACCATTTTCGCAGTCGCCTCAACAGTTACATGCTTCTTTATTTCACCCTTCTTATTTTGCCTCCCAGCTATCCATATATCATGGCGAGGCATGGGTGTGGCAGACTCCTGAGTAGCAGCAGACTCCGTCTGTAGTCTTTGGCGAACGCTTGCATAGCCCTTTGGACCCATAGTGTGGTCATGCACATTCAGTGCACACCTTGCTTTTTGCGCGTCACTGAGGGCCTAATTAGTATGCACATTAATGATTTGGTTAGTAGCACTAAATGTTAATCTTGAATAGGTGAATATAACATATATTAATTAAATTGGGAGTGACGCCTAATACCTTGAATTCTTCAGATTTTCTTGAAGTAACAAAATTGTCCCAATCTTTTTTGTCCAAGAAGTTCCACTGCTCAAGGGATGACTTCTTCTTCTTATCACCATCTTTTATGTATTCTCTGTTCAGATTTGTCCTATAGTTCCTAAGAATCTTTCCAGCATGTTGCATCACACTTTTACGATGCAGTTTCTCATCCAATGCAAACAGATTCTGTAAAATAGAATTCTTATTACAAAAATAGAATTGCAAATAATATAATTTGTAATCTACAAAATAGAATTGCAAATAATAATAACTCACGCATAAATCCTTCCATATCAAGTCTTTCTTCACCTGAGGAACTTTATGCCAATTATCATATTTAACACCACAATGGCTTTGAGTGACACACCCAAGATAGTTTACAAAATTATTGCGGTTCACTCCAATTGCATTTCCTCCATTATCAAACTCAACAACCAATTTGGATCCACTGCCACTCAGCGCTATTAACTTCTTCAACAGAGTGATTCCCCTTTTCTTATGAAGTGTTTGGTGTTGCACATCAAGTTTCTCCAGTGCTTCAGTGGGTACATGTGCATCATCAATCTAAAATTTGACAAAAATAAACACACTGAATTAGCACAATATAGCAATTTGGGATATATGACATAACTAGAAGATAATGAATTTTATAGAAATACAGGATATGTTTTTAGAACTTACATTGGTATCCTCGCCATGCTCGTCATGGACAACATGCTCATCATGGACTTCATGCTCATCATGGACATCATGCTCATCCTGGTCAGCCATCTGAAAATGTCATTAAAAAGGCAAACATTTAGCATTTGTATTAACTAGAAAAAGGCAAACATTTAGCATTTGTATTAACTAGAAGATAATGAAAAATCAAATATGAAAATGATATTGATATTAAAAAAGCAAACATTTAGCTTCAATAAAAAAATATAAACATACATTCCTCTAAAATTGTGATCTTTTATCAATTAACAATCCTTCATTGTGATCTCCGCGCACATATAAGTCATCATTAGCTTCAATATTTTGTGGAGTTGGCAACCCAACAGAGAATGGACTGGAGTCATCATTCTTATCATAATACTCTTCTTCATCTATAGGATCTTCAATGAACTGTCTTTTACCATGAAGAACAACCGACCATTTATCATTTGCAGGATCATCGATATAGAATATTTGTTTTTCCTATGATGCCAATATGAATGGTTCACCCTTCTCGCCAATCTTTTCAAAGTTCACCAAAGTAAAACCCAATTCATCCACTATAACTCCTTTGGTGTTATCAACCCAATTACATTTAAAGAGCGGAATTCTAAAATCTATGTAGTCAAACTCCCATATGTCTTCAATGACACCGTAATATGACATTTTAGCTTCACGTGGACTCTTATCCTTTGCACTTGCAAAATACATAGTCGACGCTTGAAGAGTGACCCCACTGTTTTGGACGACACTCTTATCATCTTGGCGCTTTGTGTAATATGTGAACCCATTAATGTCAAACCCTTCATAAGACATAACATTCTATCTTGGTTTAAAGGCGAGGCATTTGATAGTTTATGTAATATCATTTGGTGTTTGAGATAGTTGATGTAAGACTTTATCTTCAAACCACTTAGTAAAAGTCTTATTATGCTCTCTAGCAAGCCACATTGAACTTGCTCGAGGATGTTGTCTCTTGATGAAATTGGTATGTTCCTCGATATAAACACTCACTTCGTCCATGTTGTGTAAAATATACAAGTGAGCTTGTTCCAACTGCTCACGGCTGATTACTTTCACCCGTGATCCCAAAATTCCTTTGCCCTCCTCAATATTCTTGTCATTAACAGGAGTGTTATTACCACTCAGAAAGTCATTGCAAAAATCCATAACCTCTCTCGCCACATAACCTTCAATAATACTCCCTTCAGGCCGATAACGGTTTCGAACATCACCTTTAAAAACGCTCATGTATCGTTCAAAGGGATACATCCAATGCAAGAAAACTGGTCCCAACATTTTCACTTCCCTAGTCAAGTGGACAACAAGATGTACCATGATATCAAAGAACGAAGGAGGGAAATAAATCTCAAGCTGACATAGGGTAACAACCACTTCTCTTTGCAAATTATCGAGAGTATCAGGGTCAATAACTTTGCTGCATAGACTATTGAAAAAGAAACAAAGTCTGGTGATTGCAAACCTTACATGCTTCAGCAATATAGATCGAATTGCCACGGGCAATATTTGTTGCATTAGAGTGTGACAATCATGAGATTTAAGACCTATCAACTTCAGATCTTTCATTGATACCAATCTACGGATGTTGGATGAGTAACCATGTGGCACCTTAACATTTACCAAGCATTCACAAAAAGCTTTCTTCTCCTTTCTAGACAATGTGTAACAAGCAGGAGGTAAGTATGTTCTTTTATTACCCATTTCACGTAATTCTGTTAATTCTGACCTTATTCCCATTTCACGTAGGTCCAGTCTGGATTTTATCCCATCTTTAGTCTTACCTGGTATATTTAACAGAGTACCAATGATGCTATCACAGACATTTTTCTCAACGTACATTACATCGATACAATGCATGACTGTCAAAGAACTCCAATAAGAAAGATCCCAAAATATTGACTTCTTCTTGAATGAAGAATTGTCACTCCGTGTGGCCATACTACATTGTGATTTCTTACCAAATTCATTGACAATGTCTTTTACTCTTTCATAAACAACATCCCCTGGTATAGGTTTAGGTGCACTCCGTTCATCATTCCATCCATTGAATGCTTTGCGCTTCCTACGATACGGATGGAATTTTGAAAGAAACCTTCAATGACCAAGATATACAGTCTTGCCGCCATGTTTTAGTCTTATTGAATCAGTGTTTTCTTCACATATAGGACACGCTTTAGCTCCTTTGACACTATACCCAGACAAATTCCCATATGCTGGAAAGTCATTAATAGTGCAAAACAACATAGCGTGCACACGAAATGTCTCTCTTCTTGAAGCATCATAGGTCATCACACCTTCAGCCCAAAGTTTCTTTAAGTCATCAATCAGAGGTTCAAGATAAACATCGATATCATTTCCGGGTTGTTTAGGGCCCGATATCAACAACGACAGCATAACGTACTTATTTTTCATACACAGCCAGGGAGGAAGATTGTATATAACAAGCATGACTGGCCAAGTGCTATGTTGGCTGCTCAATGTCCCGTACGGATTCATCCCATCTGTACAAAGCCCAAGTCTTAGATTCCTATCTTCTTCACCAAATTTGGGGTACAATAGATCAATTTTCTTCCATTGTGGGGAATCAGACACATGTCGTAGGATCCCATCATTATTTTTCTTAACATCTGCATGCCACCTCAAATTATTCGCATCTTTCGGATTTGCAAACAAGTGTTGAAACCGTGATATTATAGGTAGATACCACAACACCTTGGCAGGAGAACCAGTTTTGGACTCCCCCGAAGTCGTCAATTTATACCGTGACGCACCACATTTTGGACAATCTTTCAAATCTACATAGTCCTTTTGAAATAATACACAATCATTCGGGCATGCGTGTATCTTCTTGGCCTCCATTCCCATTGGGCACAACATTTTCTTTACCCAGTATGTTGAGATTGGCATCTAGTTTCCTTCAGGAAGCATTTCTTTCAACAAAGTCAACAATGAAGTGAAGCTTTTGTCGCTCCATCTATTGTTAGCTTTCAACTTATACAATCTCAACACAGCGCTAAGCTTCGTAAACTTAGCACAGCCTGTGTATAACGGTATCTCAGCATCATGCACAATGTTTCTAAAGATAGGAGGTGGATCGGTGTGCTCTACCCTACAACTATCCAACATCGCATCAACGATGTCTATTGGAACTGGTTCATTCATATCTACGTCATCGGAGGCAATTTCTTCTTCCACCCAAGCACTGTTATCGACATCTACTGGTTTCGAGTTTGAAATCTCTCCATGCCAGTGCCATTCTGTATAGCCTTGTACAATCCCGTTGCACATGACATGACTTTTGATTTCCTCACCAGTGTTGACTTTCAAGTTGTTACCGCAATGCCTACATGGACAGTAGAACCTATCTGTAGGTTTTTTCCTATGTTCCTCGGCAAATCTAATAAACTGATCAAGACCAGATATAAACTCTGGGGTGCAGCGATTGCGAATGGACATTCATGATCTATCCATTCTATGATCAAAGAGAAAACAAGTATATATTAGGACAAGATTAGGGTATACACTTAAATCCTATCCAAGATTTACTGCAACAAACACATGTGATGTCATTCTTATATATAATAAATGTGTACCACCTATCCTATCCTTGAACACCTAATCTCACTAGTAAGTGTATAATGTGTATTGGGTTTTCAAGAAAATTTCGGCAGCATTTCCCCACTATTCTCTAAGTACATATGTACTTAGAGAACAAACGGGGAAATGCTGCTGAAATTTTCTCGAAAACCCAATACACATTATACACTTACATCCTAAGTGAGATTAGGTGTTCAAGAACAGTCCCAAACCAGGGAATATCCAAGATTTACTCCTAATGAGTAAATCTTGGACGGGTTTCTAGGCCAACAAACACAATAATAGATATCTACAATGAAGCCGGACTCCATACAAACAGTATATAATTTAGTGATTGTTCATTCTAATTTATACCAATGTACAAGTAATATAAAGAACAATGATTGTTCACTTTCTAGGCCAACAAACACATGTGATGTCATTCTTATATATAATAAATGTGTACCACCTATCCCATCCTTGAACACCTAATCTCACTAGTAAGTGTATAATGTGTATTGGGTTTTCAAGAAAATTTTGGCAGCATTTCCCCACTGTTCTCTAAGTACATATGTACTTAGAGAACAAACGGGGAAATGCTATCGAAATTTTCTCAAAAACCCAATACACATTATACACTTACATCCTAAGTGAGATTAGGTGTTCAAGAACAGTCCCAAACCGGGGACTATCCAAGATTTACTCCTAATGAGTAAATCTTGGACGGGTTTCTAGGCCAACAAACACAATAATAGATATGTACATGTTAGGGTTTCATCACAATTGATGTTAGGGTTTCATCAATGTTAGGGTTTAATCAAATCAAATTAGGATGCTAGAATGGACAAGTTTAAATCAAATTAGGGTTTAAATCAAATCAAACACGGCCGTGGCTGTGTTGGCCTACCACGGCCGTGCTGCCCAACACGACCGTGGTAGGCCATTCTTCTCAGTTCTCAGTGAAAGAAGTAGAACACTAACTAGTCTTTGGTTTTGAAGTCAGAGCAGCAAGCAGAGCAGAGCAGCGGACGGCAAGGAAGAAGACAAGGAAGAAGGTGCTACGACTAATACCTTGTGAGCAGCGGAGGCAAGGAAGAAGACAACGCCGCAGTAGGGCATGAGCAGGGAGGAAGGAGCGGGCGGCGGTGGCACAAGGAGGAGGGCGGCGGGCGGCGGCGGCAACGCAGAGCAGCAGCATGGATCGTCGGCGGCGAGCGAGAAGCAGCAGGCACCAGGCGGCGATTTTGGGAGAGCGACGACGAGCAGCGCACATGAGAATCGATGAAACAGGAAGAAAGGGGGAAGAGTCGGGTGATCGGGCCTCTATTAAGTTGGTCAACGACGTCGGTTATCTACGACAACCGACGCCTATTATCTTCAGCGTCAGTTAATCGTAAAAAACCGACGTCCAATTAGACAATCTTTACCCCAAATTAATTGGCGGGAACTATTATCAGCGTCGGTTATCCAAGGATAACCGACACCGAAAGTGGAACTTTTCACGCAAAATTTCATTTTACATAGGCGTCGGTGAATCGTTAAACAACCGACGCTGTATGTGACCCAGATTTTTTTCGCTCGAAAATTGGATTTCATGGGTGCTTTTAGGCGTCGGTTGGTTATACTCAGTCGATGATGAATACAAAGCGGTATCCGTGTCTGGCTGGTCTTCGAATATAGACGTCAGTTTGCATAAATAACCGACGCCTAATATTATAGGCGTCGGTTTTCCTAAATAACCGACGCCCAGAAAAGCGACACTGAACGCTATTTCTGTAGTAGTGCTTAGATGGTAGCAGTTCCTTTTGGCTCCAAGGAATTGTATTAGACTGGAAATAACCATCATTCATATATTTCTGATTGCATGTTTTGTGTTTGTGGTTACAACTTGTATATGATACATAAGTATGTGGTGATTGAATATGTATATGTCATACAATATTTCTCAATAATTAAGTCTAAGATGCTTTCTATAAGCAACACACATGAAAAGCTTGATCGACCAAGTGTGAGCACACTCTAGCGTGGTGCGTCGTCTATCTCATAAAAGTATGATGGTTGATATGTGGGTCTGCCCTAGCAAGGTGCATATTCTATTGTGTTGGCTTATGGGTCAAGCTTAACTATATGACTTTAATGAGATTAAAGGCCTAGAAGCATGTAGATGGACTATGGTAAGGATTTGTGCGCCAATGTTGGTTGGGTATTAACTTAACTATTTTGGATCTTGTCTCACTAGAAGATTATACGCTGTAATATTCTAAATGGGTACCGAGATCTATCAATTTGAATAATATAGTTGGAACAATAATTAATTAAAAGCCTTATTTATATCATCAAACTTATCAAATCAAATCAATGGTGTTTTGACTAAATTTGCAAATTTTCTTTTGTAGAATCTAATGGAAAACACAAACACATTTGCTTTACAAATGGTACTTGAGAAGGACAAGTTGAACTAGAGTAACTTCCATGATTGGTTCCAGACTTTAAGAATCATTCTCACTCATGAGAACAAGCTCTATGTCCTAGAGACACCAGAGCCATATGAACCTCCTCCTATTGTGCCTAAAGCTGACAGGGATGCTTACAAGAAGCACTCTAAAGATGCCTTAGATATCTGGTGCCTATTCTTGTGCTCAATGAACTATGAGTTGCAGAGACAACATGAGAACATGGATGTTATTGAGATGGTAGCACTTCTTGAGAACATGTACCAAGATCAGGAAAAACAAGAGAGATATGATGTCTCAAAAGCATTGTTCAAGTGTAATATGGCTGAAGGAGATCTAGTAGGTCCTCATGTACTCAAGTTGATTGGGTATGTGGAGAACCTTTCTAGAGTGGGATTTCCCTTGGGTCAAGAGCTAGCCACATATGTGATTCTATAGTCACTGTTGGAATCATACAACTAGTTTGTCATGAACTACAACATGAATAATTTTGACAAGCCAATGTCAAATTTACTTGGCATGTTGAGGACAACTGAAGCATAGATGAAGAAGGACAAAACCAAATATGTGATGATGATCAACATAGGGAAGTCCAAGGGCAAAGGCAAATCTAATAAGATTTCTAAAGCTAGCTAGAAACCAAAATATTCTGTAGTGAAAGCTAAATGGGGAGTGAATAAGGAAGGAAAGTGCCACCACTATCACCACATTGGACACTGAAAAGGGAACTGTCCTCTTTATATAGAGGATCTCAGGAAAAAGAAGGAGATATAGATATCCACTTTAGGACCTGGGAAGAATTAAGCTAGAATTGTGTGGAGCAAGAGTGCTGCCAAATACAATAGGAATCTTTCATTCATGTAATGGACATGTAATAGAATTAGTGAATTGATATTATGTACCTTCCATTAATGATAAACATCATGTATCTTGTATGAACAAGAATATTATGAATATATTTGATGTTTCAATTTCAAAGATAAGATCTTATATGGCAGTGGCCCCAATGTCTCATAGTTTATGTTTGATAGTTCTAGAGACAGTGTTACATATAATGAATGGCTCGATGACTCAAACAATGAATACCTATACCATTGTCATCTAAAGCGCGTAAATGAGAAATGCATTTCAAGAATCTATAATGATGGTTATCTATACTCTTTTGGTTATTGACCCAATAGAGACATGAAAGTCGTATTTATTGGGTGATATAAAAAAGCATCTTCATTATATGTAGTGGGAGAGCAACTATTCTATCTGGGCACTTACATATTGATGTATATAGACCTTTTACAATAAATTCTCGAGATGGTAACTGGTACCTCATTATATTGGTTGATGATTTCAATAGATATAGTATATTGTATTTAATGAAATACAAGTCTAAATTTCTTGAAGTGTACAATGAGATTATTGCTAAAATACAAAATGATCTTGGTAAAAGTATTAAGACACTTTGATATGATTGATATTGAAATCTTTTGAACTAAGAGTTTGAGGACCTTATAGGGGACTGTGATAGTGTATCATAATGAACTCTGCCTCAAATATAATGATGTATCTGAAAGAAGGAATCACACCCTATTAGTTATGGTGTGATTATCAATAAATCTAGCTAATCTTCCAATTTCAATTTTGAGCACACGCTTTATGCTAAACCAATGTACTGTCTAAAATGGTTCAAAAGGCGTCATATGATATATGGTATGGGAGGTGTCCTGATATGTCTTTTATAAGGGTTGGATTGAAATCTTGTGTAAGAAAATAGTTTCTTGAAAAGCTTTTGTCCACAAATCACACAAATGTTATTTTGTTGAATACTACTTTTATATACTAATTAAGTGGTGTTGATGATTCATATATCACCCAATCTTGTGGTGGAGGTGTTTGATGTTTGGGGAATTGATTTTATGAGTCTGTTTCCTCCCTCTTTCAGATATCTGTACATTTTGTTTGATGTGCACTACGTGTCAAAGTGGATTGAGGCTATTACAACTAGAACTAATGATCACAAAGTGGTGTGTGATTTTGTGAAATCAAATATCTTGAGCTGGTTTGGTGTTCCAAGAGCCATGATTAGTGATGGGGGGAGTCACTTAATCCATCACACTTTTGAAGGTTTGTTAAAGAGGCACGAAGTGAACCATCTTGTGGCTACTCCTTACCACACTCAAACGAGTGGTCAAGTTGAGTTAGCCAATCGGAAGATAAAACTCATTCCAGAGAAGACGATGAGACTGGATTGCAAGGATTGGTCATTACGTCTCAATGAGGCTTTATGGGTTTATAGAATTGCATATAAAGCCCCGATTGACACCACATCATTCAAGCTTGTTTATGGGGAAATCTTCCATCTACCGGTTGAGATGAAACATAAGGCATTGTGGGCTTTGAAGGCTATGGACTTTGATGGAGACAATGTCGAGATGAAAAGAAAGTTACAACTGCATGAGCTTGAAGAAATGAGGCATGAATCCTATGAGTTGTCCAAAAGCTACAAAGAAAAGATAAAGTTTCTTCATGATAAGTTGATCAAGAAGAAGAGATTCGAGTCCAGAAAATGGGTATGACTATATAACTCAAGGATGAAGTTTTTTCCCAGAAAACTCCAGTCTAGATGGGAAGGACCTTATCTAATAAAAAAGGTATATCCATTCGGGGCTGTGTTGATTTGTGAGAAAGAAGGAGCGAACGAATTTACTGTGAATGGTCAAAGGCTGAAAGTAGTTGTAGAAGTTGGGCCAAATAAAGCAAACCAAAGTTTTGATATCGTGATGTTAGTTGAGGAACACCATCTTGATGAAGAGATGTGCTTAAACTCACATGAGAGGAATATTTACTTCAAGGACGCTTTGAAAATGTAGCGATAGTGATTGACTTCAAGAATCAATAAGCCTGGCTGAAGGCATAAAATTTAGCGCTAGTGGCAAGAAACCCACCTAGGTTTGGGAACTTTTTCACCCAACCTTCACTTTTTGATACTTTTATTACATGATTCCAAGAATACACACACACACACTTGTGCTTGATAGTTTTGTTTTAGTTTTGATGATTTGACATGTGAGACAGGTGAAAGTTGAGAAATGAGGTGCATTTTAGTGAAAAATGATTGATACAACATCAAGTGGGTCGATTAAGATGATTAGAGTATGAATGATGGAATGATTTGATGATTTTGGAAGATTTTTGAACTTGAAGGACCCAACACGGCCGTGCTGGCATGGAACGGTCATGCTGTAATATCACATTTCAACATGGAAATTTTGAGTTTTGGGCACGGGCAGCACAACTGTGCTGGCCACCACGGCCATGTTGGCATCTCACCAGAACGGCTGTGTTGGTCAGAATGGTCGTGCTGGCCCGAGCCCAGTACTTAAGTTGCTCTATTTTTCCTAAGCTAGCACAACCAAACCATCATTCTCTCGGCCAGAATGGTCAATCCACATAGAGTGGTGATTAGGACGAGCTCCATTCACCCCCAAATCACTTCCTCTTACTCCCAAACTCCGGATTTGAGTTCCCTTTGGTCCCATGTCACCTTCCCTAACCTCAAGCTCCATTTTTTACCCTCCATTACCATCTATTTCTCCATCTCCAAGGAGATTCTGCCCCTACAACTCAAAAGCACGTTTGTTGATGTT
Source organism: Alisma plantago-aquatica (assembly GCA_963693085.1). Lineage (NCBI taxonomy): Eukaryota > Viridiplantae > Streptophyta > Magnoliopsida > Alismatales > Alismataceae > Alisma > Alisma plantago-aquatica. Next base: position 1,554,888,034 of record OY856409.1, read on the forward strand.
CTTGCTCATTTTTCACCAAAGGTCCTTGCAAAGATGAAGAGTACGGACAAAGAAACCGTGCTGCAACACATTGGAGGCCCGCTTGGTGCAGCTTTTGCCTCCAGTGAGGATGTTCATTATCTTCCCCACCACAAATGATTACCACAAGGGATAAGAAGATCATTTACAACATGAACCCCAGATACCCTGGCATCACGCTAGAGCTACCTTACCATGTTGTTATTCTTATGGATGATGTCAGGCCATTGGAAAATCTGTCAGCCAAGCTCTCCAAGTGGGAAAGCCAACATCCTAGAGAGTATTACAGGGCGTTTCCAGTGGACATACTGGGGCAGCATTCCAAACACGTGTGATCTTTCAAATTTATAGGCCCCCAAACAAGGTTCACTCACAACACTAAAATATGCTCCCGCAAGCGCACATGGTCATGTTATAGTATAGATGAGAGGCAAGCAATGGGGGTCGATCTACAGGGATAGAGGGGGTACTAGACCTAGGTTTGTGTTGACTACATTCCTAAAGCGAAGATTAGGATTGAAGGGTTTAAAATTGGGTTTGGTTTGATTACACTAAGCAAGCAAGTAAAGACAATATGAAAACTAGATTACCAAAAACTAGGTTATCCAAGGCAAGTTAGATCTAAGAGACTAGATTAAGCAATCAACTAAACAAGAGCATAATGATCTACACTACTCTAGAAAGGAAATTAGCAACTAAGAACTAAGCTTAACATTAGAGCAAGAAAGAATATAAGTTAACCCTAATTAACAAGACTAAGCAATTAGCTAGAGTGAACAAAGGCAATTAAGCTAAACTAGCATTAACAAGCTAAGATGACAAGTTAGGTTTTGAGCGATGGATTGGATAGGTGGGCCGTTTGGGAATGTGATTTGATATTAGTTGGGGGAAGGTCAACATAGCATGCAAATCTCACAATTCAATCTATATTACCAAACCAAACAATAAGACAAGTGTTATTAGAATATACCACATACTGCAAGTTGGAGAACTAGGGTTAGGTGTAATTCTAGTAAGACTTGGAAAGTCTAGGTTTATAGGGTAAGTGGTATTGGAGCAATTGAGATCCAAGGGTAGGAATGGGAGTAGAGATGAGTGTATTTAACGTCATGTTACTTTCCACCTACCCTTTAGGAAGCTCTAGGCAATTGCATCAATCACACTTACACTAGCTACTTAGATCTCACACTCACTTATAGGAGAAGGGAGATGTATGTAGGAACAAAGGGGGCTAAATAGGGATCTACTAATTGGACCTAGGAGCCATTCCTAAGATTGCCACATACATTCCAATTTCCCCCAGAAGCTAAGTGTCATCAAGCATCACACAACAAGCAATATGTGTTAAAAGCACAAACCATATGAAATATAATGGTAAATGATATAGAAGAAAAGGCAATCATCATAGAATGAATGTATGTTCATTACAAATTATTTTCCCCCAACATGGTATCAAAGTCACATCTTAACCCCAAACAACCCACCACTAGGGGCATATCTAGACATGCTCAAAGAAAAGATAAAAGAAATGAGAATAAGGGGATAGGAATCCATGGAGCTCGAAGTAGATCCTTCTCCTTCACCTCCTAGCTGTTGTAGGGTGACCTCCCTCCTCCAAGGTGGATGATGGGCATGGAAATGAAGGGGATTATGGTAGAAAACTAGGTTTCTATGGTGGAAATGAGGTGGAAATGGTGGATGGAGAGCATAAATGCAAGGGGAGTGTAATGAATGCTCAAGAGTGGGTGGAGAGGAGAAATGGCTGCTAACCTAGTGTTGTGGCAACCACCCATGTATATATAGGTGGTGGTGGAAGCACTAGGGTAAATAAAGGCATTGTTGAAAAAATGGTGCAGAAAATGCTAGGGTTTAGGTGGTAGCACGATCGTGGTGGGTAGGGGTAGGAACAGCTGTGGTGGTGTGGAACGGTCATTCTAGGAAAGTGGAGAATCACATGTTGAGGTGGTTGAAATGGAGATGGTAGCATGGCTGTACTGGACAACAGGACCATGGTGGAGGCTAGGTAGAATGGCTATGCTGGCTAGCACGACCATGGTGAGTGAGTTGGAGGTGAGGTCGTTCCCTTAAGCATGCCCATTTTGAATTTAGCTAGCATGATCATTTTGGGGGATTCATGGCACGACCGTGGTGAGTGAGTTGTTGTAGCTTGTAAATGTGGGATTTTCTCTGTAACTTTTACATTGGCCAGCACGGCTGTTCCTAGGCACCACGACTATGCTGGGGTCTTCAGTAGCAAAAACACCTCGAATCTTCATGGTCAATGGATTTCTTTGCTTGATGTCGAGCCTTGGCAATTAGGGGTAGGTTGAGGGATCTTTGGGGTCTTATTTGGACCCCTCCATGAGTGGAGGACTCCTAGAACTCCTTCCTCCTCTCTCATCCATCCAAAGCATGGTCCAAGTACTTGAAAAATAACGTCCATAGTGCATTTGAAATAATATGCATATTGGGGAATTTAATTTGCATTCTACTATGTTTAGATGTGAATAAAGAACAAATTGACACAAGATGAATCCATAAAATAGGGTTACATCACCACCCCAAACTTAAAACATACTTGTCCTCAAGTATGCTCCAACTTAATCTCTCTCTTCAATTTTCTTTCAATAAACAAGAATGATAAATGTATTGCAAAAGATTAATATTGACTAAATGGTCATAAAAGTGACTAAGTGCATGTGTTCCACCTCTCTCCTCTCCACTTTCACAAACCAATCATGAAATGAGCACTGAGCCTACAAACTTCAAATATAGAGCATAGAATACACAAGCTTTCCATATGTCCTTCAAGTAATTCCGCGTAAACCGTTTCATGTTGGCGTCAATCAATGATGACTAGGAGTGTTATTTCGTTTTCATGCATTCAATCTTATGCTTCAAACCACACCAAATGACCCACACGGCTGTACGAAGAGTAAAATGAGCTAGATTTGATATTTTATAGCTCAATGGGTATGAAATTAGAAGAAAGGATTGTGTTAAGATTTTGGAGTGCTTTTACACACTCATCTTTTCTTTATTTAGATGCTCTTAAATAGGAGCATCTTTTTATTTTCATTTTGCTCTTTCTTTTCTTGTTTTCTTTTCTTTTACCCTTGGTGTAGATAGGGTACATGGTGGATAGAGTGAAGTGAAGTGATGTATAAATGGCCACCCCAAACTTTTAGAGGTGTCCAAGGCTAAATATGTGCTCTAAGGCATCCTTTCGTGAGGCAGAGAGGTATGAAGATGGTGAGAGAAGAGTCGGATCAAAGGGGGTTCATAAGTGTAGTCCTAAAAATAAGATTTCATGCATGAAAACTAATCCAACACTTATCAAATGATATCACACCACATGATTGAACAACATGAGATTCACATTTATATCAAGCGATTCCATATGATTGAACAACATGAGATTCACATTTATATCAAGCGATTCCATAGGCTCTAAGCGTTCATAGCTTGCCCAATTCATAATTCAACTAAAACATTCACAAACTTGAGAAAGGTGATGCACATATAAAAAGTTAACAATCAAGACCATATAACAATAAACTCTAAGAAAATGACATGCATTTGTCAAAGACCAAAGTTTTCATTTCAAACAGTGGAGATTAAGTCAAAACATGTTTTTAGGCAAGAACATTCAAGTTTGAGCAAAATTGGCCAAAATGGTGCAAATTTGCATTCAATCACATCTAAACCTAACTTTAGGGAAATTAAATAAAGTAGCAAATTATAATAAAAAACACACAAAAATTACCAAAATTTGCATGAGAATGAAATGCATGAAATTAAGGAGCAAAAAGAACAATTTTTTTGAAAAATTAAGCAAAAATGCATGAAATTGAACTATACGTATGCATGGATGCTAGCAGACACACAAGGTAAGGATAGGCAAGTATGAAAGTGAGTCAAACTGTTTGATCATCTTGCAAAAATTTAGCACAAGGTACATAGATAAAAATGCGGTGAAAGAAGGGCTTACTGCCCTACCACCCCAAACTTTTAAATCATCTTGTCGTCAACGTGAAATAGAAGTTTAAATAGTAGGGTAAAGTGCATGGAGTCGTGAAAGACAACCACCAAGAAATGAAGTGATCAATTGTAGCACTATGTGAGCAGCGTAGGACCACCATAACCATGCTAAGTAACACGACTGTTCTATCTTGACGATCATACGACCGTGCTATTTGGCACGATCGTTTTGGACTCCTTCTTGTAGCTTTTCTACTATTTTGTGATGTTTTCTTCAACTTTGATCTTCTCCTTGGATAGACCCTTTGTGCATCACCTTTTCTTCCTTGTACCTGTACTAACATGATTCACAAATAGAAAAATTATCAAGTATAGTGTGTGTGTGTGTTTCTTGGAAAAGAATGAAAGTGTGATAAAATAACAAGGTTCGAGAATTTCAAACCACATGGGTTGCCTCCCACTAGTGCTAAATTTATAGCCTTCAACCGGGCTTGTTGCTTTCTTTAGTAAGTGTTGACACCCATGTTATCTCCTTTCTCTTCCACAATGATCCTTTCTAGAGTTCTGACGACATGGGCTTCGTCCCAAGGAGTGTACATCGATCAAAAGTAAGGACTTGATCTCCACTATTCTATAGGATCATAGTATCCTAGACTGTCACCAAAATCTTCTTCACCCAGCCAGTACCTTTCCTCCTCAGTAAATATAAACAAGTCAAACTTTCTCCTTCTATGAGTGACCGTCAAAGTGTCTGTACACACATTAATCTCCGCACCCACGATGGACAAGAAGGGTCTCCCAAATATGAGGTATTCCTTTCCATTAATAGGGCCAAAATCCATGATCAGAAAGTCAGTCAGGTATGTGATGTTTATCCTTTGATCCAATTCTACTGTCTCATTTAGCAATATCCCCAGGGGTTTCCTCCTAGTTCCATCACCCAAGGCAAGGACACAATCCACCAGTTCTATTTTCCTCAGGCTGAGCTGTAAGTACATGCTCAACGGCATAATGCTTGTTCCTGTGCCTAGATCTAGGAGAGCATGCTCAACAAGTCGTGCACTGATGTAGCACGTGATAATAGGGACTCCCAGATTGTCCCTTTTTCAAGGAAACCAATGAAGCATATCGTCCCTTTTTCTGTGATTATTATTCCATTATGTAACGACCTCACTTTTCACGTTCCGCAATTAAGGAAAGACCTTCAAGTTGAGAGTCGTTACCTATATTCCCAAGGATCCAAATTTAGCAAATAATAAATAATAGAAAATAATTTCATTAGTTCACATATATTTTTTACAAAATGCTTACATGAAATTCCATTACCAGAACTATACATAGAGAAGAAGCATCTATCTAAATCCTACTTACTTAGATTAATGTATTCACATGGTTTTATCTTCATCTTCATGTCCCTTATCATGTATATCATCATATACCTAAAATGTAGTGAAATAAAACACGGTCAGTATGACAAGTCATACCAGTATGTGGGAGAAATAAAATCTCACAGATAATGTTAACAATATAATTCAACAATTAATGTTTAACAAACCAAATTTAACACTTTCACCATGACTACCCAATCTAGGTTTATCCACCCTTTGTCATAACCCCTCAGGGCCTCATATTGCAATATTTGTTGTCTTCCCCTATCCAGGTGGATGACTTCATCATGTCTCCCCCTATCCAGGCGGACGACACAATCATATCTCCCCCTATCGAGGTGAGTGACTCCTCATGAACCCCCTATTCAGACTGGTATCAAAATATGCCTTCTCCTATCTAGGAAGATGACCTTTCTATATATCCAGAGGTGGCCTAGATTTGGGCTAGTCATGTTCATATATAATGTGATAATCATAGTCACTTTAAAGTTTGCATGGAATGAAATAAACAAGCAAGCATATATTTTCAAACCATGCTTACAAATCTCCGGGAAATCATGTGAAACTACAACAATTATTCTTAGGCATAGCCACATACCTTTTCCATGTAGATTATTCAATTATACTTCAAGCATAGTCCAATCAAGCAAGCAAATCAAGCAACCATCATATAATCTGCATTGCATAAATTCTAAAGTGTTACCAATCACATTTAATACACTATACCCTACTCGGTCCTAATCTAGGGTTTAGGTTTTGGATAAGGAATAAGGGTATTAACCCTATTTCCATCACATATTTAACATTAGGTGAACCCTAGTTACTAGATCCATCTTATCCTTTCATTAAGATCACTTAGATCAAATATGTTCATTAACAACATAGCAAGTTAATATCTTTAACCCTAATTCCACACATTAAAGATTATACACATTAGAGACCCTAATTACCTTATCATTATTACCATCTTAACATTTATTATCATTATGCTCAACTAGATCATATAATAGCATAAAAGAAAGGCTTTTAATGTTTTCAACATTATCATACTCAAAACTAGAGTTTCCATGTGCTAATCATCACTTTATCATATTTTACCTTATTTTTAGAACAAAAAGCATACCTAGATATCAATTATATGTTTTTTGGGTTGCTCTCATTCTCTTGATCAAGTTTCATATATAACTTGTTTAAATCTGAGTTACCAATATTCAGTTATGATTTTTTGCAAAATAAATAGAATCAGGCGAATGACACGCTGACACGTCAACATAACTAATTTTTAGAAATTCAAACCAGGCAGTCACTAAATAGAGAGGAAAAGACTTTCATACCCTTATCAGTCATGTACATAGGTTTGGGGCTCTTTGGTCATTGGACTCTATATCTCCCCTACCTCCCAACGCCAGTGGCTACACATATCATGGTTGTGCCTCCCGTCCGTGCCTAGGCTGGGTTTGCTTGGGGAGTGTCCCTTACCGCCAGACCTGGACATGTCCTTATTTGGTTGGCGACGGCCGGGGCTGGGTGAGTGAAAGTTTCTACCTATCTACCTTTTTGTAGGATGATTAATAGAAGGAACAAGGAGACAGAAAGCTAACCTAGATACTGCTTGTACGGTAGTTATGGGAACCCCTAAAGATCTTTGTTGCACTACTGTCTTTCTTCCCTCAACCTTGTGTAACTCCACCCTTTCCAATGATCTAATCCTTCTTTCTCCCTCCACACTACTCCATCGGCCTACCCTGGTGACTATCATCCTATTGTTCAGGTTTTGTGGCATGACGCCACGACAAACCCGTCATGCAGGTGCGTCCAACCTTGTCAGTTCCACATGTCCTTCATCCTACAATTGTTGGAAGGGTCTTGCCTTCTGTAGGCATTGTTGTATACCAAGCTGTGATGTGTCCATGGTAAAGCGGCGCACCTTAGGGCTGTCCACTTCGGGGGACTAGCCTCCCAGTGACCAGCTTGTCGAAGGAGTCTCTAGACACGGTCATGGGGAACTACTAGGAGTTGAAAAGGAAGTCTAGGGTTAGGAGGTGGAAGACATTGAAGAGTAAAGAAGGCACCGTAATCATGACACCATGTCATAAGAAGGAACCCCAATATACCAAAGAAGTGTGTCATGGATGGAGGCATGCCCATGATTGAGATCCATTGTATTCCATCCCTTCTATTTGTATTTATACAAGATTAAGTGTGTGAGTCGGTGGTTGGTTGCCAAGTTGTACAACACATTTAGGAAGTACTCTGTTCCTTTCCCCATATATTTCATCCCATGAAGACTATTATACTTTTATTCTATAAAGCCCATTATTATGAGAAGGAACCCTTCATGTTTCCATTAAACAAGGATTTGGAAAATACTTACATGAATTTCATTACTAGAACTGTACATAGAGAAGAAGTGTCTATCTAAATCCTCCTTACTTAGATTAATGTATTCACATGGTTTCATATTTAACTTCGTGTCCCTTATCATGTTTATCATTATATACCTAAAATGTCGTGAAACAAAACATGGTCAGTATGACAAGTCATACCGGTATGTTGGGGAAACAAAAGTTCACATGTAATGGTAACATCATAATTCAACAATTATTGTTTAACAAATCAAATTTAACATTTTCAACATGACTACCCAATCTAGGTTTCTCCACCCTCTATCAAAACCCCTTAGGGCCTCATACTATAGTATTCATTGTCTTCCCCTATTCAGGCGGATGACTTCATAATGTCTCCCCCTATCTAGGCAGGTGACTTCTCATGTACCCCCATTCAGACTAGTACCAAAATATGCCTTTCCCTATCTAAACAGATGGCCTTTATATAGATCCCAAGGTGACCTAGATTCAGGATAGTCATGCTCATATATAATGTGATAATCATAGTCACTTTAAAGATTGCATGGAATGAAATAAACAAGCAGTCATATATTTTCAAACCATGTGAACAAATCTATGAGAAACCATGAGAATCTACAACAATAATTCTTAGGCATAGCTACATACCTTTGCCATGCTGATTATTCAATTATACTTCAAGCATAGTCCAATCAAGCAAGCAAATCAAGCAATCATCATATAATCTGCACTACGTAAATTCTAAAGTGTCACCAATCACATTAAATACATTATACCCTACTCGGTCGGAATCTAGGGTTTAGATTTTGGATAAGGGATAAGGGTATTAACCCTATTTCCATCATATAATTAACATTAGGTGAACCCTAGTTACTAGATCCATCTTATCCTTTCATTAAGATCACTTAGATCAAATATGTTCATTAACAACATAGCAAGTTAGGATCTTTAGCCCTAAATTCCACACATTAATGATTATCCATATTAAAGATCCTAATTACCTTATCAATATTACCATCTTTACATTTATTATCATTATGCTCAACAAGATCAGATAATAGCATAAAAGAAAGGCTTTTAATGTTTTCAACATTATAATACCCAAAACTAGGGTTTCCATGCGCTCAACACCACTTTATCATATGTTACCCTATTTTTAGAACAAAAACCTAACTAGATCTCAATTATATTTTCTTTGGATTCTACATGTTCTGGTGATCAATTTTCATATATTATACGTTGCAATCTGAGTTACCAATAATTATCTATAATTATTTCAAGATAAAAGTGTTTAGGCCAATCAAAAGCTGCCACGTCATTTTTTAATCTTATTATCAACTTAATAGAAATTAGACTCAGAATGGGAAAAGTACCTCGCCGTCGGTACGGGTTGAAATGTGTGGAGCGGCATGTTTGTCTTTTTGTTGGCTAAATTGGACAATATTAAACCCTTTGTTTTGATGATGACAAACATTTCATTCTTATGGATCTAACGTGCTACTTGAGTATTTCAGGAACAAGAATTCAAGGTGGTGGATAGCTAAGCTAGGAAGATCTATATGTTCAAATTGTCTTATGTTTTCATGATTGTAATCAAATGTAAACTTGTACAAATATATAATGTACAAGTACTTATATATCATGTAAATCAAGCATTTAGATCTTCCCTATCCACTCACAACACTTAGATAGGTCATCCCCTATGATAGCATCACAATGGCACTTTGATACATACTCTTAGTACATGTCTAGATACACTAAAATAGGGACTCCCTCAGTCGAACTACTTCTCGACCAAGACACTCTCAGTCGACTATCTTCTCGACTGAGAATCACCAGAGTCTATTCCTCGAGTAGGTTCTATAGCCGTTAGACTTGGTGGGAAAAAGTAGTTGGGAGTTGAGTTGAATGTTGAAATACACTTTCTCCAGACTTTCCCTTGATCGACAAAGTTCTCGACTGAGAGACACTCGGTCGACAAACTTCTCGACCGAGAAAGGTTCTGACTGCACTTTTTAGAATTAATCAACTAGACGTTACAAACGTAATTAGTGGATACCTAACGGCTAGTTGAGAACTAAGAACATCCTATAAAGTGTCTAGAACGTCCCTAAACACTAGTAGGCCATTCCTATAAATAGGACATGCCTTAGGACACCCAAACTCACTTGAGTACACATACTTGCAATTGAGAATCAACTCTTGTGAGCAATTGAGCAATCCTTCACTTGTAAATCATTTATATAAGATGAGATTTCATGTCCTATAGGCTAGCATCTCTTACCCACTACACTTTTACGTTCATACACATTGGATAGGAGATCAAAATGCTCGATATAGGATTCAAGCCTTGTGCTAAAGTGGTAAAGTGTATTTTTCCTTCTTCCTTTCTTGTTCCTTTTATTGCTTGTTTTCTCCTTTGCTACTCCTAGGTTGGAGGCTGCAGAAAGGAGGTTGTAGGAGCTTCTTCAGGTGGAGAAGGTAGCTCGACAGACTTTGGACTACTTCTAGAAGGTCTCAATGGGAAGCTACTTCAAGGAGGAAGGCTACTTCAAGGGGGAGTTTGAAGTTACTTCAAGTGAAGGCTGCTTCAAGGTTGGTCACACGACTTTGGGGTGAAGGCTGTCCAAAGGGTTTGTAAAGGTAGTTGTATTTTATGTAACATCCTCAAAATAAGGTAATAAAATACAAGTGCTTTTAAAATCCCAATTGGAAACAATTGGGTAGTGGACTGACTCCCTTAGTTTTTGCTAAGGGTGGAACCACTCTAAACGCCCGTGTCTCCTTCTCCAATCTTTTATGGTTGTTTTCTTAGACAATTTTTTAAAATAATCATAAACCCTATTCACCCCCCCTCTAGTGTTTTTCAATTGGTATCAGAGTAGGTTTCAAGGAACTCTAATCGAGTCTTGAAGAAGATGGGTGATGGGGGTACTAAACAACCTCAATTTGGAAGGAACACTTGTAGCTCGACCTCCACCATTTGATGGCACCAACTACAACTATTGGAAGAGGAGGATGCAATTCTACTTTCAAGGGATCAGCTGGGATCTCTGGAGGATGGTTTCAAATGGCTACACTCTTCCTCAAACTGAGTATGCTACATGGGATGCTAGCACGGTAAAATTAGCCCAATTAAATGCAAAAGCTGTAAGTATCCTTTATTTTTCAATTTCCGTAGGTGAGTTCAATAGAATATAAAATTGTAAAACTACATACGAAATATGGCATAAACTTTCCAACACTTATGAAGGAATTGTTCAAGTAAAGAACTCCAAAATTAGTATGCTTAAACAAAAGTTTGAACAGTTTCGTTTGGAACCTAATGAGTCTATTAGTAAAATGTATGTAAAGTTTTCTTCTATTGTTAATGGTTTGAATGCATTAGGTAAAGATATTGGTGAAGAGGATCAAGTGTATAAAATTATTAGGTCTCTTCCTCCTAAGTACAAGCCTAAGGTGACTGCAATTGAAGAAGCCAATGACCTCACCCGACTAAGGAAGGAGCAACTCATTGGAAACTTAGAAGCACATGAAGCAATCTTGGAGGAGGAAGAAAGACAGGAGCATGAACTTCATCAAGGAAGAAAGAAAGACATAGCTCTAAAGGCTACAAAGGTCATCACTCAAGAAAGTGATGAGACAAATGATTGATATGAAGGAGAAGAAGCTCTAATTGTAAATGGTAAGAAATATAGAAGATTTAAATCTAACAGAGTTAGTGGTTCCTCTTCTTCTTCCTCTCCTAGGTGTTTTGAATGTGGAAAGAAGGGACATATTAAGAATGAATGTCCTAAAGCAAAGAAAGGGAAGAAAAACTCATCCAAGAATAAGGGAGAAAAAGCATACAAATTAAAGCTGCATGGGATGAGTCAAGTGATAGTGAGAGTGGAGAGGAGAATGTGGAGTGTCTCATGGCCAAAGAAGATGATAGTGATGATTCTCAAGAGGTAAGACTTTTTGATTTGCCAAAAGAAGATCTAATTGCTAGTCTTCAAGATACACATGACAAATATGTTGATTGCAAATGAAACTAAAGAAAGTTACTAAAACTAATGAGGATTTGTATGCTAAATTAAATAATCTTTCTTTTGAAAAGGACAATATTATTTATGAAAAATTTACCTTGAAATCATCTTTAAATGATTGCAGTATGAAGTTGCTTAATTTAGAAACAAACTATGGTCTTCTTTCTCAAGAAAAGGTTGAATTGCTTGCAAAAATAAATAATTTTCAGACTCAACCTATCCTATGTACTCATCTAGATTATGATGCTATTGTTAAAGAAAGAGATGCTTTATCATCTGATCTAGATCAAGCTAAGTTAGATATAAAAAAGAAAACAGATGAGATTGGTAAGTTACAAAAAGAAGTTAGTAGCTTGAGAAATAATGGTATTCTTGATAAGATCCTAAAGAATTCTTCTAGTTATAGTGGAAGAAGAGGTTTAGGATATGTTCCAAAAGAAAACTCTTATCAACCTAAACCTAGGAGAACTCAAGCACCCAAGACCAAGATCATATTTGTACCCAAGAATACAACTCAAAATCCTAGAAAGAGAAATGAAATTGACTCCATTTGTTGTCACTATTACTTGCGTCTTGGACATTATTCCTTCTCATGTCCTTACAAGAAAAAGGATGTTGAGTTAGTATGGGTTCCAAGACCCCAAACTTAGCAAATTTAATATGATTAAGTTGAGATTTGACCTAAAATTCATTTGAATATCTTAATGTCTTATCTTAACTAAATAGAATGGTACCTCAGCATAGTACAACAATTTAAGCTCAAACTGACATAAACAAATTGCTGAAAACAAACAAAAACAACATCAGTCGACAAATAGTTTGACCGAGACACTTCTCGGTTGAGAAAGTATTTGACTGAGGGAATACTTGTATCAAATTTAAAATCTGCTTTAAAAACAGTAACAATTCCGGTCGAGCAAATCTTCGATTGAGACAACATCGTTCGAGAAAATTGTCAACCAAGAAATCTCCTGTTTAAACCAATAAAACAGCAACACTCTCGGTCGACAAAATGTTCGACCGATACACTCTTTGGTCAAAATATTTGTCGACCGAATGAAGTTCTGAACAACTTAAATTGTTCAATTGTGTAATCATATTCAGTTTTGTTATTAAATGACTCTAACCATAGAGGACCATCAAATGGGTACCAAAATATATCTCTTTTGCAGGATTGGGTGGTTGATAGTGGATGTTCTAAGCATATGACCGGCAACAAAAAGGCCTTTCAAATATTTGAAGAAAAGAAAAGCTGAACAATTACTTTTGGAGACAATGGAAAAGGAAAGATTGTTGGAATAGGTAACATTGGTACAAACCTTCAAATAAAAAAATGTTTTACTTGTTGATGGCATGCATCATAATTTAATCAGTGTTAGTCAACTATGCGATAGTGGCTATGATGTCTTATTCAATAAAAATTATTGTAAACTATTGATTGAAAACACTAATGAAATCATTTATGAAGGAAAAAGAATAGGAAATTTATATATACTTAGGCCTAATTATATGCAAGCTATTATTGGAAAATGTCTTCTTGCAAAAGACAAATATCTACAGCTATGGCATAGAAAATTAGATCATGCAAGCTCCCATGTTATCAAAAAGTTGATTAAATATGATCTTGTATGCGGTTTACCTAAAATATCTTTTGATAAACCTAAAAATTGTGAACCTTGTACTCTAGGCAAGCAAAGCAAAACTTCTTTCAAAACAAAAACAATGCTTAGCACTACTATATCATTAGAACTTATTCACATAGATTTGTTTGGTCCTATGAGAACTCAATCTATTAGTGGAAAAAGATATTGTTTTGTTATTATTGATGACTTTAGTAGATATACATGGGTTCATTTTCTCACAAATAAAGATGACACTATTCAAGTGTTCATAAAATTTTGCTTAAAGATTGAAAATCAACTACAAAATAAAATATGTACAATTAGGAGTGATCATGGTGGAGAATTTGAGAATCATACATTTGAAGAATTATGCACATCTCATGGTTACACTCACAATTTTTCAACTCCACGCATTCCACAACACAATGGCATAGTTGAAAGAAAGAATAGATCCTTACAAGAAATGGCTAGGACTATGATGCTTGAACATAATACATCTAAAACCTTCTGGGTTGAAGCCGTAAACAAAGCTTGTTATGTGCTAAATAGAGTAACCATACACTCTTATTTGAAGAAAACACAATATGAACTCATTTTTAATAAGAAACCAAGGGTTGATTAGTTTCACACTTTTGGATCAACTTTCTATATCTTAAACACAAAGGATGATAGAGACAAATTTGACTCTAAATCACAAAAAGCTTTTTTCTTGGGATATTCAACATTTAGCAAAGCATTTAGAATATACAACACTATCTCTAGAAAAGTTGAAGAATCAATTCACATTACTTTTCATGAAGAACTAAAACAAAATACCGAAGATAATGTCATAGTTGGTATTACTGATCAAATTGAAGATCTTAACATATCAACTAAAGATGATCAAAATGATGAAAATGATCAAAAAATTGAGACACAACAACCCATTCCTAGACTAATTAAAGATCATCCTCAAGAACTAATCATTGGGAATCCTAATGATAAAGTAAAAATCCGTCCCTCTTTTAGAGATGTTGCTGTTGGATCAATGGGCTCTAGAGGGGGGTGAATAGAGCTACACACACTTCACAAAATCAATTAGACCACCAATTTAAACTTAGTACAGAAACTAAACCAAGCAGCAATTTGATGTCCTAATCTAGCATTCAAAGCAAGGATAAGAGACAATGAATAGCAAGCACTTGGATAGGTGGTTAGAGTGGTTCCACGTCCTAAACTTAGGAGCGATGTCAGTCCACTACCTAGAGTTGGTTAGACTCTAGGATTTGCAACTTGGTTCTCTTATATATCATAATAAGATTACAAGATACATAAACCACACAACCAATAACTTAATTTCTCAAGCTAAGATCTTCTACCTTTCCAAGGACTTACCCACAAAGCAAGATTCTTCAGCCTTCTTCAAAGGACTTATCCAATCTTACCTTTGTCTTCAGCCTTGTAGGATTTACCTATCTCACTTGAGCTTTGCCTTGCACCTCTCCTTCTCTTGGAGAGATTCTCCATGTTTCACCTTCACCAAGGGATCTGGAGAAGCAAGCTATCTTCACTCTTGAAGATCAACAATCATCTTCACCTTCACTCGGAGAAGAACAGCAGCAACCTCTCTTTCACTTAGAGAAGCAGCTTCAATCAATCTTCAAAGGGATTTGGAGGTAGGAAGAGAGAAAGGAGAGTTGTACATCATACAAGGGATAACTCTCATACACATGGACCTAACTCACTCATAACTCACGAATTTATCTTGAAGGTAGAGAGAGAAAGGGGCTCAAGGGCTTGGAACACTCTCAACTAGGCTAGAACCAAGTTTGCAATAGAAGAGCAGCTTGGAATGAACTCCAAGGGGTTCTATTTATAGTTGAGAGTGGCCCTTTAAGTTGTGGGACACTTGGATGCAAAAGTAGTCGTTTTTTGTTAAAGAAAACGGCTCTATTTTTGCCCAAAACAATTCACCAACGGTCATATTACTTTTTCTGCAAATTCCGTACAGTGCAATCGGTCGAGTTTCAATGGGGGTAACTCGACCGATCAAGTAAGAGACAAACCGATATTCAAATGATCAGTCGAGTTTGTCCTGACAAAACTCGACCGACCATTTAACTGGAAATGGCATGTTACCTGATCGGTCGAGTTCTGTGAGTGCACAACTCGACCGATGCAATCTTCAGAAAATCAATCAAGGTTGATCGGTCGAGTTTCAAGCCAGGGAAACTCAACCGACCAAGTGCCTGTAATCCATTTTCTAATTTGCAATTAAAGTGATTAGCACTTGGTGAATTTTGTCCCAAACATTTTTCTCTTCTAACTTACAAGCCAATTCATCATTACAAGTGATTACATGGATGTTCTAAGGACGTTTACATAGAAATCCTAAAACACACACTTGTAGCCATTTTGACTTGAACTTGGCCCATTCTAGGGCTTTGTATATTTGATCCTTTTCATGTCCTAATGCCTGCAAACAATCTTAAACGCACATATTAGATACATATGAGTGGAATGGTTAAGTCATTATCAAAATATAGGTAATGTATAACCTCTAGGTCAACATTCTCCCCCTTTTTGACAATGACAAACCATTCCTCAAACATATTGAAAAGGATAAGAAAGTTATACCTTTGCCTTGTGAATTTAGGGGGATTCATGATAATAACAATTTGAATTGCTCCTCCTCAAGCTATGCTTCCTCTCACCTGCATGTTAGTTTTTCTATACATAGCAATACCAATATCTGTGTGCTATGTAATCCTTTGCAAGTCACATGATCATCAACAAATTAATAAGAAAAGGATCACCTAAGCAAGAGGGAAATAGTATAACAACAAGAAACAATATGATTGAGTCTCAAACCACGAGATATTTCTCCCCCTTTTGACATTATAAAAAAGGTGGGGGGGGGTAGAAGAGCAAAAATAGGTCTTCTCCACAACTCAACCAAATATATATGCAATGTAGTAAACAATAGTGTAAAAACATATAGCACACAACCACGGAGGAGAACACATAATCCAAGTCAGAATCAAAATATAGCTCAAAAAGCACCAAGCATAAGATAACACAGAATAAGTAGCCAAAGTGCATATCAATGATATTTCAACTCAGAAAGATGTCCTCAGGAACAACAACTACAACCAGAAAGCGAGAAAACAAAAAACAAGAAAATAGTACAGCTCAGAATAATGTGCCAGGATGTTGCTTATACAAAAGAGTCTAGAAAGATGTATATGATAGACATGCTAGACTATAAGCTAAGAAACCACCTAGACATCTAAGCTATCTATATCAACTGCATCCTCATCGTCCTCGCCAGGGTGGTAGTCCGCATCTCCGTCTGAAGGTGGAGCAGCTGTGCCAGCATCAGATCTAGCACCATCATCACCATCATCGCCGGAAGCATCCTCACCATCACCGTCTTCAGCATCAGCATCCTCAGCCTGGTCGGGCATCTCCTCGTCATCAGGAGGACCAAAGGAACGACGGGGCCAATGGGCATTCTGCTCGGCCCATGACATACCAAGAGTAAGAAGCTCCTTGGCCTGCGGGAAGGACAGAGCAGAGTCACCCAAGGAGGCGAGAAGAGTGGCCAGGGGGCCAGCAGGTAACGACATGTATGCAGGAGCGGAACTACCAGCAGCATACTGTGGCGGAGCGGCAACGGAAGGCTCGGGAGCAGGGAAGTAATGCTCGTATGCATAAGAAGCATAGGCACTACCAGGGTATGGCTGGTAGACGAGGTAGGGTGAAGCACATGATAGGTTCATGGTGGACATGATCGAACACAAATCCTGGTGGAGGTGTTCCTGAACCTGACGGTTGTACGCCTGTTCATGCATCATATATCCCAGAAGGGTTTCATTGGATGCACGAAAGGACGCACAGCTAGGTCGGGGATGTGGCTGCAGAGGTGGAGCACAGGTGGAGGAGGGAGGGACAACAGAGGCAGAGGCAGAAGCACCAGCGGCAGGGGAAAAGATAGGACTCAAGGTCAATTAGGTCAATGTTGACTCACACCAAATTGACTAAACCCGTGTTTTGATGATGACTAACCATTCCACATATTGGTGTCTAATGTCTCTACTTGAGTGATTTCAGATTAGGTATAGACACACTCCAATTGCCCTAACTTGCGCATCTCAAATTGGAGAAAAGACAAGTCAAAGTCATACAAGTGCACATTTTTGTAATATGATGTATATCCATTAGAATCATGTTGTAAATCACTTGTAATGATTGTATGACTTGTAATTAAGCTTAGAAAAATATCAGGATCACTTAGATCGAATATTAGAGCACTTTAGATGCAACTTTGAAAATTGATTACAGGCACTTTGTCAGTCGAGTTTCCCAGCCTGATAACTCGACCGATCATCCTTGATCAATTTTCTGAAGATTGCATCGGTCGAGTTGTGTTTACACATAACTCGACCGATGGAGTAACTGACCAAATCGATTTTCATTGGTCGGTCGAGTTTCCTCAGGACAAACTCGACCGATGGTCTATATATTGGCTTTGTCTTTTACTCTATCGGTCGAGTTACCCTTATAGAAACTTGACTGATTGCACTGTACGGAAAAGTGCAGAAAAGTGCTTCTAGCCGTTGTGGAGTTGCAACAAGTGAAAATATATCCGTTGCAAGCCAAAAAATGGCTAGTTTTTGTTCACAAGTGTTCCCAAAGGCTAAGAGGCATCCCCAGCTATAAATAGGACCCCTTGGGCTTCATTCCAAGGTTGAGCATTCATTACAAAACTCTATGTGAGGCTCCTATTCTATAGTTGAGTGCTTCTTGCAGCCTCCTTTCTCTCTCTAAGCTTAATCACTTGCTACTTCCATTAGAGTGAGTAGGAAATCTGTAAGAGAGCTAGGCCTACATGTATATCTTGTGAGGCTCTCACTTCCACCACTTCCTATCTCTCATTTCAATCATGAAGATGAAGGTTCTCTCTCTTGTCCAAGAGAGGTGAAGAAGAACAAGGGAAGGAGTCCCTTGGTGAAGATCAAGGTTGAAGACTTGGAGCTAGAGTGGGTAAGCCCTTGGAGAAGGTAGAAGACTCAAGCTCAAGTGGGTAAGTCCTTGGTGGAAGCTTCTCCGAGTGAAGGTGAAGTCAAAGGTGGAAGATCCAAGAAGAGTGGGTAATCCCTGCAAGGCTGAAGACTTGTGCAAGAGTGGGTAAGTCCTTGGAGAAGGCCGAAGACTCTTGCAAAGTGGGTAAGTCCTTGGTAAGGTTGAAGACTCTTTGTATTGGATAGGTAAGTCCTTTGTTGGTCATGTATTGTATGTCTTATGAATGAATATAAGAGTGCAGTAGTTTGGAAGTCCTAGAGGTTGACCTCTCTAGGCAAGTGGACTGACACACTTCTAGTTTGAAGTGTGGAACCACTCTAAATAGCTTGTCTCTTGGTGTATGTTCAATCTCTCTCATCCTTGCTATGCATGTTTTAGTTGCACTCAAATTTCCGATTTAGCAACCTTATCTTGTGATATATCTTGAAGGTTTAATGAATTTTGGTTAAGTACTTTCAGCTCTATTCACCCCCCCTCTAGAGCATCTAATCACCCATCTAGGATCCAACAATTGGTATCAGAGCGGGTCTTCTCCAAGCATACTTCCACAAGTAGGAGAATATGGGTGATTATGAAGATGGGCAACCTTCAAAGAGAGCAATAGAAGGAAACAAGAGAGAAAAAGGGATCACAAAGGCTCCATCAACAAATGAAAGCACTAGTGGAAGATCTCGTGAATGTGAAGATGGAAGATGCCATTGCGGCCTCATGACAAGTTCAATTGAAGATTTAAATGAGGTAAATTCAAGTGTTGAGATTCAAACAAATGCTTATCTTAGTCAACTAAATGCTCTTAAATTTGTGAATTCTAGCTTGCTTGATAAGATTAAGTTTTTAGAATCTCAACCTTCTATGACTATTTCATTTATAGAGCTTGCTACTACTATAGTTTCTCTCTCTATTGCTTCTTATACTCTTAAATGTGCTTATGAGAGTCAAGAGCTTACTTTGCAAGGAATAGAATGTGTAGATAAAGTTTATCCTTCAAAGATTACATGTCTTGTATATGAACTTGCTTCCTTGCATAGTAGTGTAATTGCTCTTGACCCTCATACTATCTTTTCTTATAGAGAGAAAGTTTTTTATGCTCTATCTTGTGATAAAGATTCTTATATGACTAAATATGTTTGCTTAGAAATCTATCTTGTGCATGCTAGAGATGATATGAATCTATTGTGTTTTACCTTTACTTCTCTTATGCATGACAATCATAGTTTGAGATCTTCTTTGCAAAGATTATTTGGTGATAAAAAGAATCTTAATCAAATCCTAGACCATACTACCAAACAAATGGGTAGAGATGGCATTGGACTTGACTGTAGCCAAAGGAACAACAAAGACATAGGACCTTCAATTTTCAATGAAGAATCCTACAGTTCCAAGGCTACGGGCACTTGTAATTATTGTAATGAAATTGGTCATTATTCTACTTGTTGTCCTTTTAGGAAAGCACCCAAGAGCAATAGGACTTGGGTTGCTAAACTAACCCCTCCGGACCCAAAAATATGATTGGGGACCATTTCATCTTTCTTCTTGTAGGTACATGCAAATGGATTGACTTGAGCTATTGAATTGCAAATTGACTTCTCAATCCACATGAAAGAAGAAAGGTGAGATGTGTAGAGGGTAACAACAAGTGGAAAATAAATGGTAAGAACAAAGGTAATGTTTTCTTGCTTGTAACCATTTCTAACTTGTTTTTGTCAAGTTAGTGTGCACTATACATATGGTTTTTGAGTCAAAAGTGGTATTTTGTGTTTCTCTTCACACTCTTGCTCAAAAACTATTTCTAATGCTTCTATAGTACATTACTAACTTGCTTAGACATGTTTGGATGTGGTTTGTATATTTAACATGCCTTTAAATATCTTTTTATGAATATATGTGCTTTTTGACAACTGATCTGTCGGTCGAGTTTGCCCTGTTTGAAACTCGACCGATAGGCACCTATGGGTGTTGCCAACAACTGTCATCGGTCGAGTTGTCAATGCACATAACTCGACCGATAACACTGTGCACAGAATACACAGTTGGCTTATTGAATGAGAATTTCCCTCTCAACTAGATTTTCTCAACCAATAGCCTTATTCTTTGGCACTCTTATTTGGTACCTTTATATATGCATATTGCCATGTTCTAAATTGCCTATCTTGCTTACAACTCTATCTCTCTAATTGCTCTAAATTACTATATCTATATGTTGCAATTACTTGCTTTGAGTTGTTTTGCAGGTTTTGATGATGATCTCTTTGGATCTCTTGGTTGTGTCTTAAATTACTTCCGTTGTGCTCTAACTTGCTACATCTATCTAGGTGTATATCTTGTGTTGATACAACCTTGAGGTTCTTAGTGGTAATCATCTTATGGTAAGGATGCATATCTAGTGAGTTATATCCTTCATGCGTCTAAAATTGCATATCTCTTTGTTTGGATATATATCTTCATCTAATCATAGCTTGCTTTATCTTGTGTATCTTTTGGTATCTCTTGCTATGATCTAGATCCTACTAGTAGTCCTAACTTGTGATATCATCTACTAGTAGTTCACATACATGTAGTTCTAACCTTGTTTATATTTGGCATCTTTGCTCATCTATATGCTATGCTTGTATCTTGTCTCATACATGCTCAAGATTGTTCCTTGAATTGCATATCTACTATCTTGAGTTGCTTGCATAACATTGTGATGCAGGGTACATAGATCTACATTATATGTAGAAATTGGAGTATTTTTTGGATTTTATGCAGATTTTGCTCTAGTTTCGGTTTTTGGTGCAAGACTAGTGTTTTTCATGCATAAACTACCTTCTGAGCAAGACTCATTGCTTTGCAATGAGCTCTGACGGTTTTTGGTCAAAATCCGTCATCTTGAGGGTCAAAATTATGTTTTATTGTTTTTCTGCAGCACTTTATCTTGCATCTTGGGTTGTTCAAGTATATGTTTTAACTTGGTTTTCTTTCTATACTTGGACAAGCCCCTATCTATGCTCTTCTACTCTCCTAATATATATTTGTGTTATCTCCTTTCTCTTTAACAAGTGATGCTTCTTATTTCTTCATAACCCCACTTTTTGAAATGATAAAGGGGGAGAAAGGTATGTCTTGTTTTAAAAGAGGAAGAAGGCATGTCTTACATGAAGAAGAGAAGTATGTACATGTAAGGGGGAGAAGGTAAAATGGGAGAAGACATATATGTGTAGAACATATATGAGTAGAAGACATAGTATTCTATAAATGTTATGAAAGCTAACCATGCAGGAGAAATAGCATCAATTGAGGGGGAGTATGAGAACTCCATGCACATCAATTGAGGGGGAGCATATGAACTCAATTCCATTGAAACCCCTAGGTTTCTCCAAAGGTATGAATTTACTTAAATGCTTTCAATACATTTATGGAATGGTTTGTCATCTTCAAAAAGGGGGAGATTGTTGACTCAAGGTCAATTAGGTCAATGTTGACTCATGCCTAAATTGACTAAACCCGTGTTTTGATGATGACTAACCATTCCACATATTGGTGTCTAATGTCTCTACTTGAGTGATTTTAGATTAGGTATAGACACACTCCAATTTCCCTAACTTGCGCATCTCAAATTGGAGAAAAGACAAGTCAAAGTCATACAAGTGCACGTTTTTGTAATATGATGTATATCCATTAGAATCATGTTGTAAATCACTTGTAATGATTGTATGACTTGTAATTAAGCTTAGAAAAATATCAGGATCACTTAGATCGAATATTAGAGCACTTTAGATGCAACTTTGAAAATTGATTACAGGCACTTTGTCGGTCGAGTTTCCCAGCCTGATAACTCGACCAATCATCCTTGATCAATTTTCTGAAGATTGCATCGGTCGAGTTGTGTTTACACAGAACTCGACCGATGGAGTAACTGACCAAATCGATTTTCATTGGTCGGTCGAGTTTCCTCAGGAAAAACTCGACCGATGGTCTGAATATCGGCTTTGTCTTTTACTCTATCGGTCGAGTTACCCTTATAGAAACTCGACCGATTGCACTGTACAGAAAAGTGCAGAAAAGTGCTTCTAGCCGTTGTGGAGTTGCAACAAGTGAAAATATATCCGTTGCAAGCCACAAAATGGCTAGTTTTCATCCAAAAGTGTTCTTAAAGGCTAAGAGGCATCCCCAGCTATAAATAGGACCCCTTGGGCTTCATTCCAAGGTTGAGCATTCATTGCAAAACTCTATGTGAGGCTCCTATTCTATAGTTGAGTGCTTCCTACAACCTCTCTCTCTCTCTAAGCTTAATCACTTGCTACTTCCATTAGAGTGAGTAGGAAATCTATAAGAGAGCTAGGCCTACATGTATATCTTGTGAGGCTCTCACTTCCACCACTTCCTATCTCTCATTTCAATCATGAAGATGAAGGTTCTCTCTCTTGTCCAACAGAGGTGAAGAAGAACAAGGGAAGGAGTCCCTTGGTGAAGATCAAGGCTGAAGACTTGGAGCTAGAGTGGGTAAGCCCTTGGAGAAGGCAGAAGACTCAAGCTCAAGTGGGTAAGTCCTTGGTGGAAGCTTCTCCGAGTGAAGGTGAAGTCAAAGGCAGAAGATCCAAGAAGAGTGGGTAATCCCTGCAAGGCTGAAGACTTGTGCAAGAGTGGGTAAGTCCTTGGAGAAGGCCGAAGACTCTTGCAAAGTGGGTAAGTCCTTGGTAAGGTTGAAGACTCTTTGTATTGGATAGGTAAGTCCTTTGTTGGTCATGTATTGTATGCCTTATGAATGAATATAAGAGTGCAATAGTTTGGAAGTCCTAGAGGTTGACCTCTCTAGGCAAGTGGACTGACACACTTCTAGTTTGAAGTGTGGAACCACTCTAAATAGCTTGTCTCTTGGTGTATGTTCAATCTCTCTCATCCTTGCTATGCATGTTTTAGTTGCACTCAAATTTCCGATTTAGCAACCTTATCTTGTGATATATCTTGAAGGTTTAATGAATTTTGTTTAAGTGCTTTCAGCTCTATTCACCCCCCTCTACAGCATCTAATCACCCATCTAGGATCCAACAGTTGCAAATATGGCATTTGTATCTATAATTGAACCCAAAAAGGTAACTAAAGCTCTAAAAGATGATTATTGGATAATGGCCATGCAATAAGAATTAAATCAATTTACTAAGAATGATGTATGGGACTTGGTTCCTAAACCTCAAGATAAAACCATTATTGGAACTAAGTGGGTTTTTCACAACAAATTGAATGAAGCCGGGGAAGTAGTGAGAAATAAAGCTAGGTTGGTAGCACAAGGGTACAATCAACAAGAAGGAATAGACTTTGAAGAAACTTATGCACCCGTAGCAAGACTTGAAGCCATTAGAATGCTACTAGCTATAGCTACCCATAAAGACATCAAACTATTCCAAATGGATGTAAAAAGTGCATCTCTAAATGGAATAATACAAGAGGAAGCATATGTTTCCCAACCACCTGGTTTTGAAATTCCTGGTAAAGATGATCATGTATATAAACTTAAGAAAGCACTTTATGTGTTAAAACAAGCACCTAAAAATTGGTATGAAAGGCTAAAAAATTATCTCTTTGATAATAGTTTTTCAATTAGAAATTCAGATTCGACTTTATTTTTCAAAACATATGAACCCAACTTTCTAGTTGTTCAAATTTATGTTGATGATATTATCTTTGGTGCATCAAATGAATTCTTATGTAAACAATTTAGTGATATTATGCAAAAAGAATTTGAAATGAGTCTCATGGGAGAATTGACTTTCTTTCTTGGTTTTCAAATAAAGCAAACGAATACTGGGATTTTTATAAGCCAAGAGAAGTATACAAATGAACTTTTAAAATGTTTTGGAATGGAACATTGCAAACATGCTACCACACCAATGACCACTTCTACTAAAATTGACAAAGATGAAAATGGGGAGCCCATTGATGATTCTTTGTATTGGGCCATGATTGATAGTTTGCTTTACTTAACCGCTTCTAGATCGGATATCATGTTTTTCGTTGGACTTTGTGCTAGATTTCAATCAAAACCCATGCAAACTCATTTTCAAGTTGTCAAAAGGATTCTAAGATACTTAGCCGACACTACAAACTATGATTTATGGTATCCTAAAAGACAATCTTTGTATTTGACAGCTTATACCAATGCCGACTATGTTGGTTGTCGACTTGATCGAAAGAGCACAAGCAGAAGTTGTTTCTTATTAGGACGAGCCTTAGTATCATAGTTTAGAAAAAATAAAACACGGTTGCCCTTTCTACCACTGAAGCTGAATATATGGCAGCCGGGTCTTGTTGTGCTCAAGTACTTTATATGCAACAAGTTTTAAATGATTATGGTTTTACATTTTCATCTACGCCTATCTATTGTTATAACACTAGTGCTATAAAATTGGCACACAATCCTATTTTACATAGCCAAGCCAAACATATTGAAATCCGTCATCATTTTCTAAGGGATCATATTTCCAAAAAACATATATCCCTTCATCATGTTGATACAGAATATCAATTAGTTGATATTTTCACAAAACCACTTCGACTTGATCAATTTCAATATATTAGAAAGAATTTGCTTATTACTCCCCTAGATGATGTCTTCTTTGATATATGTGCTCCACACTCTTAAAATTATACAGTCTCATACTTGCTTTTCATAACTATTATTAAAAACAAGCTCAAATACCCTTCACAATAATCACTCACAACAGTTCTGTCGGTCTGCAAAAATGTCAACTGATACAAACTCGGTTGACAAGTTTGTCGACCGAGAATCCCTCGATTGGTTCCCTTTCTCGACCAACACTCAATGAGTATATTTTGAACATTCTAACTCAAAAATAGCCCCAATCGACAAAATGTTCGACCGAGAACATCTTAGTGGACTCCCCATTCGACTGATTTTAAAAAGCAATTTTTGATTAAAAAAAAACTCCAACGGCTATTTTTAAATTCCCAACCGAAACGACCGTTGGACCACTGAGAGGAGTGTCTGTAGATTTGACTGTTGCGGCTCTCGGTCAACAAATTCATCGACTGAGCAGGGTTTTTCTTTGCTATAAATAGAGCCCAAAACGGCCTCATTCTTCACCAATTCACAATCTCACTTCTCTAGCTTCCCTCTAGTGCTTTCTTGTGCAAATTTTTAGCTATTCTCCACAACAATCTTGCCTTGCTCTTCTCCATCCCATATCTTCAAGATGGCTTCCTCATCTTCGCATGGAAAGAAGCAAGTTGTGACAAGGAAAGGAAGGACGGTCTCTCCTACGCTAGCGATCATCAATGACATTACATTCAATGCAGCTTCTGCCGGAGATCACTATCTAAAGTTCTCCTCAAAGACTCCTCTTCCTCGACGGCCGGTGGACGTAAATGACTTCATTAACATCGTTGATCTAGAAGAACTCTTTGAGGTGTAAAATCTTTCTGAATTCCTAATTCCATCCTTCCGCTCCTACTCCTCTCAAGCCGTAAATGAATTCTATGCCAATCTAGCCACACATCCTGACCATGCTCATTCTTTCTCTTCTATAGTTAGTGGGTATGGTTTTCACTTTTGTGAGTAGAATGTTCTTAATATGCTAAACATTGACGTAGAAGAATATAACGGGTTTATTGACCTAACCAATGGAAATCCTCTTAATAAGCTCTCACAAGATGACACCACTACTAGTTTGAGTGACATTAAGAGAACCATTTTTCAACCCAATACATCTTGGCATGAAGAAAGGGGTACCTATTATGCCATTAATTTAAAACCCGAAGCTAGGATAGTTAACCTAATTGTTTCCACCAACATTTATCCTAGAGAAAACAAATCAGAGGTACCTACCTTTCACATGTATCTCATTTATGCCATTCTAAATAGCATACCCAACAACTTTATTCGCCTTATTCTTAAGAACATGGTTGAGTTTTCTGGCAATCCTCCCTATGCCGACTTTGTTTGCCAAATTACCCAACAATGTCTTAAGAAAAATATTGAGGACCTAGCTTTTAAATGTGATAGGAAACCCCAAAAGATCACCAGAAATACAGTCGAGAAGATGGGTATTGATTTTGGACATAAGAGGGCTAGGACTGAAGGAGAGCCATCCACCCAAGATATTCCTCCACCCCCTCCTACTCCTAGCCAACCCATTGATGCCCTATCCAATAACATTACTTACCTAACTGGGGATACCTATCACTTAGCAAGACAAATGGACTACACTCATCATTCTATGACCTACATCAACCAAAGAATGCAAGCCCTCACTCCAAATGACCCTGATAACTATCATTACTCCCGCTATCCAGGTCCTCTCCACCCTTACAATCCAACTCACAACTACACTCAAGTTCCACCTCCACCATCACTTGACCTCTCTCACACCCAATTCTCACCAATGCAACTTCAAGATATTGTTGTCCACTTTCATTTTGATCGTGTACCCACATTCTTGGAAGCTTATTCCCTCACCAAGACAGGTGCACTTGACTGGCAGTCATTGGTGAAGTACTATGGTGTTGCTCCTTTCTTTGGAAAGGATCCTGAGGTTGATGACATTCTGTGATCTTTTCAGTGAGGTGTAATCATGTAGTGAGATGATTGTAATCACTTTGTAATGGACTGTCTTTTTTTATGTACTTGAGCTTGTTGTTATCATGATAATAAAAAGTGATTACTTTGTGGCTTGAATTGGACTTATCTTACCTTTGTTTTTCACATTTGAGTATCATATTGAGGGGGAGCATCACATTCAGGGGGAGTAATAATAATAGTCTTAATGATTGGCTATCTTTTTGAAATGACAAAGGGGGAGAAGTAA
This sequence comes from Alisma plantago-aquatica, assembly GCA_963693085.1. Taxonomy (NCBI): domain Eukaryota; kingdom Viridiplantae; phylum Streptophyta; class Magnoliopsida; order Alismatales; family Alismataceae; genus Alisma; species Alisma plantago-aquatica. The sequence continues at coordinate 1,554,915,302 of OY856409.1, forward strand.
TATAAATTAAAAACAAAATTATAACTCAAAATTAAATGAGTTTCATAATCTCTTGGATACACATAAAATGTTGCTATATTCCTTAAAGAGATGGATACTATGTTCCATATCTCTTTGGGAATAACTAGCACACACTCCATGAATAAATAAGAGAAAGACTACATCAGGTAAATCTCAGGTATGAAACTTATGTCATTTAAATTCCCTTGATTTATATTTTAGAAATGTTTGTCATCTTCAAAAGGGGGAGATTGTTGGATAAATTGGAAAATATTAAACCCTTTGTTTTGATGATGACAAACATTTCACTCTTATGGATCTAACGTGATACTTGAGTATTTTAGGAATAAGAATTCAAGGTGGTGGATAGCTAAGCTTGGAAGATCTATATGTTCAAATTGCCTTATGTTTTCATGATTGTAATCAAATGTAAACTCGTACAAATATATAGTGTACAAGTACTTAGATATCCATGTATCCAATTTTATGGAACAAATTCGATGTACCTAAATGGAGTTTTTGCCTTTATAGGGGGCTATTGGGGCACTTGCCTACTCTGGACAGAATGAGGAGCTGGGGTTTGTCCCCCATTTCACGCTGCCTCCTCTATAAACATGATGAGGAATCCCACCTGCACCTTCTCTGAGCGTGCCCCTTCTCCAGGTACATCTGGTGTCGTACTTCCTTGAAGACGGATTGGGGCGGTTCCCCCTGGATAATTTAGACGGTGCTATTTGATGGATCTTGGATAGAACCACTTCAAACCACTCCTTGAGATGTCTTGTTGGGTTGTGCCTCTGAGCCATGGTGTTTTTTGTGTGGAAGGAAAGGAATACCAGGCTGCACACTGGTAGGGAGAGAGACAACATGGACACCTTTGATATGATCATGGACAATGTTAGGGATGCTTGTAAGACCCAACCCCGCCTTTATAAGGGGTTGGATGATAGTGTGGTGGAACATTGGGTACTTTTGTAGAGTTACCCCCCCCCCTTTTGTTCTGATTACGGGTTTTGTCTTGTAATCCCTTTTGGTTTGTGACTAATATTTTAACTTATAAAAAAGTATTTAGATATCATGTAAATCAAGTGTTTAGATCTTCCCTATCCACTCACAACACTTAGATATGTCATCCCCTATGATAGCATCACAATGGCAGTTTGATACATACACTTAGTACATGTCTAGATACATTAAAATAGGGACTCCCTCGGTCGAACTACTTCTCGACCGAGACACTCTCGGTCGACTATCTTCTCGATCGAGAATCACCATAGTCTATTCCTCGAGTAGGATCTATAGCCATTAGACTTGGTGGAAAAAAGTAGTTGGGAGTTGAGTTGAACATTGCAATACACTTTCTCCAGACTTTCCCTCAGTCGACAAAGTTCTCGACCGAGAGACACTCGGTCGACAAACTTCTCGACTGAGAAAGGTTCTGACTGCACTTTTTATAATTAATCAACTAGCCATTACAAACATAATTAGTGGATACATAATGGCTAGTTGAGCACTAAGAACATCCTAAAAAGTGTCTAGAACGTCCCTAAACACTAGTAGGCCATTCCTATAAATAGGACATGCCTTAGGACACCCAAACTCACTTGAGTACACATACTTACAATTGAGAATCAACTCTTGTGAGCAATTGAGTAATCCTTGACTTATAGATCATTTCTATAAGCTGAGATTTCATATCCTATAGGCTAGCATCTCTTACCCACTACATGTTCACGTTCATACACATTGGATAGGAGATCAAAATGCTTGATATAGGATTCAAGCCTTGTGCTAAAGTGGTAAAGTATTTTTTTCCTTCTTCCTTTCTTGTTCCTTTTATTGCTTGTTTTCTCCTTTACTACTCCTAGGTTGGAGGCTACAGAAAGGAGGTTGTAGGAGCTTCTTTAGGTGGAGAAGGTAGCTCGGCGTACTTTGAACTACTTCTAGAAGGTCTCAATGGGAAGCTACTTCAAGGAGGAAGGCTACTTCAAGAGGGAGCTTGAAGTTACTTCAAGTGAAGGCTGCTTCAAGGTTGGTGAGATGACTTCGGGGTGAAGGCTATCCAAAGGGTTTGTGAAGGTAGTTGTATTTTATGTAACATCCTCAAAATAAGGTAATAAAATACAAGTGCTTTCAAAATCCCAATTAGAAACAATTGGGTAGTGGACTAACTCCCTTAGTTTTTTCTAAGGGTGGAACAACTCTAAATGCCTGTGTCTCCTTCTCCAATCTTTTGTAGTTGTTTGCTTAGATAATGTTTTAAAATAATAATAAAACCCTATTCACCCCCCTCTAGTGTTTTTCACTTTTGACTCCAATACTCCTTCTCCCTCGCGCAGGGGTGCGATCTGCGTGGTGGAAAGACCCAACATCGGCGCCTGGTGCCCAACCAACAATAGCCACGACACCACCTCCAAGGCCTTCTCATCTTGCCACGATCAGTGGGTGACAAGGGTCTGTCGAGGGCATCTTCTGCTGGGGCTCCACCCCTCTGCGTCAATGCTGCAACACCAAGGTATGTCTCCAACCTTGTGTAGCGTGACTCCAGGCCCTGTTCTCATGCATACAGTCACATCATGCAACATTGTCCCCGACCATCCACCTCCTCTCCCACAAAGCCACCAAGTGTTGCACCTACCTTCAAGCTGCAATCCCCACCTCTTCATCCCTCCTCACTACTTCATCGGCAATTGAACTCCTAGCCTTGCGGGTAGTGTAGTACCGCAACGCCAACAATTTTGGCTGCAATGTCTATTCCTCCGGCTACTTCCTCCACACCATGGACTCCTGGCAGTGCTCAGCCAATCTACTTAACGGTCAAGGTCTTTTAAGGATGAGGAATGGAGGTTATAAGACTTTCAGATGGCGTTGTTGGAAGTAGGCTTCTCCTCGTGGTTCTGGCCAAACATGGAAATCAACTAGTACTTCCCTTGGTGCACAAATTCTCTAATAATATGTATGATTATGAAATTGCATGAGTTATGTGTAATGAGTGGATTTCTTTGATGATATTTCCTTTAAATGTATGATTTCATGGATCCTATTAAGTTAGTGAGACCAAGATGATAACAAGAGAAAGAAAACTAAAGGAAATCAAATAATGCATAAATAAGAAAAGAAATTGAGATAATGATGAAAATATGAGAAATATGTGGAAAGATGTTTGAATAATCACCATGGATGAGATTTAGAATCAAGGTTTCTAATGGTAAAAGGAATCCAAATAAAGAGAATAAAAGAGTGAGAGAGAAAATATGCATAAAATATGCCTTTTTAAGAGATAACTTGCTTAGGAAAAAAAGTCTCTCATACTTTCAGATTTAAGTCCCAAACTTGGCATGGAAGTAGCTTAAGTCATTATGGACTTTTCTATGAAATTTGGGATCGAACGGATAAACGGTTTAGGAGATATGATTTTCATAAGATTTCCTAAAGTGGAAAGGAAAAGGAAAGATACATTAAAAGTCATAGTTTATTTTCAAATTGGAAATTATGGCCCGGCCCATTCATGTGTCACACACGCTAATAGCCATTGGATTTAAGATCAATGAAGATTAAATCATCTTGTACCTCCAGTCTGAATGGGAAATGGGAGAACATGAGGTGCAATCTTCTCACACTCCCCTCTTGCTGTAGAGTCCCCGACTGGAGAGGATGTTACTCCCAATCAATTTGGGAGGGAATTTCAGACTGAGATGACCCTGATTTTGGGGGTTTTGGAAGGTGATAATACCTTTCCCTAAAAGTCCTACGGAGACAAACTCCATGGATGAAGCTTTGCGGAGTCAAATCTATAATAGGACCCTACCCCTGCTCGTGATAGCAAAGAAGGCGCGAGGGAACCCAGACAAACTTGAGGAACCCTTCTCTACCTACAATTCACCACTGTATCAACTCAGCAGCATGCTTCCGGACATGTACTCAGTGTCGCCGGCGGGCTCGTCGTCTACACCAAATCCGCTGCCTCTTCCCTCAAGTGAAGGGCCGGGTAGACTCAGGGAGTCTGGGTGGAGGTCCACGTCATGTCGATTCCACCGCTAGGGCTAGGAGGCACAAAGTTAATTGGAAGGTTGACTACCTTCCACGGTGGCAAGTAATGAGCCCCGGTTCTTGATGAAGGAGAAGGGATATAGTGAAATCCCTATTTTACCCTCGATGCGATGCTAACAGGTAAAGGGTATTTATGCCTTTTTGCTTCCCTATTTCGTCCTTCCAGAGCGAGTATGTGGCGCCAATAGGGCGTGAGCTCATTGGCTCACACATGCCATGTAGATAATCCGTGCAATGGAAACAGTTAATGACGTGGTGTGCCCCAATTGGTACTTTTCTATTTAATCTTGAAATAATCATAACTAATGATTGGTAGCTCGGATATGGACAAGTTATATATGAAAACTGATCATAAAGATGCAAGGAATCCATTAAAAATATAATTGAAGTCTCATTCTGTTTGCAATTTAAAAAAGTACCTAAAGTTACTATCTTTAATGCTTTCATGAGTAAGAAACCCTAATTTGATGATTAATGAAATGGAGAAGATTAATATGGATGATCTATGAGCAAATTAACTTGTTGTTAATAAAAAGACATTCTGATGTCTAAATAAATGATCCATATGCTTAATAGCATAATTTAAGGTTTTATATGTTTAATGTGCATTAATGGGCTTAGAAACCTTAGCCTAAGTGTTAATGGTTTCTAGAGATATGTTTCGAGATCCTTTGTATAAAATGATATTAAGTTAATCCAAAGTCATTTTGAGGAAGAGAAGGATTTAATATGAATAATTGGATAATTAGGGTTTTGAACCTATCTTGGTTGTTTTAGGGTTTTGTGCACATAAAAGAGGCAAAGTTGAGAAATAGATCTAAAGAACCCTAAGGAAATCCTAATTCATATCAGCAACCTTAGAAAGGTGTCCCCAGTCAATAAGGAGTGGTTTGGGATGTGATGGTAACAATTAGGTGTTACATATATATTCGTGATCAATATTTCTTGATTGGTTGCTTGTCTTGCTTGATTGGATTGGATTATGATTATTTCTTATGAGATCTCTAAATAAAGTATGTGGTTAATTATGAGTACTCTCTTTAGTTTCTCAGCATTTTCTGATGTTTTATTGATTGCATGGAGATATACTGCTTGGATGATTTTATTTCTGCAATCTTTGAAGTGAATATGATTATCACAATTTAAGTATATGTATGACTTGCTCGAACCTACATACCATCTCTGGATGTAAGATGAGAGACCAAGCCCCAGAGGGAAGGTCAGAGGTGGTCAAGCCCCAGAGGGAAGACCACCAGGCACCCAGAGAGGTGACCCTAGGTACCAAGCTTAGGATGGAGAAGGTAGCCTTAAGTCCCTTACAAGGACTAAACCCTAAGAGAGGGTATCCCAGAGTATGAGTAAAAGTGGTTGGGAAGTCATATTGAAAAACATAATCTTGCATTTTTAACAACTATTTGATGCGATTAAGTTGTTAGAATATATGTGCAATATTTTGGCTGTCACAACATACTAGTATATTCATTTATACTGATCGACATTTTATTTGTCGGTGTTTTAGGATTATCTAAAATTGGACAAACAGTAAATTGGAATTCATAAAGAATAAAGCTAAACCTTAAAGGAGGATTTAGTTAGATAGAACTCTACAGTGGGTAGAAGTCCCAGATTCCTATTTTTGAAAGGTATGTGAAAAGTACAATTTTATCCTATTTTAAACTTAGTCTTTGGTAGAATTTATTAATTATTTTTTATTATTTGCAAAACCATTGATCCTAATTTGGGATAGCGGCTCTAACTTCTTGGTCTTCCTTAATTGGGGGTTATCGAGAAGCAAAGTTGTTACAAATTCATAGATCTTGTTGCAATGATTTCTTTGGGTGGCAATAACACCAGTTTTTTCCTCCCCGTGCAAACATCCTTTACCAATGAAAGGAATGTTTTGATGTCTGTTGATCCTTGATTCAAGGTCCCTATGAGATTCATGATAAGACTATTCTTCTCTTGGAGAAAGGGGTCTTCTAAAGCCTAATGGAATTTCTCACCAATTGCATCAAATGTTTTTGCAGAAATTTGTGGGCCTTAAGGAGGTATGATGGTGATTCTTGTCTTATGGGGAGGTTTTGGATCCCAACAAGGTATTACATCAAGTATTACCATGCCAATGGCATGTGGGGCAACAAACATGATCTTGTCATAGAAGAACAGAAGAACCGAATCTTTAGAACTTTTGTTACTTCCAAGAAAGGGTGGGTCAGTTGAGGATGCTTCTTCATACACAAAGGGAGTAGCGGAAGCTTGGATGCACTCGATATTTTCAAGAAACAAATGAGAAACAAACTCTTTGGCGATCTTGTGATCTCTACTAGACTGTTCTGGCACTGAATTTTTATCATAAACCTTAATCATTTCATCCTCGCCCTTTTCAAGCTCTTGAGCAACTTCCCTTCCCTAAATGATAGGCACCATTTTCACTTGTTCATGGGAAGAAGGAGGGGCTTGTGAAGATGAAGGTGGTGGAAATATTTGATGAGGTGGGTTAGGATTTTAGACTATGCAAGTTGGTTGTTGGGGAGGTAGTTGTGGAGGTGGTAGTTTATGGGCGTGTGATGGTGGCAGTGGGTATTGATAGTTGAAAGGGGGTTGGTGAGGTGGAGGAGCATACAGATGTGGTGGTACTTGGTACTGGTGAAGTGGGGGCCCTTGGCCTTGCGATGTGACATAGGCACCTTGAATAGTGCTCACATAAATACCATCATTGTTTGGATTGGCCATGGTTTGAGACGGGAGCCCCCCCTTTTCACGATGGGCAAGTGAGAGAGAGATTTGATCGAGCCTTTATTCAAAGTGGAAAATGTTTTGTCCTTGAGACAATACCTCTTTATTCACTTCATTGAGGCTCCTTAGCCTTCCTAGAACTTCTTCTTCAAACTTGGAGTTGTGCTTGGAACCATGGTATTGCCTTGGCTGCCCTTGCCCCTCCTCATTTTGTTGTTTCCATGAAAAGTTTGGATGGTTCCTACACTCTAGAGTGGAGGTGTTGGACATTGAGCCTTGGTTGTTGCGGTTGCCAAAAGCATACAAAGCGTTCACTTCTTCATCTACAACATCAATTGCCAAAGTGGATTGACTAGAGGAACCTCCAAATTGGTTCTTCATCATGTTAATCATATCTGCCATCATTTCATCATGTCGGGATTGGCTTCAGTCTGGGCTGGAACTATGGGAGGTGGAGGAGTGTAGTTTTGGTCATGGTACCCCCCTTTACTTAAGGCTCGCTGGTGAGAATTCTCAGCAAGATGCTCGAATAAGGGCCAAGACTCCTTAGGTGGCTTTTCCATGAAGGTGCCTCCACACGATGAATCAACATTGTTTTGGCTCAATTCCAATAGCCCTATGTAGAAAGCTTGAACCAGCCCCCATAGAGGTACTTCATGATGTGGGCAGTCACATAGGAGCTTTGGAAATCATTCCCAAGCTTTGTTAAATGGTTCATTCTCTTTTTGTGTGAAGGAAGTGATGCATCTTTGCATCTGGGTCAACTTAGAGATCGGGTAAAACTTCTCGAGGAACTAGTTCTTCACCACATTCCATGTCAACAACTCGGGTTTGGCCATGTACCATTCCTTGGCCTTTTCTTTTAGAGAGAATGTGAAGAGTGTCCTACAGATGGAGTCATCAGTGGAAATGGGTGTGCGAAAGGTGGAACACGTTTCAAGGAAGGCGTCGCTTTGGTGGTAGGGGTTTTCCTTCTCCATCCCATAGTAGGTAGGGAGGAGTCCAAGAAGTGCAGGTGGAATGGAGAATTGTTGACCAAACATTTGGTCAACAAGGGTGGCAATGGGGAATTGTAGTTCCCCAGGGTAAAATACTCATGGAGGGGGCGGTTGGGTTGCGACAATTGAGAATTTCCATGAGGTATTTCAGCTTCATGGTCACCGATCTCAGTTTCTCGGTGTTGGTTGCGATGGCTTTGGCGTCTCCTTATACTGTCTCGGGGTCATATAACACCAAGTCAGTACAAGTAGAACACATATGACGCATGCACAATACACAAACAAGCAACAAAAGCCAAGTTAGAATGACAATATGAAAAAGTGGACAAAGAATAAAGAATGGCAATGATGAGAGCAGTAGGAAAGGCTAAGCTACACCAACTAGCTAGGCCGAGCGTCTCCATCCCCGACAACGACGCCAGAAAGCTTGGTGCAGTATTCCACACAAATGTGATCTTTCAAAATTATAGGTCCCTAAACAAGTTTCACTCACAACACTAAAATATGCTCCCGTAAGCGCACAAGGTCATGTTATAGTATAGATGAGAGGCAAGCAATGGGGTTCAATCCACAAGGATAGAGGGGGCACTAGAGATAGGTTTGTGTTGGCTATGTTCCTAAAGAAGATATTAGGGTTTAAGGGTTTAAAATTGGGCTTGGTTTGATTACACTAAACAAGAAAGCAAATAAAAGCAATATGAATACTAGATTACCAAAAAACTAGGTTATCCTAAGCAAGTTAGGTCTACAAGACTAGATTAAGCAATAAACTAAATAAGAGCAAAATGATCTACACTAGTCTAGAAAGGAAACTAGCAACTAAGAACTAAGCTAAACACTAGAGCAAGCAAGAATCTAAGTTAACCCAAATTAACAAGACTAAGCAATTAGTTAAAGTGAATAAAGGCAATTAAGCTAAACTAGCATTATCAAACTAAGATGACAAGTTAGGTTTTAAGCAATGGATTGGATAGGTGGGCCGTTTAGGAATGTGATTTGATATTAGTTGGGGGAAGGTCAACATAGCATGCAAATCTCACAATTCAATCTAGATTACCAAACCAAACAACAAGGCAAGTGTTATTAGAATATACCCAATACTACTAGTTAGAGAACTAGGGTTAGGTGTAATTCTAGTAAGACTTGACAAGTCTAGGTTTCTAAGGTAAGTGGTATTGGGGCAATTGAGATTCAAGGGTAGGAATGGGAGTTGAGATGAGAGTGTTTCACCTCATGTTACTTGCCACCTAGCCTTTAGGAAGCTCTAGGAAATAACACCAATCACACTTATACTAGCTACTTAGATCTCACACTCACTTGTAGAAGATGGGAGATGTATGTAGGAACAAAGTGGGCTAGAAAGGGATCCAATAATTGGACCTAAGAGCCATTCCTAAGATTGCCACATACATTCCAATTTCCCCTAGAAGCTAAGTGTCATCAAGCATCACAAAGCAATCAATCTATGTTAAAAGCACAAATCATATGCAATATAATGGAAAATGAGATAGAAGCAAATGCAATAATCATAGAATGAAATTATGTTTATTACAAATTATTTCCCCCCAACATGGTATCAAAGCTACATTTTAACCCCAAACAACCCACCACTAGGGGCTTAGGTAGACATGCTCAACGAAAAGATAAAAAATGAGAAGGGGATGGGACTCCATGGAGCTCGAAGTAGATCCTTCTCCTTCACCTCCTAGATGTTGTAGGGTGACCTCCCTCCTCCAAGGTGAACGATGGGCATGGAAATGAAGGGGATTATGGTAGAAATCCTAGAAAACTAGGTTTCTATCGTGGAAATGGTGGATGGAGAGCATAAATGCAAGGTAGTGCAATGAACGCTCAAGAGTGGGTGGAGAGGAGTAATGGTAGATAACCTAGTTTTGTGGCTGCCACCCATGTATATATAGGTGGTGGTGGAAGCACTAGGGTAAGTAGGGGCATTGCTGAAAAAATAGTGAAGAAAATGCTAGGGTTTAGGTGGTAGCATGACTGTGCTGGGCAACACGGACGTGGTGGGTAGGGGTAGGAATGGTCGTGGTGGTGTGGAATAGTCTTTCTAGGAAAGTGGAAAATCACAAATTGAGGTGGTTGAAATGGAGGTTGGTAGTATGGTCGTGCCAGTCAACATGGTCGTGGTGGAAGCTAGGTAGAACGACCATGCTGGGTAGCACGACCGTGATGAGTGAGTTGGAGGTGAGGTCGTTCCCTTCAACACTCCCATTTTGACTTCAGCTAGCACGGCCGTGCTGGGCAGCACGTACGTTTTGGGGGCTTCATGGCACGGTCGTGTTGGGTAGCATGACCATGGTGAATGAGTTGCTGTAGCTTGAAAATTTGGGATTTTCTATGTGGGCAGCACGTATGTTTTGGGGGCTTCATGGCACAGTCATGTTGGGTAGCATGACCGTGGTGAATGAGTTGCTGTAGCTTGAAAATTTGGGATTTTCTATGTAACTTTTACATTGGCCAACATGGTCGTTCCTTGGCACCACGGCCGTGCTGGGCTTGTAACACCCCTGACCTGGGTTCTGGCCTAACCCTAGAGGTTTTGCTTAAGTAAGTTGCTTACAACTTGTTCTTATGTTTTGGGAAAAGCAATTAAGGCCTTTGTGAAGTTTATTCTCAAAATTGAGCTTATATGCAAACTATGTGTGCATTATATAATAACCTAGGTGAAACATACAATTTACCCAGGATAAAGGTTATGTTGAAAATGTTACATATTGAATATATTCTAAGTGTTTTGTATGTCATGAAAGAGAATATGATGCTTAGTGGTGGCTTGTGCAAAAGCCTAAACCCTAAGTGAGAATTTTGTGTAAATAATGCTAAGTGCTTGGTGCATCAATTGTAGTACAATTTGCAATATGAACAAAATGTAGGGCTAATGTGTAATTTTCCACCTCTACATTGTTTTTACTCTTACTTAGTGTTACCTAGAGGAAAGAGAAAGGAGGCAATATGATTGAAGCATCTTGAAGTGTTAGTACTCTTAATAATAAAGAAAACAAGAAAATGCATAAAGTTGGAGTCATACACGTGAGCCAGATTGATTAAGGACTAAGGGAAGGAGCCCATATCGGCCATAGAGCCATAAGGAGGGAATCCTATCAGTTTGTGGAGCCTTGGTTTAACCCATGACGGGCAAGGCACTTCAAGAAAGATATAAGGCATCGATTTAAAACAAGATTCTAACTTTCATGAGTCATGGATTTCACGAGCGCAACGAACCCTATGGCCATGAGTGCAGCGGCGGCGGCGGGCATACACCCATGTCGACCAAATTCACAGGGAGGGAGGAGGCCGGCCCAGCAAAGAAAACCAAAAGCTAATGATGTTAGAGTTGCTGCCCAACTGAGAGAATGGACGGCGATGTTCAAGAATCCTATAGGGGATGTGGACACCCGATTACCAGAAACAAAGATAACCTTAGAGGAAGACACCATTATTATTCCACAATCAGAGGTAGATGAGAATGTGGAAGAACACTGCAGCGGGATACATAATAGGCTTCAGGCTGCGTATTCCGACTTTGCAAGATCACCTCATACAGATGTGGAAACTGACGGGGACCATTGAAGTTCTTGGCAGAGCGAGTGGAAGTTTTATCGTCAAGTTCCAGGACAGGGTTGATCTAACCAACGCTTTGGAAGGTGGCCCATGGTATATCAAAGGGAAACCGATGATCTTGAAAAATGGGAAAAAGGCGAACCATTGGAACATGAGAAACTTTCCTTCGTTCCAGTGTGGTTGAAAATCATGAATCTACCCTTGGAGCTCTGGAGTGATATGATGTTGGCTAGGATCGCCACTTTCCTGGGTACGCCAAAATGCTTGGATAGGAAAACTAAATATCGTTCAAGGATCGATTACGCCAGGATGAACGTACTGATGAACTCAAGTTCCTCCTTCCCAACTGCGGTCAAGTTGAGGACAGACAAGGGGAACCCGTATGAAGTGAAGATCGATTACGAATGGATCCCAGAAAAGTGTCTGCACTGCGGAAACTTCAGACATGACAAAACACTCTGTTCTAAACCACCAGAAGGTGAGAAGGAGGCGTCCATGGAGGATCGTATGCAACCTATTCACCAGAATGGGGTTGAGAGCAATGAAAAGGCAGCGTCCACTCTGGATGGAGGGAAAGACAAGCCTACTGATGATGATGGATTCGAAAGACCTAAGAAAACTACTAGTCCAGAGAGATGAAGGAGAACCAAAAGCCAGAGTAGGTCCCAATCCAGTGATCATGAAGGTGAGCACAACAACAGATTCCAGGCGTTGGAAAACTAGAACGAAACTAATGACGCTGTAGTTGGCGGCAAGCCAACTAGTAGTGTTAATGGTTGAGTTACCCAATATTACCGCTTGGAACATCATAGGTTTGTCATGTTGGGACAAATAAGATGTTGTCCGAGCAGAACTAAGGAGGGCTAAGATTGATCTAGCTATCCTTACTGAAGTCAAAATCAAGAGAAGCAAGATTAACAAGGTCATGAGGAGGACTTGGCCGAACTATAACTGTATAGACAACTCTTAGACCTACAACAAGATTAGAATTCTTGTAATGTGGGAAAGAAACGACTACAACATTATGCTCAAAATGCAATCAAGACAGTTGATACACTTTGAGTTGACTGCTAGCGATTGTACCCTTGAAATTACAACAATATATGGTGAGAATGATGATTCTAAGAGACACATCCTGTGGAAAGACTTAGAGTCTATCAAGTCTAACATGAGAGCCCCTCATATCTTACTAGGGGATTTCAACACAGTGAGAAAATCAGAGGAAAGGAAAGGAAGATGTGCACCCTCCAATAGATCGATGGAAGACTTTAATGCTGCTGTCCAGTGTAACAACTTGATTCAAATTGAAGCCAAGGGACCTTTTTTCACATGGAATAACCAACAAATGGGAATGAACAATACTAGAAGTAAAATTGACCGAGCCTTCTGTTCTCTGCAGGCCCAACACAGTTTTAAAAATCTCTGGTTGGAAACAATGCCGACAATATACAATGATCGTTACACTCTTGTGCTGCACCTTGGTCAGGAGAAGAAAAAGACCAACTACCCCACCCGATATATTAATGCTTGGGCTGCTATGCCTGGTTTTTCAGATACTGTTATGAAAGCCTGGAATACTAATATTGTGGGCACGCCTCTGTATAAAGTCAGCCAGAAAACAAAACTCACCAAGAGGTACTTGTAGACTTGGAATTGGGAGAACCATGGAGATCTGACAGACTCTACTGAAAATAAGGTTAAAGAGGCACTGAGAGCTCAAGGGCTATCTGATGAAGATCCAGATAATGAGCTGCTATGGGAAATAGCAAAGACAAAGAAAGAAGAAGCGATTAAAGCAAAAAATATGGAGGAATCTATGATTAGACAGAAATTGAGAATCTTTTGGCTCAAGAATGGAGATTCAAACACCAAATTATTCTATGCGTCTCTTAAGACAAGGAGATACATGAATCAAATCAATATTCTAGAAGTCAATGGGGGCAACGCTAAGGACTGATGATGAAATTTCCAAGGCATTTGTCAGACATTACAATTCAGTGTTTAATGCTGCCCAAGCCAACGTGAATGCTCATGACTGGAATGGTCTTCCCAAACTCAACAATATGCAAATACAATCAATGTGTGTGTTGGTCACTGATGAAATTTATAAGGTGGTCACGAATTCAAATGATGATAAAGTGCCAAGACCCGATGGCATGAATGCACACTTTTTCAAAACGTCCTGGGAAATTGTGAAAGATGACTTCTGTAGGGAAATTAAAGACTTCTTCCAAAAAGGGAGGATGCTGCGTGAAATGAATAAAACCTATATTGCCCTCATTCCCAAAGTGAAGCAACCTTTGCAAATAGGAGATTGGAGACCTATTCCACTTTGTAATTTTTCTTATAAGGTGATCTCAAAAATTCTGGCAAACCGACTTAGAAACATACTACCTACTATCATTAGCACAAACCAGTGTGCCTTTGTGAAAGGGAGGAAAATCTCAGATGCTATACTCCTAGCAAACGAGTTGATTCATGACTTTGGGAAGCCAAATATAAAAGCAAAGTTTTGCCTCAATGCTGATCTCAACAAAGCATATGACTCCATAGACAGAAGGTATATACTATGAATTATGGAAGGAATGGATTTTCCTGAATGTTGGCTGTGGTGGGTGGAGGAATGTATGAATACATCTACTTTCCAAATCCCCATTGATGGGGTTCCATCAGAACTTATCTAGGCTACCAGTGGCATCCGACAGGGGGATCCATTGGCTCCTTATTTGTTATTGACATGCATGGATTAACTACCATTCTGGACAAGGCTACTTCCAATAATGAATTTCAACCGCTGAACACAAAAGAAGTGAAGGTTTCACACCTCATATTTGCAGATGACTTGCTTATCTTTTCAGAAGTAAGCGAGCAAGATGCAGTGGGTATTATGAGATGTATGAACAAGTTTAGGGAGGCATCTGACCTTAAGCTAAATCCTATAAAAGTTAGCTCTTTCTTATCACTACGGCCCCGACTGAGATTGAATCCATTATGAAAGTAAGCAGGACAGACTTCCCAGTCAGATACCTCATACTTCCTTTGTTCGTAGGTCGACTGACTAAGTCTATGTGCTCACCACTTATAGATAAGATAAAAACAAAATTGGATTTGTGGAAGATGCAACTGCTGTCTATGGTGGGTAGGTTGGAGCTTATAATATCCATGTTATCAGCATACCATCTTTTTTGGATTGGAGTATTCCCCATCCCAGCAACCACCATTTCTAAAGTAGAGAAGTTATGCAGGGACTTCCTATGGGGTGATAAAGAAAACAACAGGCACATACATACAGTTGACCGGGATACCATCTACAAATCAAAGAGAGAAGCTGGTCTCGGCATAAGGAAAGTCAAAGACTGGAGCAATGTAGGGATGCTCAGGTTACTCTAGGATATTGCAAATAAGAAAAACACACTTTGGGTGAAGTGGATTCACAACAAGTATCTAAAAGGAGAGACACTATGGTTGTGCAAGACAAATATAGCTCACAACTGGATGTGGAAATCTATTCTAAGAGCTAGGGACAAGGCTTTACCATTGGTTCATTTTAGTGTAGGTGATGGAACTTCCATCTACCTATGGAAGGATCCGTGGGTGAATGGGGAATTCCTTGCTCAACACACATCTGAGCACAATGCTCTAATATTGAGATCTAAATTCACTGCGAACACCCACTTGAACAACTTCATAGTGGACGGGGAATGGGTAATACCAACATGAGAGGAGCTGAAACTCTCAAGGTTCTAAGTAGGGAAAACCCAATTACTGCTGTGGACCTCTTCTACTACATTTGTTTTGGGCGGACCAACACTATCCTCTTCTACTACATGAATATGAAGATGTTCACCTTGAAGGAGGCATGGAACCTGTGTAGATCCAGAACTACTGAACCTACGTGGGAAAAATGGTTGTGGAGTACAAGGGTGCCTCCCAGAATCAAACTGAGATGTTGGAAATTCTTCCACGACAACTTGATGATAGAAGATAAGCTACAAAGAAGAGGATTCATCCTGGCTTCACGATGCAGCCTTTGCAAGATGCAGGTTGAAACAATGGAACATTTGTTTTGGAGTTATGGTATCTCCTTGGAGATATGGAGATACACCCAATCTTCTCTAGCAGCAATTCCTAGTTGCAAGGAGGATATTACTGCTTCTACGGGCAGGATGAATAAAACCCTTTGTTCCTTGGTGCTTCACCATATTTGGCACCATAGGAACATGGTCATTTTTGAAGAAGCTTTTCCTTCCACGCATGGGTTTTGGAAAAAGATCCTTATAGACTTAAATAGCCTGCATAGTTAGTTTCTTTACACATGTACTTTGAGCTTTTTTCTCATACACTTGTACATATACTTTTATATGAAATAGAAAGGAGTCCCATGCTTACTGATTAAAAAAATAATAATAAGGCATCAATTTGCTTTTGTCTTGGAAATGATGGAGTGGAATATAATAAAAGCTTAGTGGAGGAAAGATTTCCCTAGGAGACATCTCAAGAGCCACCCCTTATCTTTTCTTTATCCTTTTTGCATGGCAAGATGATAGTGGCATGCATGAAAAAGCATGTGTCGACCTTGCATGGCTAGGTGGCATGAAGCACCTCAAGTAAGTGACACCTATGACTCTCTTTTCTATAAACCTCAAGTATAAATACCTTGACCTTCATTTTTTGGCAAGATTTTCAGATCTAGCAAGTGCCCTTTTTGTTGTATCATGCAACACCACTTCTTGTGTCGCCCATGGTGAAGAGGGTTGAGTGGTATCGACCAAAGAAGAGAGATATTGGCCAAGGAAGGTTGAAGCAACCAATTAAGGTGATATCAACCAAGATGATGAAGGATATCGTGCAAGAGCTTGGAGCCCAAGTCTTGGAGCTTGGAGAAGGTCCATCCTCAACCTTCAAATGTGAGGAAGTGAGGCTTGAAGCTTGGAAGCTCATAAGAGGCGGGTTATATAACTCAAACCCTTCAATATTATTTATCCTTTCTTTAATGTTATTTGATTATTTGCAAATTAGGGTTTCCTATGATCAATTGATGAAATCATGGGTTCCAAAATATAATTAAGATTTTTATTCATAGTTTTGAATAAGATAAGTGATCTTGAGGTTGATGATGATGACATCATCATTGAATACCGGATACAAATTGATTACCCTTGAACAACCCGTTATGGGTTGAGGGTCTTGTAATCTGACATGGATTGAAAACTGGGGAAAACCAATATGGAACTCAATATGGAGACTTGCTCGACATGTAGGTCAGTCATAGTAGGTTTTATGGATGATATGAAAGACCCTTGTCTATCACTTGTACTTAGTACAAAGGTGAAATAATATCTTGTGCCTGATATGAGTAAAACCGTAGAATGAGGATAGGGAACCTGATATGCCCTTTGACCTTTGAAAACCGATATCCCTCCTTTATGTTGAAAGATCAATTTGGTATCCATCTTGTCATGATTTGAGAGTTAGGGTTCTTATCATTAATGGGCACACAATATAGTCATGGGGTATCACTTAGCATGGGTGCTCGATATGGTGTCCAAGATGGATGGCCAATATGGATGGTCGATATGGTGTCCAAGATGGATGTCTGATATGGATGGCCGATATGTTGTCCAAGATGGATGGCCGATATGTTGTCCAAGATGGATGGCCGATATAGTAACCTAGGTGGTGCATGATATAGTAACCTAAGTGGGTGCACACTATGGTAACCCTAAGTGGGTACATGATATAATAACCTAAGTGGGTACATGATATAGTAACCTAAGTGGGTACATGATATAGTAACCTAAGTGAATGCACGATATGGTAATCCAAGTGGATGCATGATATGGTAACTCAAGAGGATGCACGATATGATGATACGAGATATGCCTATACCCGATATAAGGATGTGGTTATGCCACATGATCAAATTGAATACTTGACAAAATGATATATGAATAACATTATTAATCATGCTAACTTGTTATGGTAGGCATGTCCTCAATTATTAAGATCGACTAAGTGATGAATATGATTAATGTAATAGTAAGATATAATGAGCTTAACTTATTTTATATTGATAAGGTTGTAGACCTTAAAGATATGAACTAAGTAATTTACATCCTAACAAGGATGAGAGAGAAAATAGAACTTGAAAGATGAGTATGTATTTAACATACCTTAACTCAACATGATTACATGATTTGATAATAAGGGATATGCCCTAAGTCTGGTATGATGGTGTGATTTCTCCACACAATGAACTAATTATTTGTTATGATGATATAGGCATAATAGAATAGTATTATTGATCATGCTACCCGATATTGTAGGCATGCTCTAATCCCTTAAAAATGTCCAGGTGATGTATGCTGTGTGATTAGTATTGAGTTATAATGATCTTGACCCTAATAAATGGAGGGATACACTTTCCTATATCACAGAGAGATGATGTAGATAATCTTAACCCTAAGCATGGGTAGGATGTACTTCTCACTAAGATTGAATAATGATATTATAAGAAGTCTTTCATCCTAATGTGTACACTACACCAAAATCCTGAAATGATGAATATTGCAAGATATGAGCTAAGACGTTCTATAGTGATAGGTTTAAATAAGTCTTATAAACTATGTGGAATACTTGTATAACAAGTAGTCTAATGTCTTAAAGGATAATTTGTCGCCTAGAATGAGGTGACGAGATGTTTTATGAACTATGTGAGCAATGTGAAATGCTTATATAGTAACTAAAGAAGAATACCTGGATCAGAGAACCTGGAGATATTAGTTACTTGTTATAGAGGTGTTAATGCTATGTGGGGATCTAGGGGTTTGAATACCTAGACCCAATAATCATGATGATAATGAAATCTTGAAACCCTATTCAATTGAATATAACCCTAATTCAATACAAGGATGTGTTCCTTAGTAATTCATGGTTAAAGACATATGTTGAAATTGTTGATAACATGATATAATAATCATGTAAATATCTTAATGCATTAAGCATGGTCAAGTTAGAGCTATGTGATTATGTGATACAAATCCAATGAGCTGTTTGGACTATATGAATAAGTATATGGGTCTGATGACATTGAGTTAATGATCATCTGCTAAGTGGTGGCAATGCTCGGTGATGAATGAAGGGTTGAATACCCAAGAGAGATGATGACAAGAGGTTGAGATTCTAAGTGAGCTATGTGACTCAGTGAATATGAAAGTGTCTGATGAATGTTTTTATGCTTTTCTTTATAGTAATTGTTGTTAATCTTGCTTGTAACTTGATTGATGCTAAAAAGATATAGTAATACACTTAATTAAGCAAGATGAATATTATCATGTAGTTGCCCATACCATAGATCCATCCAGTATCAACAATTGTTGAATGGTGAAATGAGTTTTACTTGGAACACATATTTTTTTGTTGAATATGTGATAATATAAGGGTTCTCAATGGACTTCCAAACTAAAATAAGGGTGCTTAGTGGACTCTCCAAATATATCAGGTTGCTCAGTGTACTTCCTGATAAAATCAACACAGGATCACTCAGTGGTCATCCTGATAATCCAGGAAAGCTAAGTGGTCTTCTCTCGAAGAGAGTACATGCTATGGAAGTAACTCTATAGTGAGGATACCGCTATACCCCAACATAGCTAATTCCAACAGACACAAGATGTCATGCTAAACCTAAGTGTTACCTAAGTGTTCTCGAGCTGACTGAGAAAGAAGAGGTCTTGACAGTCGGTTCTGCCATTGACCTTGTATGGTACCAATTTCGACTTACTAGTGGTCGATTAGACTGCTTTCGTAGCTCAGTTGGTTAGAGCACCCGTTTTGGTAAGCGGGAGGTCTTGAGTTCAACTCTCAACGAAAGCAGTTTCATACTTGTCATACACGTGATTTGATCAACGAAAAAAGGATAGCTCTGTGGCAACATATGATACGAGAACGGCGCTCCGCTCTGACCTAACGGCGGCGACGTGCTAGCTCTGTGGTGGACGCTCCATCGGCTGCGGTGCCGCCCCTCAATCTCGGTTAGGCACTCCGCCTACCGAGATCCACCCACTTGGTTTTCGGTGTCGTGAACAGGCGGAGCATGCTACCCTCCCCATTTTCGAGAAGGGTCACTCGGCAGAGCGCCCAGGCCATGAAGGCGCGGCAGGCCGTCCATGAAAGGAGAGAGGGTTTTGCTGCGCTTGCCATACCATCGGATACAGTCATTCAGGACATTAGGAATGTCCTTCGATCGCCAAGCCCGGTGATTGGTCAGAAGGAGCCAGAGGACAGCCGTGAAGTCGGGGCTGTCGTGCAGGTCCAGGGAGAAGATAGTCCGGATGCCACTGTTAACCCTATCGAGGATGGAGTTGCGACGGGGGCAGCATTAACCGTGCAGATGGACTCGTGTATCCACGCTGAGTCAGGGAGCGTTTTGCTTGGTGATGAGACTTCCGCAAGGAAAAGAGGGGAGATGGACCCGCCTGTTGGAAACCCTAACCAGCTTCTTGTTCAAAGCCTCCGACTGGAAGAGGAAGGAGGACAGCGCCCACGGGAGACCCGCAGCAGAGAAGATGGGCAGACCCGAAACCCTAGATCGGCTGCTACGGTTCGCGATCCTAGAAGATCATCTCCAGCGCAATGGGAGATAGGGGTGCCAAAGGACACGTGTTACAGATGTTTGGGGAAAGGACATTGGCAGTCCCAATGTCAAAACGCCATTGTTTGCTACAAGTGCAGAAGACCGGGCCATGTTGCTAGGCGATGCTCCTTCGTTCCTCGTCCTCAACCTCCCAACATCTTTTCCATGGAAGAATTCCCGGCGATGAGAACAGGCATACCGGCTCGAGGCGGGCCTCAACATGTTCCCAAAAGGGTCGCAGTTAATCTAGGACCCGATACAGAAGAGAGAAAGAATAGAGCCATGGCTCTTGGTCGAGCAGTGGAGATAGCATGGCAAACCCATACTACCTGGGAGGATCTAGGTCCTATGTTGCGGAAGATGTGGCCGCACGCGACGGATATCTACCGTCATGCTCGTAGTAAAGCTGTTGCCTTTTTTGAATCTAAGGAGTTAGCGATGGATGATTGCAAGAACGGAGGTTTCCAGTTTCAAAACAACAGAGTTACCATCAAATCCTTGGAGGACGGAGAGCTTTGTTCCAAGAAGGAAGCATTATGGTTCTGGATCGCAAATCTCCCTATTGTATGTCGAGATGACGATGCCATTGACAATATTGTAAACAGCTTTGGCAGATTGGTCCTTGTATCGGACTGGATGAGAAACCATGACGACATTTTCGGTATCTTGGTCCTTGTTGAAGCTTTCAGCGAGGACGTGCCTCAATATGTGGCCCTTACCTATGGGGATCGAAGGTCAGATGTGATGTTGCAGATGGTGGCAAGAGGGAGCCCTAGATCATCCCTTTTCTCACGTACTAAGATTGGTGAGGAGCTAGGCATCCCAATGGAAGCGCTTTCTATCCATAGAACAACTTACGTAAATGCAGCAATACAGCCGGAGGTTCCTGTGGATACAGCAGTGCTTACAGAGCCTGAGAAGAAGGATGAGCAGCCATTGCTTGCCGTTGAAGATGATCCAGTCAGAGAAGTAGATAGCCAGCAGCAGCGTGCGACACAACACAGTAGAGTCGTGTTCGATGGTGAAGGTAATAGGGTCCGTCTACAGCTGAGCAGTGTGAAAGACTTCATTCATTTAGGCGATGGGAGTTCAAGCACAGATTATAATGGTAGCAGGCGTCGACCAAGATTTCCTTGTGAAGAGGGCCCTTCTTCTCAGATTGATAGCCGGGTGCATGGTCAGTGTTCGCATGGACACAGAAGACAACTTTCCGAAGGCGAGACTCCTTTCTCGGATGATGACTGGGTCGATAGAGAAAGAGAAGTTTGCTGAATCGGCTGCTAGCAGTAGTGTGATCTTAGATCAAAATCTATGGACTCTAAAATCTTATTCTGGAATATCAGAGGAGCGGCGAATAACAAAACTAGAAAAGTCCTGGGCAGGCTTTGTAGAAGACACTCCCCGAAGATTGTTTGTATTGCCGAACCTTTTCTCCATGCACTAGTTGCGGAGGAGCTGCTTGATATTGTTAGGCTTGACTGGACGACCAGCAATGAGGTGGAAGGTGGAAAGCTCTGGCTCTACGTTGACAAGGAGCTAAACCCTACTGTGGTCCGAATGCATAGACAGCATATTACTTTAAAGATTAATGTGGAGGCAAATTCTGAATTCTTTGTTACTATGGTTTACGCAAGCTACAATCATGTGACTAGAAGGAATCTCTGGGAGGATATCATTGATCTTTCTACAATGATGGGGGATGCAGGATGGCTGATTAAGGGTGATTTTAATATCATTAGAGACAACGCGGAAAAGAGAGGGGGACTTGACAAAAGTTTCCAAGAGATTATGGAGTTCAACTCCTTCATTCATGATGTAAATATGAGGGAGGCACCTTTTGAAGGTAGCAAGTTCACCTGGGTTGACAAGCAGTACGGTACCCCTACTATCCTGGGAGAGACTAGACAGAACTTTTCTTAATGATGCATGGTGCACTAAGTTTCCTAATGTGTTGTCTTCACACCTTACCCGATACAGGGTTTCTGATCACTGCCCTATTCTTTACCAGCCTGGGACTATGAGAAACTTCAGAGGCCGAAGAACTTTTTCTTTTATGCAGATGTGGTTAAGCCATGAGAGCTGTCGTAACCTTATCAATGAGACTTGGGATTTGGTTTCGTGGGGGAACCCGTCCGAGTCTTTCTACTTCAAGCTCAAGATGGTCAGAGAAGCCCTTAAGACGTGGAATAAGTAGACTTTTGGTGATATTGAACAGAGGAAAAAAGATCTGGAAGATATTGTTCACACTATCCAGATTGCTTATGATGACAATCCTTCGTTAGAAAATGAAACAAATCTCAGAAAAGCGGAATATGAGCTTCAGGAGGTCCTGGATACCGAAGAATGCATTTGAAAAGAGAAATCTCGTATTAGCTGGCTCAATGAAGGTGAAAGGAACACTAGATTCTATCATGCAATCGTCAAGGCTAAGAGGAAGCATAACAGTGTTCGCAGCTTGCTGCTGGATGACGGTTCATTTTTGGATGACCCTCGTGAGATTGCAAAGCTCACAGCTGAGCACTACAGTGATTTCTACAAAGAATGTTCCACGTACGATGAAGATGCCCTTGATGAGATGTTGCAGACTATTCCTGAGATGATTTCTATGGATGATAACAGCTCCCTCACCGCTATTCCTATGGAGGATGAGGTCCGTGTTGCTCTATCGCAGATGGATACACACACTGCCCCAGGACCCGATGGTTTCACTGTTCCCTTCTATATTGCTATGTGGGATACCATTAAGAAAGACTTCATGAAGATGACTGAGATGTTCTTTAAAGGCCTTGTTTGTCACCGGAGTCTCTTTAGCTGCAGAATCCTTCTTGTTCCGAAGGTCGAGAATCCTAAAAAGATTGAGAAAGACTTCTGTCCTATATCCATTGAAAACGTTTCCTTGAGAATTCTTGCTAGAGTCGTTAGTAACAGAATGGCCCAGTTGATGCCTTCCATTATTTCTGAGGAGCAGGCGGCTTTCATTCATGGCAGGGAGATCACTCACCACATCAGGATGACCAAAGAGTTAATGCATGATATTCACAAGGGCGGAGAGCAGCCAAACATGATGATCAAGCTAGATATGTTGAAGGCTTTTGACAGGGTCGAATGGCCTATTCTCAAGAAGATCATGATGAGATTTGGGTTCTCGGATGATTTCTGCATGCTTTGCCTTAGTTTCTTCTCGAATGCGTGGGCTACGGTCTCCATCGGGGGTGAGTATGACGGTTTCTTTCCCATGCTCAGGGGCCTCAAACAAGGGAATGCGATCTCCCCCTTTCTGTTTATCATCTATGAAGAGCTTCTTAGTAGATACATCCATCACATTGACCATGTTCACAAGTTGGACAGATTCGGCACTCGCGGCAACTGCTCTGCACCTCTCTTCCTTCTTTATGCGGATGATGTGGTGATGTTCCTAAATGCTCATCCTGACACTTTGCAATGTGTACAGCAGATTATGAAGGCTTATGAAGCAGCAACCGCACAGAAGATCAATCGTGCAAAGTCCATATGCACGGTGGGCAGCAAGAGTGATGTAATCATCTCCAACATTGCACACACTCTTGAGATAGACACTACCGCGGATTCGTTTCTTTATCTGGGAGTTAACATCAGAATGGGTAGATATGCTCTTAATGACTTTGAGGGTCTGTTTCAGAAGATTAAACAGAAGATGGCATCCTGGAAGTTGAGGCTCCTCTCCTTTGCTGGTCGGAGGTTGCTCATGTCCTCTCGTCGACGACTGTCCATACTGTTGCTGCCATTGGTATCCCTTGTGGAGTTTCTGATCGTATTGACGCTATCCTTGCTCGGTTTCTCTGGGCAGATAGAGAAAATCACCATCGTAAGGCGTGGATCGGCTAGAACAAGGTTGCTAAGCCTGTGGAGTATGGTGGTTTGGGCCTTCATAATATGAGAATTGTTGATAAAGCTTTCATGGCAAAAGCATGCTGGGAGATTTTAGCAAAGGACACGATTTGGGCAAGATTCTATAGAGAGAAATATGCGAGCAGGGTGCACAGTAGATCTGAGTTGTATCCGCACAATGTTAGATACAGTATTTCTGCTTCTCCTTACTGGAAACATATTTGGAATCTGTTCCCTATGATTCTTCCTTACTACAGATGGCGAGTTGGGAAGGGTCATATACCTTTCTGGGATTCCTTATGGTGTGATGAGAGACTCTTTGATCATGCCTTGCATACCAGTGATCGTAACCATCACTTCCTCGTTTGTGACTTCTGGATCCATAATGAGGGATGGGACTGGATATCCTTGAGGCAGCTTCTCGATGAGGACGGAATTAATCTGATCAAGAAGGCAGACCAGCAGATAAATGAAGATGATGATATGCTTGTTTGGTGTCCGGAGGTGACAGGTCAGTTTACTATTAAATCTGTGAAGAAGATCTTGACTATGGATCACAGTGATGCTCCTTCTGCCGCTCAGAAGCTTTGGTACCTTGACGCGCCCAAGGCCTGCACGCTCATTTGGAAGCTCTTCCATAGAGCTCTTCCAACCGATGACAACATTATTAGGTGCCATATTGCTATGTCTTCTAGATGCGAATGCTGCGATGAACCCAATATTGAAGATATGGATCACCTTTTCTTTCATGGAAACCTTGTTGTTACTTTCTGGAACAAGTTCTCTCTTCTTACTGCTAGAGCCCGACCACATGACACAACCGAGTTGTTGTCTCTCTGTTCGCGGGGGAGATCGTCCATTGTTATGGAGTGGATTGCAGCTTGCCTTGCTACGCTTACTCCTTTCTATATTTGGAGATGGAGATGTCATGCCAGATATGACGGCTGTAAGACCCCTATTGCCCGTGATATGAACTGCATGATCGCACAGCTCAACTCTATGTTGAAAAAGAGGTGGTTCCGCGTCCTTGCTCAGCCGGAGGATCATAGGCGCCTTAATCATTACGGCATTGATGACCCTAACTATGCTCTTAGAGAAGTTCACCTTATGAGATGGACGACCCCCGACCTCAATTCTTTGAAGATGAACGTCACGATTGGTAGAAGCAAAGATTCTTCTGGTCATAACAGGTGGTGGATGGCTAGTATCATCAGGAATCATCGGGCTGCTATTTGTCAGATTGCTAGAGCATGGTTAACTGCAAATGATCATCTTTCTGCGTCCCTTCAAGCTTGTGCAGTAGGGTTGAAGTTGGCAGAGAATCAATCCTTGCGGATTGCTGTGGTGGAGTTAGATGATGAGAATACATATCACATGTTATGGGGCACTGCTTGTATTCCTTGGAGGTTATCTCATATCGTCAGGGAGTTAAAGAGCTACATGGAGGATGAAGATATTGTAGGATCGCTTGTTCACAGGGCCATCAATTCCATTCCCAGAGAGATTGGTAAATGGGGTGTCCTCAGTCAGGATTTGATCGTGATTTCCGATCCTAGCAGATTTCCGGCTAGAGTTCGAGGTATGGCTTTTCTTGAGAGAAACCACACACCTTACGTGGTTTTGAAGATTAAGCATCCCTAATGCCTTGGTTGGGTTGTTTTTTGAGTCTGTCTTGTGGTCGTCTTGTATGATCGGGGTTTTTTTGCTGTGGTTTTTGTGATGTGGGATGGTCAAGTGGGGGTTCGACCTGCATTTTATAAGCAGGAGCTGTATTTGAATCTTTTATATGCTCACACGAGGAGGGTGAGATGAATAGACAACCTCCTGACTTAACCTTAAAAAAAAAGACTTACTAGTGGTCGATTGGAGCATGAGCGGTATATCTCATATCCATTAGGCATAAGTATGAATGTGAACATGTAATCAGCCACATAGTATATTCATTTAAGGATCAAATACGGAAACGTTGGTTGATGCCTTACTACTTTTATACATATTGTTAGATAGATGTTATACATATTCTTTATATTCACTTTCAAGCAAAAGATGAATTGTAAATCTGTTATTAATATCCTTGCTTGGTACTTGAAGATATATTTATCAAACAAATAGAATATCTGCAGTTCAATTTTTATTATTTTCTATGATATTAATATTGTTGGAAAAGAGTTATATCTCTCGCTGGGACAATAGTCTCACTCCGTGGGATCCAAAAATTTTAGGTAAGATGCGGACGAGAGACTAAGAAACAGGATACAGAAGAAGGAGCATATCAGCAATGATCATAGTTGTATATCAGGTTGAGTACACTGTTTGTAATGTCATGTAGATAGAAGTCCTATGTGTCATCTCTGTACTCTCAGGTCCTTGGGAGATAGTCTTAGTGGTTTTCACGAGCGAATTGAGATTTTGGTTTGATTATCTCGAGGATTTTATGTTGTTACTATGTGTAAAGCAAAGCAGCTAGTGCTTATTATCCTCAAGAAGAGACATAACACTGAATGTATAATGTAAACGATGTGTATATGAGGCTTTGGTTCTTTATGTAAGAATTTTCATGAAGATGGACCTATGTGCAAGATGGTTTTAAATTTTAGTGATTTTTGTTAATATGATGTTTAGGGTTATTTCGCTTAATTAGTAATGATTTGGTTGTTGGTTTGATGATAGTCGTTTCAGGGGTCTTCAGTAGCAAAACCACCTTGAATCTTTATGGTCAATGGACTTCTTTTCTTGATGTCAACCCTTGGCCATTAAGGGTAGATTGAGGGAGATTTGGGGTCTTCTTAGGACCCCTCCATGAGTGGAGGATTCCTAGAACTCCTTCCTTCTCTCTCATCTATCCAAAGCATGGTCCAAGTACCTAAAAAGTATGCAAAGAACGTCCATAAGTGTATTTGACAATAATATGCATATTGGGGAATTTAACTTGCATTCTACTATGTTTAGATGTGAACAAAGAACAAATTAGAACAAGATGAAGCTCTAAAATAGGGTTGCATCACTTACTATAGGGTGCAGGAGAGACCAATGTGCCTGAGCAACAACACATTTTTGAGCAGCCACGCTGCACCAGGCAGAGACATGAGTACTTTAAGGCACAACTCCCTCCAACAAATGCATATGACATGTCATCCATTCATGCACAATTGGAGGTGATTCAGAAAACACAACATACCATGTGGTTAGATCAGTAGCAAATTCATCATCAGATCAACCACATGTACCAGTATCAGCATGCGTGGGTATAGAGGAACCCCCAATGGGGGATTTTTGGGGAGGACTGTCTGGTTACCAAGAGACATACCCGCCTCCACGAGCGGACTACCAGGGCCACTGTTACCATCATCCACCCCCGCATTCTGACCCACCACTGGATCCCACATCACCAGAGCACTGATATCTACCCTATCATTCCTAAGCTTTAGTTTCATGCTGAGGACAACATGATTCAAAAGTTTGGGAGGTAGGGAAGTATGCCTTATTTCTTAGCTTATTTTGTTGATGTTTATCTCACCTGATCTCTGTTTGTTTGATTTTTCTATTTTTAGTATAGATTTTATCTTGTTTACATCCATGCATACATGTATTTCAATTTCATGCATTTTTACGTAATTTTTCAAAAAAATTGCCCTTTTTGCTCCTCCATGTCATGCATTGCATTCTCATGTAGATTTTGGTAATTTTTGTGTGTTTTAACTAGGATTTGCTGCTTAATGTCTTAATTTCCCTAAAATTAGGTTTAGATGTGATTGAATGAAAATGGGCACCATTTTGGCCAATCTTGCCCAAATTTGAATGTTCTTACCTAAAAACTTGTTTTAACTAATCTCCACTGTTTGAAATGAAAGTTTTGGCCTTTGACAAATGCATGCTATTTTTATTAGAGTTTATTGCTATATGGTTTTGATTGTTGACTTTTCACATGTGCATCACTTCTCTCAAGTTTGTGAATGTTTTGGTTGAATTGTGAATTGAGCAAGCTATAAACGCTCAGAGCCTATGAAATTGCTTGATATAAATGTGAATCTCATGTTGTTCAATCATGTGGTGTGATATCATTTGATGAAGTGTTGGATTAGTTTTCATGTAGGAAATCTTATGTTGAGGACTACACTAATGACCCCTCTTTGAACCGACTCTTCTCTCACCATCTTCATACTTCTCGCCTCATGAAAGGATGTCATAGTGCACATATTTAGCCTTGGCCACCTCCAAAAGTTTGAGGTGGCCATATCTACATCTCCCTGCTTCAATCTATCCATCATTTGCCCTACCTACATCAAGGGAAAAAGAAAAGAAAAGAAGAAAAGAAAAAGAAAAAGAAAACAAAAATAAAAATATGCTCCTATTTAAGAGCATCTAAATAAAGAAAATATGATTGTGTAAAAATACTACAAAATCTTACCACAATCCTTTCTTCCATTTTCATAACCATTGAGCTAGAAAACATCAAACCTATCTCACTTTACCCTTTCTACAACCATGTGGGTCATTTGGTGTGGTTTGAAGCATTGAATGCATGAAAGTGAAATAACACTCCTAGGTGTCATTGATTAATGCCAACATGAAATGGTTTACCCAGAATTACATGAAGGACATATGGAAAGCTTGTGTATTCTATGCTCTATATTTGAAGTTTGTATGCTCAATTCTTATTTCATGATTGGTTTGTGAAAGTGGAGAGGAGAGAGGTGGAACACATGAACTTAGTCACTTTTAAGACCATTTAGTCAATAATCATCTTTTACAATGCATTTATCATTTCTTATTTATAAAAAGAAAACTAAAGAGAGATTAAGTTGGGGCATACTTGAGGACAAGTATGTTTTAAGTTTGGGGTGGTGATGCATCCCTATTTTGGGACTTCATGTTGTGCCTTTTTGTATCTCAATCACATCTAAACATTTTAGAATGCAAGTTAAATTCCCCAATATGCATATTATTGTCAAATGCACTTATGTATGTTATTTGCATACTTTTCAGGTACTTGGACCATGCTTTGGATGGATGAGAGAGAAGGAAGAAGTTCTAAGAGTCTTCCACTCATGGAGGGGTCCAAAGAAGACCCCAAATATCCCTCAACCTACCCTTAATGGCCAAGGGTCGACATCAAGCAAAGAAGTCCATTGACCGTGAAGATTCAAGATGATTGTGCAACTGAAGACCCCAACATGGCCGTGATGCTAAGGAACCATCGTGCTAGCCAATGTAAAAGTTATAGAGAAAATCCCAAATTTGCAAGCTACAACAACATCGCCACCACGACCATGCTACCCAGCACGGTCATGCCATGCAGCCCCCAAAGCAGTCGTGCTGCCCAACACGACCGTGCTAGCTAAAGTCAAAATAGGTGTGCTGAAGGGAACGACCTCACCTCCAACTCAACCACCATGGCCGTGCTACCCAACACGTCTGTTCTACCTAGCCTCCATCACAAACATGCTGCCCAGCACGGCCGTGCTACCAGCCTCCATTTGAACCACATCAACCTATGATTTTTCCACTTTTTTAGAATGACCGTTCCACACCACCATAGACGTTCCTTCCCCTACCCACCACGACCGTGCTACCACCTAAATCCTAGCATTTTCTACACTATTTTTCTAACAATGTCCCTACTTACCCTAGTGTTTCCACCACCACCTATATATACATGGGTGGTGGCCACATCACTAGGTTAGCTGCCATTATACCTTTCCACCCACTCTTGAGCATTCATTGCACTCCCTTTGCATTTATGCTCTCCATCCACCATTTCCACCTCATTTCCACCATAGAAACCTAGTTTTCTAGGTTTTCTACCATAACCCCCTTCATTGACATGCCCGTCATCCACCTTGGAGGAGAGAGGTCACCCTACAATAGCTAGGAGGTGAAGGAGAAGGATCTACTTCGAGTTCCATGGAGTCCTACCCCCTTCTTCTCATTTCTTTTATCTTTTCTTTAAGCATGTTTAGCTAAGCCCCTAGTGGTGGGTTGTTTGGGGTTAAAATGTGACTTTGATACTACGTTGGGGGGAAATAACTTGTAATGAACATAATTTCATTCTATGATGATTGCCTCTTGCTTCTATCTCATTTCCCATTATATTGCATGTGGTTTGTGCTTTTAACATAGATTGCTTGCTTTGTGATGCTTGATGACACTGCTTCTAGGGGAAATTGGAATGTATGTATCAATCTTAGGAATGTCTCCCATGTCCAATTAGTAGATCCCTAGCTAGCCCCCTTTGTTCCTACATACATATTCGTTCTTCTACAAGTGAGTGTGAAATCTAAGTATCTAGTGTAAGCGTGATTGGTGCAATTGCCTAGAGCTTCCTAAAGGCTAGATGGCAAATAACATGAGGTGAAATACCCTCATCTCTACTCCCATTCCTACCCTTGGCTCTCAATTTCCCTAATACCGCTTACCCTAGAAACCTAGATTTGCCAAGTTACACTAGAATTACAACTAACCCTAGTTCTATAACTAGTAGTATAGGGTATATTCTAGTAGCACTTGCATTGTTGTTTGGTTTGGTAATCTACATTGAAATGTGAGATTTGCATGCAAAGTGCATTCCCAAATGGTCAACCTATCTAATCCATTGCTTAAAACCTAATTTGTGACCTTAGCATGTTAATGCTAGTTTAGCAATTGCCTTTGTTCACTATAGCTGATTGCTTAGTCTTGTTAATTAGGGTTAACCTAGATTCCTACTTATTGTAGTGTTTAGCTTAGTTCTTAGTTGCTAATTGCCTTGCTAGAGTGGTGTAGATCATCTTGCTCTTATTTAGTTGATTGCTTAATTTAGTTGCTTGGACTTAACTTGATTAGGACAATCTAGTTTTTGATAATCTAGCTTTCATATTGCCTTTACTTACCTTCTTGCTTAGTGTAATCAAACCAAATAACTTAAAACCCTTCAACCCTAATCTTCACTTTAGGAACGTAGCCAACGCAAACCTAGCTCTAATGCCCCTCTCCCTTTGGATCGACCCCCATTGCTTGCCTCTCATATATACTATAACATGACCCTGTTTTCTTGTGGGAGCATATTTTAGTGTTGTGAGTGAACTTTGTTTGGGGACTTATAAATTTGAAACATCACACATGTGTGGAATACACCAAGCTTTTTGAGAAAGCTTGGTGCGTCTCTACCAATGGTGTTACACACTACTCAATTGGAGTTTGAATAAATGCAACCCCGCGGATAGAATAACATGATGGATTCAATTTTAAAATCTATAAATACCTAACTTAACACACTCTCAAAAATCAAAACACTACCCCCGCAAGCGCGCAAGGTCATGTCATAGTATAGGTGGGTGACAAGTATAGGGTCGATCCACAGGGAGAGAAGGGGGTACTAGAGCTAGGTTAGTTTTTGGTGCTAGGTTCCTAATGCAGAGTCTAGGGTTAAGGTTTTAAAGGTGATTCCATTGTTAAACTAAGTTTAGCAAGAAAGAAAGACAAGCAAGAACAAAACCTAAGTTAACCCTAGACAATTAATTCTACTAAGCAAGAAAAGACAAGGCAAGGCAAGGTAAGACCAATCTACACTAAGGTAAGCAAGATGAAGTCTACTCTACACTAAGCTATCAAACAAAGCAAAAGAGCAATTAAAGACCTAAGCTTGCAAGAACAAAGAAAGAATAGGACAAGAAGCTAACTAAGTAAGAAAAGAGCTAACTAAGCTAACACTAGATAAGCCAGGAGGCAATTAGGGTTTTAAAGCAATTAAGGGAGATGTGGGCTGTTTGGGGGATTCACTTATCAATTAGGTTGGGGGTTACATGTGAACATAATTATTTCATTTAGATTACCAAACTAAACAACAAGCTAGATTCTAATGGATTCTCCTAAACTGCTAACTGGCCATGGATATGCTAGGTTTTGTATAGGGGAACTAGTCCCTAACACTCCCTACTACCCTTGCAAGGCTCAATTGGGTTAGGGTTTAGGTTTAATCCAATTAGAGTCTAATCAACCCTAGGTTTCTAGGTTAGATTATCTTAGGATGATTAGGGGAGGAGATAAGTAATGTGAGTGGAAGTGAGGTTTTAGGCCTCCCATCACCCACATTCTAACCTTGAGAAAGCTCCATGCTAAACATACCAAATTCATCTAAACTAGCTACTTAGATCTCTCAAATAGGGTTAGGAGAATTGATTAGCATGTAGGAGGATGGTTAGCTAGCTAGGGATCCAAGATTTAGACCTAGGAGAAAATCTCAAAATTCACACATATAATCAATTGCCCTAAATTCCTAATTGATTTCAAGCACAAACCAACAAGAAATTCATGTAGAGTGAGATAGATATAGAACATAATCATTAGAAAACAAAATTACAATGTTTACATATCATTTTTTCCCAACATGGTATCAAAGTAACATTTTCACCCCAAACATCCCACCCAAGGGACCTAGCTACTCATAGGAATACAAAATACAAAAAGAAGGGAGAAAGAGGTAGAAAGAAGCCATGGAGCTCGGTGTAGATGAAAAATTCCTCCACTTCTGCTACTGTAGGACATCCTCCACTCTCCTCCAAGGTGTAATGGCATGGGATGATGGTGGAAATGGGTGGAAATAAGAAGAAACTAGGGTTTTGGTGGTGGAAATGGTGAAATGGAATGAAATGGAGGTGGAAATGGAGTGGAATGGCTAAGGGGAAAAATGGGGAGCTAGGAGGTGGTAGAAGGTAGCTAATCTCATACTCCAACTGCCACCTAGGTATATATAGGTGTGGGGGAAGCACTAGGTCAAGCAGGGGTAGTATGGGAAATGTAGTGCAAAAATAGCTAGGTTTTTGTAGGTAGCACGACCGTAGTGTGGAGGGGTGAGAATAGTTGTGGTGGATGGGAACGACTGTGGTGAGAAATGGGGGAAAATCACAAGGACTTGGTGGATTTTTTATTGGAGGTGGCATGACCGTGGTGGGGCTAGGGTAGCACGGCCATGATGGTCACCACAACCGTGCTGGCTTGAAATGTACAACCTATTTTTGGCTCCACGGTCGTTCTACCTCTGTTGTCACACGATCGTGCAAGGTGGAACGACCGTTCTGGGTCAGTTCACCATGGCCATTCTGTGTGGCATGACTGTGGTGGTTCTAGCTTTGCTTGGAGATGGCTCTGTTGATTTGCAAGTGTTCTAGCATGACTATTTTGTGGTACCACGACCGTGCTGGTCTTTGGATCAACACTTGGACTTGTTTCTTTGGATTTTCTTAGACATCTTTTCTTCAATGGATTTTTGGCCACTAGGAGTAGGTTGAGGGAGCATCAAAATTCACTTTAGGTCTCTCCAAGGGTATAGAAACCCTAGGATCACTCTTTCTCTCTCTTCCATCAAGCGTGGTCCAAATGCCTGAAAACATGCAAATAATGTCCATAAGTGAATTTTATACAAATATGCATATTGAGGGGAATAACATGTTATCTAACATGTATAGATGTGATTGAAGTGCAATAAGACACAAGATGAAGCCCTAAAATAGGGCTGAATCACCACCCCAAACTTAAAACATACTTGTCCTCAAGTATGCTCCAACTCAATCTCTCTGTAATTTTTCCATAATCAAGAAATGAAAAATGTAATGCAAAAGATGATTATTGCTGAATGGGATAAAAAATGTCTAAGTGCATGCTTTCCACCTCTCTCCTCTCGTGCTTTCACAAACAATTAATGAAAAGAGCACAAAGCATATGAACTTCAAATATAGTGCATAAAAAACACAAGCTATCCGTATTTCTTTCATGTAGTTTCGGGTAGACCGGTTTATGATGGCGTTAATAAAGGATGACTAGGAGTGTTGTTTCATCTTCATACATTCAACCTTATGTTTCAAATCACACCAAATGACCCACATGGTTGTGGAAAGGGAAAAATTAGCTAGGTTTGATGTTTCCTAGATCAATGGGTATGAAAATGGAAGAAAGGATTGCGGTAAGCTTTTGGAGTGCTTTGACACACTCATCTTTTCTTTATTTAGATGCTCTTAAACAAGATCATATTTTTTTTTCTTTTTGTATTTTTTCCCTTTACCTTTAGAGTAGATAGGGCATATGGTGATGAGAGTGTAGTGGTGAGAGGTAGATGTGGCCACCCCAAACTTTTGGAGGTGGCCACGAATGATATGTGCACTTTGGTATCCTTTCATGAGGTGGAGGGGTAAGCAGATGGTGAGTGAAGAGTCGGGTCAAAGAGGGGTCACTGGCGTGATTCCTAACATAAGGCCTCCTACATGAAAATTAACCGAACACTTTATCCAATAATTTCACACCACATGAACGAACAATCTGAGATTAATACTTCTATCAAGTGATTTCATAGGCACTAAGTGTTCATAGCTTGCTCAAGTCACAATTCAACCAAAACATTCACAAACACAAGAGAGGTGGTGTGTATGTAAAAAGTCAATAATTGATACCATTTAGCAATAAACAATGATGATTCACTTCCATTTGTCAAAGGTCATCATTTTTAATCCAAAAGGTAGAGATTGGGTCGAAACACACTTTTAGACAAGAAATCTCAAATTTGGGAAAAATTGGCCAAAACGGTGCCAAGTTACTTTCAGTCACATCTAAGCTTATATTATTGAACTTAAAGCAGTAAACAAGCAAGCCCTAGCTAAACATGCAAAAATTACAAAAAATATATATGATATACAATGCATGGCAAAAAGAGCATTTTTTTTTGAATATTACTCAAGAATGACAAAAAAGGAAACTACATGACATGTAGGCATGCAAAGTAAGTAAATTCTAAACTAAAGAAAATAAAAGCAAACAAATAAAAGTAAATGGCAAGTAAAATGCAAAATGAGAATGAAAATGTGATAAGGGGATACCGCCCTACCACCCCAAACTTTTGAATCATGTTGTGCTCAACATGACACTAAAGTCTAGGAATGATAGGGTAGATGATCACTACAATGGCGGTGCTCCTCCCTGTGATGGCGGATGTTGGTAGTAGGAACCCCAATAATCTGACTGTGGAGGCGGGTAGTTGTCCTGAAATGCTGACAGTGAACTCCACCAATCTCCCCCCCACTGGGGGTTCCTTTGGGCCCATGCATGCTGGAACTGATATAAGTGGTTGACCTGATAATGTATTTGTTGATGGTCTAACCACATGGCATCTTGGGTGCACTAGAAGCCCTCCTGTGTCCTCAAAATACCTTCCTGGGTGCTCAGTATGCAATCCTGAGTGGTCTGGATGCCCTCCAGCTGTGCATGTATGGTGGACATGTCATATGCGTTCACTGTGGGCTACTGCTACTACTGTGATGTCTCCTCCTCACGTCACCTCACCCTGTGATTCTCTCGCTCCTCAGCTATTCTCCTCCTCTTGACAACTGTATGTGACTCTCCAAGTCCCTCATGTAGATCTTTGGGCTGTTGCTGTCATGTATCTCTAGGATGCTCCTCTTCCTACCTCCTCAAGATGTCTATAAAATGAAGAGATGGACCACATCCCTCTAGGAGAGGTGTGGCATTGTAGGGGAGCTCTACTAAAACCCCTACATAAGGAGGGTTGACCTAGTAGAAAATCTTCTGATCAACCACTCATATCATCGATGAGTGAGTCAAATAGTATAGGTCAACAAGCTTTCCTCCTTCTGCCTTTGTGTAGCCAGATACATCATGCCCCAGGGCCAAAGCAATGGAAGTTACAATCCCTCCCATAATAAACAAATTCTTTCTCTTAGATGGGATTGTCTTCATATGATCAATAATAAGTGATCCCAGATTTACAAGCTTTCCCTGCACCATCCATCCCAACACAAAAAGGTCTTTTCTGGTACAACTTCCTTGATTTTCATATCAGGCGAATATGATGTTTGCCAAGACCTTTTGAATGTATCTTAAGACGGGGTTGTGAATCAGACTAGTCTTTGACATACCCACCCCAAAATTTCTTTGCCCTGTGAGTTTCTTCCACATTGTAGTGTAGTTCGCATTGGTTTCTCTATTTGTGCTTCCTTGATCAACCGATGTCGCTGCCTCGAGGGTTGGAGTAAAAATTTCATTAAAAAAGATGCAGTGATGAGGTAGATGCTACTGCCCAAAGTGACACTGATGGAATCATGTGAGACCTTGTCTAGGGTTGCAAAGAATTGCTGTGTGAGCTTTGCATAAGTCTCCTAATCTATGTTCAACACCTCAACTAGCCCAACAAGCTCCACAATATCCTGAAAAAAATTGAAGATACCCAAAGTTCCCATTGTCTCCAGGCACATGTAGCGGGTGGCAATCACTCTGCATGTCAAGCACTCTGGGTGCTTGGGCTTCTTCACTTTCTTGTTGCTCTGACTCTCAGGTTCTTCCTCATGATGCACTTTAGGTGCATCCTTTTTTGTGCATCTGGCATTGCCTCATCTGTATTATCTACCAGTAGCTGCCATCGTGCTTTCGGCTGTGGCTAGCGCTGTGGTGCCACAGACATCAAAGGTCGTGTAGTGGAAAATGATGACCGATCTACCGAAACTGATGGGAGAGCTTCCGAGATTGATGGTCAGGCTGTTTCCCTACCTCCACTGAGTTGTCTAGAAGATTCCTCCATTATGGGATCCACTGTTGTAGCCACATGGGGTGATTCCCCTTGTAAACCGAAGGCTACCGATGGTGCCATAAGGGCATGAGGTGCCGACAGAGCCGAAGATGACACGTTCTTAGGCTGGCGTCCGTAGGAAATCACATCCTTGGTCTTAGTTACAACCTTCTTATCCATTTTCTTCGTTTTGGATCAAAATTGGTGGAGAAAAATGGGATTTTAGGTTTCCTTCGAAGAACGAGGCTGTTGGGGCGGATTGGAGAGAAATGAGGTGTTTTGTGGATAAAAATAGATGAAACCTAGAGATTAAGGTAGTGGAAATAGTGGGGGATTGATTGGAGATGTATTGGGGGTGATTTGGTGGAGATTCGAGGGGGTAGGGTGGCTGGGGGATGCTGCACGTCCGTCGTTCGCAAGGAACGGTCGTGGTGTTTGTGGAGTTGAAAATAGAATTGTTTTGTGATTTTTGCAAAACACTGACTTAAGTGCTGGAGTCGGGCTACAACACGGCCGTGCTGTGTGACATGGTCTTGGTGTCTTTCTCACTACATGGCCATGGTACCCCACATGGCTATTTTGAGTGGGTGGCTACATGGTCGTGCTGCCTTGCATGATCGTGGTAGGTATGTTCTTCAATTCTCGACTTCTTTGATTTTTTCTTGATTCCCCTATTGATTGTGAATGCACCACCACGGCCGTTCCATGTCACCATGGCCTTGGTGAGTGCAATGGTAGTTTATTTCAACTTGAATCTCATCAAACATCAAATCTTTGGTCAAAAATGGTTTTTCATGGATTTCTTGTCAAAATTTCATTTATTTTTCCTCATTTCACCCTATTTTCACCCGCACATCTTAAAAATAAACAAAAGTATTAAAAACAAGTGTGTGTATGTTTTCTTGTAAAAGTGTAAAAACAAAGCAAAAGTATTAAAAATGGAAGATTGGGTGAAAAATTCTTAAACCTAGGAATAAAACACTACTCAAT
Organism: Alisma plantago-aquatica; assembly: GCA_963693085.1. NCBI lineage: Eukaryota > Viridiplantae > Streptophyta > Magnoliopsida > Alismatales > Alismataceae > Alisma > Alisma plantago-aquatica. The sequence continues at coordinate 1,554,952,704 of OY856409.1, forward strand.
TGGTGTTTGAATAGATGCAACCCGCAGACAGAAGCACATGGTGGATTAAACTTTCAAAATTTATAATGGACCTACACAAACAACCTACTTCTGCTATAATGCTAACCTTCACAGTGCATAGGGTTGTGTCATAGTATAGGTAGGGTGGCAAGTATAGGGTCGATCCACAGGGAGAAAAGGGGGCATTAGAGTAAGGTTAGTTTTTGGGCTAGGTTCCTACTACAGAGTCTAGGGTTGAAGGGTTTAAAGGTGAATTGTTGATTACACTAAGGGTTGAACAAGAAAGCAAGTAAAGGAAAGCAAACAAGAATAAAACCTAATTTCACCCTAGACAGTTAATTCTACTAAGGAAAGACAAGGCAAGGCAAGGCAAGATAAGAACAATCTAAACTAAGGTAAGAAAGATGAAGTCTACACTACACTAACCTAGCAAATAGGGTAAAAGAGAAATTGAAGACCTAAGCTAACAAGAACAAAACAAAAACAAGGCAAGAAGCTAACTAAGCAAGAAAAGAGCTAACGAAGCTAACACTAGCTAAGCAAGAAGGCAATTAGGGTTTTAAAGCAACAAAGGGGTGATGTGGGTTATTTGGGGGATGCACTTATGAATTAGGTTGGGGGTGACATGTGAACATAATGATTTCATTTAGATTACCAAATCAAACAACAAGCAAGAGACTAATGGATTCTCCTAAATTGCTAACTGGCCATGGATATGCTAGGTTTTTTATAGGGGAACTAGTCCCTAACACTTCCTACTACCCTTGCGAGGCTCAATTGGGTTAGGGTTTAAGTGTAATCCAATTAGAATCTAATCAAACCTAGGTTTCTAGGTTAGATGATCTTAGGATGATTACAGGCTGAGATTAGTAATGGGAGTGGAAGTGAGGTTTTAGACCTCGCACCACCCACATTCTAACCTTGAGAAAGCTCCATGCTAAACATACCAAATTCATCTAAACTAGCTACTTAGATCTCTCAACTAGGGTTAGGAGTATTGATTAGCACGTAGGAGGATGGGTAGCTAGCTAGGAATCCAAGAATTGGACCTAAGAGCAAATCCCAAAATTCACACATATAAGCAATTGCCCTAAATTCCTAATTGATTTCAAGCACAAACCACAAGCAATTCATGTAGAGTGATATAGAAATTGAACATAATCATTATCAAATGAAATTACAATGTTTACATATCATTTCCCCCAACATGGTATCAAAGTAACATTTTCCACCCCAAACAACCCACCCAAGGGACCTAGCTACTCATAGTAATGTGAAATACAAAAAGAAGGGAGAAAGAGGTAGAATAAGCCATGGAGCTCAGTGTAGATGAAGAATTCCTCCACTTCAGCTGCTGTAAGACGTCCTCCACTCTCCTCCAAGGTACAATGGCATGGGATGATGGTGGAAATGGGTGGAAATAAGAAGAAACTAGGGTTTTGGTGACGGAAATGGTGAAATGGAGGTGGAAATGGAGTGGTATGGCTAAGGGGTAAAAATGAGGAGCTAGGAGGTGGTAGAAGGTAGCTGAACTCATGCTCCATCCGCAACCTAGGTATATATAGGTGTGGGGAAGCAATAGGTCAAGTAGGGGTAGTATGGGAAATGTAGTGCAAAAATAGCAAGGTTTTTATGAGTAGCACGGTCTTGGTGGTCACCACGGCCGTAGTGGGGAGGGGTGAGAATGGTTGTGGTGGATGGGAATGACCGTGGTGAGAAATGGAGAAAATCACATAGACTTAGTGGATTTTGTACTGGAGGTGGCACGACCGTGGTGGGCCTAAGGTAGCACGACCGTGGTGGATCAGATTGCACAACCCGTTCTTGGATCGACGGTCATTCTGCCTCTACTGTCACACGGCTGTGCAAGGTGGCACGAGCGTTCTGGGTCAGTTCACCATAGCCATTTTGTATGGCACGACCGTGGTGGTTCTATCTTTGCTTGGGGATGGCTCTGTTCATTTGCAAGTGTTCTAGCATGGCCGTTCTGTGGTACCACAACCATGCTGGTCTCTGGATCAACACTTGGACTTATTTCTGTGGATTTTCTTAGACATCTTTGCTTCAATGGATCTTTGGCCACTAGGGGTAGGTTGAGGGAGCATCACAGTTCACTTTAGGTCTCTCCAAGTGTAGAGAAACCCTAGGATCATTCCTTCTCTCTCTCTTCCATCAAGCGTGGTCCAAATGCCTGAAAAACATGCAAATAATGTCCATAAGTGAATTTTATACAAATATGCATATTGAGGGGAATAACATGTAATTTAATAGGTATAGATGTGATCGAAGTGCAATAAGACACAAGATGAAGCCCTAAAATAGGGTTGAATCTATATTCAAATCCAACAACAAAGTTGTTTATTGACCAGGATGGCTGTATTTCTAAAGGGGAACTTTGTTCCAATAAAACCAGTGCGGGATAAGGTAGAACTCAAAAAGTTCAAAATATTGAGCCTAAAGTGGTACAATAGGAACAAGAAGAATCACAAATGGTTTTGGAATCTCAAGTTCCTTGTGTAACACAAAACATCACAGTTCTAGTAGAACACACCTTGAGATTGAAAGATTATGATATTTTATGGCTCAAAAGGCGTGAGATGGTCATAGATGATGAGCCAACAACCTACCTAGAAGCTATTGAGGAACCAAACTCTGGAAAATGGCTTGAGTCCATGAGATCCAAGATGGAGTCCATGTAAACCAGCAAGGTATGACCTTGGTGGATCCACCTGAAGGGGTAAGATCATAGGGTGCATTTGAGTCTTTGAGAAAAGACTGACATGGATGGTACTGTACATACCTATAAGAGAAGACTATTTGCAAAGATTTCAAACAAGCTCAAGATGTTGAACAGAACAAAATCTTCACCAATTTCCATCGTTAAATCCATCAGGATCATGCTTGCTATTGCATCTTGTTATGACTATGAGATTTGGCATATGGATGTTAAAACCACATTCCTTAACAAGAATATTGTAGAGAATGTGTATGCGACACGAAATAAAAGGTTTTTGTAAATCCATTAATACAAATAAAGCATGTAATCTACAAAGTTCAATCTATGGATTGGAGAAAGCATCTCAGAGCTGGAATCTTCCATTTGACAAAATAGTTAAAGAACTGGAATTTAGTCTGAAGATGAAATCAATGATTACAAAAGATTTGGTGGGAGCATATTTAAATTCCACATGATTATGGGGGAATAACATCCTTATACTGCAAATATTAAAACCTATCTAGGAAAGTACCTTCTCTATAAAGGGTTTAGGCAAAGCATCCTATGAGATATGAATTGAGATCTATAAAGATAGATCTAGAAAGTTTCTTGACCTAAGAAAGAGCACATACATTGGCAAGATGTTGAAGTGGTTTGACATGTAAGACTCAATGAGAGAAAACTTGTCCATGTTCCATGAAATTTAGTCTCTTGGGAGAATAGTATCCCAGTTATTGTGAAGAATAGGAACACATGGATAGACACCATGTGCATTCACAAATGGATCTATCATGTATGCATTGTTATGTGCTCACCTCATTATCTCGTATGTATTGGACATGATGAGAAGATACATACTCAGTCGTTATCTCATATATATTGGACATGATGAGTGGATATTAGTCAGACCCCAGTGAAAGTCACTAGATTGCCATAAAGAACATCCTTTAGTACTTGAGAGGAATTAAAGGATTTGTTCCTTAGTTATGGTAATAAGGAAGAGTTGGGTGTAAAGGATTACACTAATGTCGACTTCCAAAATGATAAAGAAAATTAATGGCCGTGATTTAAATTAGTTTTTGATCATAAAATGAGAAATGTAAGTTGGAAAATTTTCAAGGAAGAGAGAGTTATTTAATTCTACAATAGAGGATGAGTATATTGGTGTTATGAACACAACAAAGGTTATTTATGGATCTATAAGTTCATATAGATGAACTTATGGGAGATTCCAATTGCTAATGACATAGTAGAATTATTGTGACAACAATGGAGTTACTGGATAGGCATGGAATCTCATATAGCATACTATGGTAATTCCATGTCATACAAGAAGTGGTACAACGAGGAGATGTGAAACTTGCAAAATACTGACTATAAGCAAACATTGCTAACTTGCTAAAAATGCTTGCACAACAGAAACATGATGGACATGTTAAGATCACTTGCAATAAGATTTGTGGGTGATTGGCTCTAAGTGTAAGTGGGAGTTTTTTGGTATGTATTCCCATAGAGAGAATCATATGATGATTGCAATGGGGCATCATATACTTGATTTGATAATGATAAAGGTAATTTTTTCTATTATGTTTGTGTCAATCATGAGATGATGACACAAATATAATAGATGTATAAAGAATGATGTTACTCAATGACATATGTCTTTAAGTTGAGGACTTGGAGAATGAGATCATATGTATGATAAGAGTACATATATTCTTGTTATGTCCCTAGTCAAATATTACTATGAAAGCAAAATGGACAACAATAATACAAAAGACTAGAGTGTGTGTTGACTGATGATAGAGTCTCATTGGTCATGATATGTGATATCAAGTCAATCATACATATACATGTTATAGAATTGTGTATCGGACAGACCCACTTTGGGAGTGATACATGGAGACCTTGGAATAGTAGTCAGAATCAACTCTCATAATGATAGTTGTGATTGTGGTTCTTAGACCCGAAATCACTAGACTTATCACATGTTGTTCATTGTACTTTGACATCATCCAATGTGAACTTGAATAAGGGTTGCCATAAGGCGATTCTTGGGTACTCTGTGACACATGGGGATTGAGTGTGAGTGATGTAGATGGCATTTGTCCCTCCTATGGGAGATTGATATCTATTCCACTTGATAAGTGAGACTGAGAAATGTATGGCCATAATCATGTGATTCAATATGTGATATGTGAACTCACATGCATCTCAGACAATCTGCTCTAGTTCAAGGAACATGGATTGAATATTAAGAGGATGAAGATTCCACGCCTTAAGTTCAATCTTGATATAAGATACAAAGGAACTATACTATCACAGTAACATTGATCATGCATTTTAGGTTGAAGTTGTTCTACAATTTTCCAAATTACTTGGGTGTAGCGAAATATGGTGACAAAATAGGTAGCAAAAGCAAAAATTTAAACTACCATATTCTCCTTTAAATAGTAGATCGTGCCAACAACTATGTAATGGGAATGATGGTTACAAGGTTATACCCGGTCCTAGAGTAAGTCCTACAAAAATTCCCTCATTGTAGCTCAAACCTTTCTTCAAGTTGCACTAGGACAATGTCTGCATCAGCCTCCTGGTTGATCACCATAGACAACATTTGATCTTGTCCTTTGAGTGAGATGCAACATCCTCCTCACCTCTGTAGTAGTCCAAACATACCACCAACAAATCATGCCATTCTAGATGAACGGAAAGGAAGGAGTTGTCCCTTTCTAGTCAGTGTACTAGCACCGACTTGATCTCCTACAATTTTTCTTCCTCGCTATCCCTCCCTTTGAAAGGTAGGACTTGCTCGATTTCTCTAGGTTACCACAACCAAAGAAGAAAATAATCGTTTGAGCTAATTTATGTGTCTGAGAAGCCTCTAGTACCCCTATATTTATAGGAGGGTCAGGGTCAAGGTTCCCAGTCTGAGCATGAGTCGAAGGGGATGGAATTTCACAAATTTTGCATCCTACAAGTGGCAAAACGGTTGGTTTATAGGTGAACTAATTGGCTGGCATGTGAGCTAATAGGTTCCACCCTTGAACTGGTCATTTCGACATCTTTCCCAATCACAATTATATCAACAATTAATATCTGATTAATGCACAACATGATTCAACATTAGTTCTTGATCCAGTCGAAGTGATCAACCAAATAGTCAATTCACAACCTAAACCAGTCAGTTCACAAACCTGAGCTGATTGTTTCACTTCCTGAATTGTCCGCTCATGGATCATATTGCCAATCTTGGTTCAATTGACCTGGCACTCTGAAATGACCAGTTCAACACTTGAACAAGTTGGTTCTAGTCCAATCAATCAATGTTTAACCAATGTTGTTTAAATTGAATACCTAACTCTTTAGTAATCAAGTTTAAACCACATTCATGAACAAACTCCTATTCCAAGTGTATCCTATGTGTGTGACCTTATAGGTACCAAGTTACATTGGTAGTGAGTGTCCATAACTAATTTATGACATCACAAGAAATGAGAGGTATCTCGCAACACATCATTTTTACCCAAGTAGCTGGAAAGTTGGATAACTACTTCAACCTACAATCTGTGATTGGTGTTATAGTGTTTGTATAGTTCCTTTGTCACTAATATCTAGATTGAACTCAAGGCATGGAATCTTCATCCTCTTTAATGATAAATCTATGTTCCTTGAATGATAGCAGAATGTGTGAGATATATCTAAGATCAATATCACATATTGACTCACATGACCATGGCCATGCTTTCTAAATCTCAATTAGCAAGTGGCCAAGATATCAAAATCTTATAGGAGAGACAAATCCCATCTACATCACTCACAATCATCCCCATGTGTCATAGTGCACCCGAGAACCACATTTATGGCAACCCTTATTCAAGGTCACAGTGGATGATGTCAAAGTACACCGAACGACATGTGATAAGTGTAGTGATATTAGGTCTAAGAACCATAATCACCACAATCACTATGAGAGATGATTCTGAGTACTATGTAATGGTTTCCATGCATCACTCTCAAAGTGGGTCTGTCCGATACTCTATTCTCTAACATGTATCTATGTGTTTGGTTTGATATCATATATCATGACTAATGAGATTTTGTCATCAACCAACACTGATTCCAGTCTTATGTGTTATTGTTGTCTATCAAACTTCCACAATAACAACCAACTAGGGAAATAACAAGAATGTATATACTCTTGACATCCATATGATCTCATCGTTTAGGTCATCAACCCGAAAAAATACATCATTTAATAATATTATTCTCTAGACATTTATTGCATTACATCATTATGTCATAACTTAATAAAATAAAATAAATTGGAAGATTGCCTTTATTATTAATCAAATTATTTACAAGTTATGCCATTACAATTGTCATATGATTGTCTCTCTAGGGATACATACCAACAGACTCCCACTTGCACTTAGAGCCAATCACCCATGAACTTAATCACAAGTGATCTCACATGACCATCATGCTTCTGCTGTGAAAGTACTTTTGTCAAAAGGTCAACAACATTGCTCTCAGTTGGTACTTTGCAAATCTTCACATCTCCTTGTTGTATGATCTCACATATGAAATGGAACTGCCTTTGTATATGCTTGAAATGCTAATGCAATCTGGGTTCCTTAGCTTGTGCAATAGCTCCATTGTTGTCATAATATAGCTCAATTTCATCTCTGATGCTTGGAACCACCCCAAGTTCTAAAATGAACTTCTTGATCCAAATAACCTCCTTTGTTGCATTGAATACAACAATATACTCAGGCTCTAATGTAGAATCCACAACTATCTCTAGCTTGGAACTCTTCTAGCTCACATCTCCTTATTGAGGCAAAACATGAATCCTGGTCACGATCAATAATCATCTTTGTTAGTTTGGAAGCTTGCATCGGTGTAACCTTCTACCACCAACTCTTCCTCTCCTCCATAGACAAGGAACTGATCCTTAGTTATTCTCAAGTACTTAAGGATTTTCTTCACATATGTCCAGTGAACATCACCCGGATCTGACTAATATCTGCTCGTCATGCTCAAGGCATATGAGACATAAAGATGAGTACATAACATTGCGTACATTATGGATCCAATTGCAGATGCATATGAAATCCTACTCATGCGTTCCCTTTCTTTACAGGAATTAGGACATTAAGCTCTATAGATAGTAACACCATGAGACGTGGACATGTTTCCTCTCATTGAGTCCTCCATGTGGAATCTCTTTGACACTCTATCAATGTATGTGCTCTGACTTAGTCCAATAAGCCTCTAGATCTATCTCCATAGATCTTGACTCCTAAAATATAGGATGCTTCACGTAAGTCCTTCATAGAGAATGTATTTCCCAGCCAGGTCTTTACCATCTCTAAAGTAGGGATGTCATTCCCCTTCAAAAGTATGGAATCCACATACAATATGAGGAATACTATCATGGTGTCACTAACCTTCTTGTAAACACATGGTTCATCTTCATTTTGACTAAAGTCAAACACTTTGACTATTTTGTCAAAACAAAGATTACATCTTTGAGATGCTTGCTTCAATCCATAGATTGACATTTGTACCTTACAAACTTTATTTGCATCCTTTTGACTTATAAAACCCTCAGGTTGTGTTGTGTACACATCCTCAAGAATATTCCCATTAAGGAATGCAATTTTAACATCCATCTTCCAAATCTCATAGTCATGACAAGCTGCAAAGGAAAGCATGATCCTTTTGAACTTAACCATCGCAACTGAGAAAAGGTTTCATCATAGTCAAGAAATTGAACTTGTCCAAAACCCTTTGCAATCAATATGCCCTTATAGGTTTGTACATTACCATCTATGCCTGTATTCTTCTTGAAGACCCATTTTCCCTATGGGTTTTACCCCTTCAAGTGCATTCATCAAGGTCCATACCTTGTTGGCGTACATGGATTCCATCTCAGATCTCATGGCCCCAAGCCATTTCCTAGATTCTGGCCCTTTATAGATTTTGAGTAGGTTGTTGGCTCATCATTTATGACCAACTCACCACCTTCTTGAGTCACAAGATAACCAAATCTTTCAGGCTCAAGGTGTGTCCTACTAGATCTTTGAGGTTCACATGTTACTTGAGGAATTTGAGATTCCACAATGATTTGTGATTCTCTTTGATCCTCTTGTACCTCTATTGGTTCAATGTTTTCTTGTTGATCTCTAACCTCTTTGAGTTCTATTTACCTCCCATAGATTCCTTTGAAAATAAATTCCTTCTTTAGGAATACAACATCCCTGACAACAAACACTTTGTTGCCAGATAGGGAACAAAAGTAATATCCTTTGGTTTCCTTAGGATATCCAACAAAATTATATTCAACTGATTTAGGTCCAAGATTTTAGGGAAACTACTTTCTCACATAATCTTCACAACCCCAAATCTTCAAAAAAGACACGTTGGCCTACTTCCCATACCATATTTCATATGGTGTCTTTTGAATCGATTTAGATGGTACACGGTTTAGTGTACACACGACTGTTTTTAGAGCATACCCCCAAAAGGCAGTCAGAAGTTTAGCTAGATCACACCATATCTAGAAATGTGTGATTCCTTCTTTCTAATACACCATAATGCTGAGGTATTCGAGATGGAGTCTATTGTGATACAATACCACAGTCTCACAGAATGTCCTCAAACTCTTAGTTTAAGTATTCTCCACCTTAATCATAATGAAGTGCCTTAGTACTTTTCCCAAGTTGCATCTGTACTTCATTCATAAAATCCATGAAGTTTTCAAGGGTTTCTGACTTATGTTTCATTAGGTAAACATAACCATACCTACTAAAGTTATCAGTAAAGGTAATGAAGTACTGATAACCACCTCTAGCATTTATTCTAAAAATGCCACATACATCTGTATGTATGAGTCCTAATAGACACTAGCCCTCTTATTCTTTCTAGTGAAAGGGGTCTTTGTCATCTTCCCAACATACTAGATTCACTTGTCTCTATTGATTCAGAATTAAAAGAGTCTAAATAACCATGTTTATGGAGTCTAGATATGCAATTCTCATTTATGTGCCATAGAGGACAATGCCAAAGATATGTCTTGTTTGGGTTATCGAGCTTTAATCTTTTGGTATTTACGTTATAAACATATGTCCTCAGATCCATCAAATAAAGACCATAATACATTGGGGCACTGCCATAAAGGATCTCATCTTTTGAAATAGAACATCGACCATTCTTAATATGAAATTCATATCCATCCTTGTCCATACACGATATAGAAATGATGTTTCTATTTATGGCAGGTACATAATAGCAGTTCATTAACTATATTACAAGCCCTTTGGGCAGAGTTAAATTATAGGTTCCAACTTTATTTGTTGCAACTCTTGCTCCATCCGTGACTCACAGTTCGACCTCACCCTTTCTCAAAGGCTTCTTCATTTTAGTTCCTGCATATATGAACATAAGTGAAATCCACATCAACGTATATACTTGAAGTGGAGATCTCTATCCCTACCTTCAACTTTTTGAATACCTTCAATTAAAAAGGAAGGACTCCTCTTGTACTTTTCTTTCTCCTTATCTTTAGTGTTGAAGATTTTGATTTATGCTTAGCCCCAAAACTCTTCATGGCCTTGCTTTCATCCTTGGACTCCATTTCACTGATCACCATCACAAATTTGTCCTTCTTCATTCTATAAATTTTGATAGTAGTCTAGCATCTTATTCAAGTGGTAACACTCGATAATATGACTATATAATTCAGTCAACAATTGTAGAATTGTATTTGTGGCCAACTCTTACCTCAAAGAGAATCTCAGTTCTTCTAGATGTTCCCCATGTCCAATCATATTGAGCACACAAGTCTCTATTGGATCTTCCTCTCTCATCTTACACTCAAAGAGTGCCTTTAAGACATTGTACCTTTCTTACTTTGTATGATTATGGCTCACATTCTTGATATGTGTTACGATCTCAAGAATCCCCATGTATTCACACTGCTCATGCAACTCACAATTTCATGCATCTTAGTATAAGGTGTTTTATATCTAAGGCATCACTGGCATGCTTCTAGTATGCATCTACCTCAACACTAGGTGCATCAGGAGCATGTATTTCTGGCATTGGTGTATCTAGGACATAGAGCTTATGATCATCATTGAGAACCCTTATCAAAGTCCAAAACCAGTTGGGAAAATTTGTCTTGTTAAGTTTGTCCTTCAGACTGGTCACAACAGTCATTTGTTTGCCATTTGTTTCTATAAGAGAAAATTTGCATTTGTCAAAACATTTTTAATTTTAATTTGATTTAATTAAAGTTGATGATATTTTAGGCCTTTAATTAATTATCGCTCCCACTATTTTGTTCAAATTTATAGCCCTCACATATCAATTTGGAATATTTCAACATACAACCTTCTAGTGAGCCAATATCCATAACAATTGAGTGCCAACACCATGGTCCATAATCAATTATTAAGGTAGAAAACTTTTTCCAATTGCATCTTATGCAATTCTTGGATATAAGGTATGCACAACTCTTTATCATAGCCATATGCATTCTTCTAGGTGCTTAATCTCATTACGATCACCTAGTTAAGCCTAATCCAGAAGCCAACACGATAGTAATGCACCCTTCTTGGCAGGCCCACATAACTACCATCACACTTCACGAGATGGAAAATGCACCACGCTTGGCGTGCCCACACTTAGTCGATCAAGTTTTTCATATGTTGCTAATTTAGAGAATCTAAAACTTAATATGTTATTGAGGGAGTTGTATTTGTAAATACATATACATATCCAATCACTAGATACTTAAAGTACATATCATATACATGCTATATCCCACAAACAAAAAACATGAAATTAAAACATAAGCATGGCTATGACCATGCTATAGTAATTCCTTAGAGCCACAAGGAATTACCACCACATAAGGTCTACTCACATGAAGAAACTTGTTGTTGATGATTATCTATGCTTGAACCAATCTAGGTTGATTGGTTCAACCCTTAAATCAGCCAGCTCACCTCCTGGTCAGTCTGTTGTGTTGGTATGTATGCCTAGAGAGCCAATCATTTGATGATTGTGATGTCATATCTTGTAAATGATTTGATTAATAATAAAGGCAATCTTCCAAATTGTTTTGTTTCAACCAATTGTGAGATAATGACAAAACATAATAAATTTCTAAAGAATGACATTACTCAAATGATGTATGTCTTCGGGTTGATGATCTGAACAGTGAGATCATACAAATGTTAAAAGTATATACATTCTTGTTATGTCCCTAGTCAGATGTTATTGTAGAAGGCTGATAAATAACAATAACAGATAGACTAGAGTGTGTGGTTGGTTGATAACAAAATCTCATCAGTCATGATATATGATACGAAACCAAATACATATATACTTGTTGGAGAATAGTGCATCAGACAGACCCGCCATGAGAGTGACACATGGAAACCGTATTTGGTAGTCAAAATCAATTCTCATTAAAATGGTGATGATTGTGGTTCTTAAACCTAAAATCACTACACTCATCACATATTGTTCAAAGTATTTTATCATCATCCACCTTGATTTTCAATAAGTGTTACCATAAAGGTGATGCCCATGTACATTGTGACTCATGGGGATGACTATGCGTGATGTATATGGGACTTGTCCTTTCTACATGAGTTTGATATCCTGACCACTTGATAAGTGAGACTGAGAAAAGCATACACATGTACATGTTCATTAATATATGATATTGAGGTCACATATATCTCAGACAACCTATACTAGTTCAAGGAACATGGATTGAACATTAGAGAGGATGACGATTCCATGCCTCAAATTCAATCTGGATATCAGTGACAAAGGACTTATATAATCACTATAGAACCAACTATAGATTGTAGGTTGAAGTTGTTCTCTAACTTTGCGAATTACTTGAGAAACAATGATGTGTTTCTAGATACTGCTCATTACTTGTGATGCCATAAATTAGTTGTGGACATTCACTACCAATGTAACTTTGAACCAATAGGGTCATACACATAGGATACACTTAGAATAGGAGTTTGATCACAAATGATGTTTAACTTGATTACTAAAAGTATTTAGGCATTTGATTTAAACAATAATTGATCACTTACTGGACTGTGAACTGACCGATTCAAGTATTAAACCAATAGGTTGGAGTGTTAAGTTGATTGAAATTACATTGGTTAAATATTGGTTGAAATATGGCATGAACCAACCGATTCTCCCAATTGACTCCATGGTCTCAAATGACCGGTTCATGTGATGAACTGCCCGATTCATTGATTAATTCAATTGCATCAAGGATTAGTGTTGACATCATGTTGTGCATTAATGGAATATTAATTGCCAATATAAATTTGATTGGGAAACATGATGAAATGACCAGTTCAAGAGTTAAACCGATTGGTTCACATGCCAACCAATCAGTTCACCAGTGAACTGACCATTTTGCCACTTGTAGGATGAAAAAATTTGTGAAATCTTATCCCCTTTGACTCCCACTCAGACTGGGAATCTTGACCCTGAACCTACTAAAAATAGAGGGAGACTGGGTGCTTATCATACACATCAATTAGCTCTAAAAATTATTGTCTTCTTTGTTTGTGGTAACCGAGAGAACTCGAGCAAGTCCTACCTGATAAAGGGAGGGATAGAAAGGGAGAACAATTGTGGGAGAGCAAGTTGGTTCTAGTACACCAACGAGAAGGGAGAACTCCTTATCTAGAATGACAAGAGTTCCTGATGGTCCTTGTGGACTACTGTAGAGGCAAGGATGTTGTTTCCTGCCGCTTAGGAGGATAAGGTCAACCACTATCCATGGTGATCAACCAAGAGCTATTGTTGATGTTGTCAATGGGAGACTTGAAGAAAGGCCCACACTATTGTGAGGGAATAGTCAATGGACTTGCTCTAGGACCAAGTATGATCTCACAAAACCATTTTTCCCATTACATAGTTTTTGACGTGATCATCTATTGAAGGGGAATATAGGAGTTATTTTTTTTGTTCCTGCTACCTATTTGTTGTTATATTTTCCAACAAAGGTATCCGAGCTACATCAATTTACTATTTTTTGGAATTTAATCGATATGATCAGATTTTGGTTTTCATCTTTTATTTATTGCATATGATACGAATTCTTAAAATGATTAATGTGAATATCTGATTAAATACCACATACAATCCCAATTAACATATATATGATCTGATATATATGTAATTTACACATGTCACCCTAAAATTGGTTTTGATGGTGGATGGTAGCATGGTTATGTCCAATAACCCAAATATCCATGTATGGTTGTGTGATTTATTTATTCCTATTTATATATCAGTTTTAATGCCAAGCCTAATCTTCTATTCCAAATGTAAAAGTATTATTCTCTTCTTCGTATGCTCCCTTCAAAAGTACCTCGATGTTTTCCTATTACTTTGTAATATTTTAATAGTATTAGGATAGTTTTAATTTCTTAATATGATGAAGAAGACAATCAACACCAAACAAAATCGTGTTCTTGAAGATGATATCAACGATTGGAGGACCAAGGAGGATTAATAAAAGGAGGAGTTGAACCAATCATTGGAAGTGTCCATACATTGCTTGGACTGGAGGCCAGACGATCATTCACACGACCAACCGACTGACTAGGAGGTGAGACGATTGATTCATGGGTTGAACTGATCAACTCATATTGGTTCAAGCACAGATCTACACCAACAATAGGTTCATGCATGAGATGTAGACCTTAGGTGGTAGTAATTCCTTGTGTCTCCAAGGAATTACAATACAATGGCCATAACCATTACTTATGTTTTAATTGCATAATTTTGTTTGTGGGATATATCATTCATATGATACATACTATAGCATGTGGTGATTGGATATGTATATGTATATTTATAAATTTAAAATCCCTTGATCAAACATATTAAGTCTAAGATGTTTTCCATTTGCAACACATGTGAAAATCTTGATCAATTATGTATGGGAACACCGAGAATGATTCACTATCCATCTCATGGAAGTGTGATGGTAGTTATGTGGGCCTGCCCAACAAGGTCCATTAATATCATGTTGGCTTTTGGGTCTGACTTAACTAAGTGATCTTAATGAGATTAAGTGTGGCAACACATCCCGCTATCACACAGACAATGAGGTGTTACGTGAAAACGTGCGGAAATCACCATAAACACAGATGATAAAAAACACGGGTTAATTAAAACCGATTGCGGAAAGCAGATAAATTGAGAAACTATTACATTTAAGTCCTTATTCTTCAAGCAAATAGGTTATATAAACATATACCAGCCTTGATACGTGTCCACAGCTTAGGGGATCAGCTGTTTCATCACATGAGTTCATCACCTGTTTATATGTACATAAAGGCCCACGTCCGGCCAGCAGTAGGATATACAAAACATCAACAACTATATGTCGTGAAACAACATCAAAACACCTCCAATGACCTGAGAGTACAAGGATGACTCTAAGACTCTACTATAAAACATCCAAAATAGCAGCATATCCATCTCTTGCCTTCTACTGCTCGTCTTGCTGCTCGGCCGCAACTCCGCGACCACCACCACGTCTAACTCAAACACCTAAAAAGGGTGTAAACCAGCGGGGTGAGACACACAGTCCCAATGAGAAACATAACTCCCCGCTGAAACTACAAAAAAGAAATCTCAGAAAGATAAAGCAACAATAGCCGATAACTGATAAGGGTATAACAAGAGCAGTTTATAAAGCAAAGATATTCATACCGTCAAGCTTACCAGATGTACGGAAGGCATATACTCAAGTATTTCGTTATGGAACATGATTAACAAGATAAGATTTATAAGGTCTTACCACATAATCTGAGGAACATATAGTAACTGTGAGATGTAACAAGATTAACTACAAGCAAGGCCTCAACCAATGTTCCGTGTTTTGCCTTGAGCAGTAAATACTATATGGCTGGATTACGTATTCTTATGCCCTGAGGAAGTGAGCCGTACCACTCAAATCCATCCGACGGCTATGAAACCCAGAGCCGGTTCCATACAAGGTCAATGGAAGAGCCGGACTCCACGACCTCCCACCTCGGTACATGTATCGGTGCTAGTGAAACTGAGCCACGGGCCTGTTCACTGTGCTCTGAGCCATGAACGCATTCATGCTTCCATATCACATATCTTGAGCCATGGGCCTGTTCACCATGCTCTTCACAACATGAGCGACGATCCTGAATCCGCACTTTGGAGTCTACAACTGATGTTGCACTCTTACCTCCTCACTTTAGGCTAGGAGAAACCTCGCATACTCAACAATATGCACTCTGGGTTAACCCGCAGGAGAACCCGTTTCACCATCACCAGCTCCTGACGATGATGGATCTATGGCCAGGGCAACTACATGATATATTCCACTGTGATTAATTAATATCTTTTATGTGGATTGCAAGATTCAACCAAGTTATATAACATGTAAACTATAACAGAATAAATAGTATGAAACTCAACAGTATGCTTTCATTATAGTCAACATCATCCTGATCCATCACAGGGATCCCACATTACATGTTATCACTGGGCCTCTTGCCAATCATCCCGATCCATCTCTAGGATCATCACATTGCCATGGGATCTCAATCCCTTATCACATAGTGCCACTGCCTCTCAAGGCTTACATCATCAACATGGGATAGCAATCCCAAGCACTTTAGTTAACTACATCATACAGGTTATCTCATTATCAAGAGTAACCATCACAACAGAGTTACTCAACATATATACCTCATAGCCCTTTACCTGGGTATGCATCTGTATGAGACCTGCATGGTTAGTATACCTAATCATCATGAATAACTTAGAAGTTCATATTATCAACATAGTGGTGACATTGATGATTATATACTTTATCAATCATGCCTCAACTTGAGATCACATACATTGATCATATTATTAAGCAAAGCATCTTACATGTTTACCATTTCCCAACATTGTACATAATATCAAAATAATCACATACCTATGTAAAGACTTGTAAGTTACATAAATGAGTTCTACCATAACGATTACCATTAAGTATATCAAGGGCCACCATCATGACTAAACATGATACATACACAAGGTTTAACATAGATGTGGTCTACTATATCGTGCACATCCAGGGTTACTATCAAAGCCAAACGTGATGCAAGAAAAACACACCAGTTTCTATAAGGGGCAGGACCCTCACTATCAATACCCACTACCCTCACCATAGGTAGTATCGGGCAAGGCTCATCCTATCATCCAACCACATCAGCCTTATAACGGTCAAGCAACTACCAAGGATAACATGCATCATCTGTGGTAAAATGTGCAACGTTGTGTCGTGCTCTTCATGCATCTTGTGCAACGATGTGTAGCAAGGTCTGTGGTGCAGCTGAGCCCAAGGAGTGTATCGTGCAAGGTGTGACGCGCGCCATATCATGCAACTCTGCCAGGTATCTTGGTGTCGGGCAACGCAGCGTCGTGCTCAACTATCTAGCCTGAACCTATCGGCCGTCACACAGGGCAGGGGTTAACGCGACACCCGTCACAACATCTCAGAGCTAGCCAACACTTTCACGCCTCAAGCCAACTACACTAGGCCATCTCTAAGTCGTGTGTGTGTGTGTGGCAAAGTGCTCAGCAGGGTGCAGCTCAAACAACCAGCAAGGAGCCTGTTGTTCAGCCCACCTATCCATGCCCTATCTGCCGTCACAAGCAAGGACTGGGGTGTGACGCCCGTCACAAGGTCAGGGACCAAAGGGTATCAACCGTCATAGCCACTACACATCGTCCAAGGTTCTAGGTTAAGAGGGGTATCGGGCAACACCTTCCCCAAGATCATAACGGACAAGAAGCAACTCCACAAGGTCGTCATCAACCTCAAGCACAAGGGCACCAAACCCTAATGGATCAAGAGGATGGCTCACCTCACAACTTAAACGAGAGAGGGGTCTTGCACATCTCTTAACACCAATCGGGCAACACAAGGGCAACCCTAGACGAGGTCCACAACTACCACCAAGCTCACCCTTCAAGTCCATGGTGAGAGGAGGGTGTTGCTCAAGCTACTAGAACACAAGCTCACCTCTCAACTTAAATGAGAGAGGAGTATTGCTCATGATACTAGAACTCAAGCTCACTCCTCAAGATCTAGGAGAGAAGGGAGTATTGCTCACCAAGAAACCCTAGAATACATGGTTCGGCCAACAAGAACCACTTAAGCAAGGAACTAACTAGAAACATATAAGGACATAGAAAGAAGGTAGTGTAGTTAGGGTTAGGAGTTATGTAACCCACCTTAAGCAAGCTCCAATCTCCTAGCTCCAAGCTCCAAGCACCACCAAGGAAGAAGGAGACTCCAAGAAGGATCAGCCACCAAGCTTGCAAGAGAAAAGAGTGTGTCATGCACCAAGGGAGAGGAAGACTAAGAAACTAAAGGGATCCTTAGCAAGGGAAATGAAACACATATATAGAAGAGGATGGAGGAGAAACCAAGGTAGAGCAAAGCAAGGTGTCGCCCACCTAGGGACACTTGTCCATGTGAAAAAACCACCACTCTAGCATGTCTTAAACACATGTCCAAGGCCATTTCCACATGCAAGCATCAAGCACCAAGTGTCCACTAGTGGTGACACAAACGAGGTCAAAGATGGTCAAAGGTCCATGGGTGACACACCTGGACGATACACCACCACCACCACCACCATGGGCGACACAGCCCTGGGCGACACAAGCACCCTCTTACCCGACACAAGATTCAACCAAGCAAGACAAGGCACCACAAGGCCCAACAAGCTCAACCAGACCCAAAGGAACCCAAGCAACGAGCCCAAACCTTCCTCTCTACTCTAGAGGAAGCAAGGAGAGGGAGGAACACCTCACATGGTGACAAACGTGCCCACAAACCCTAGACTTGGGTTAATTGCAAGTGGGACCTCCAAATCTCAACAAAGCACAACCAAACCTTAATCACCGCTAAAGGTGATTAACAAGAAACTAAGCATCAGGGTTAATCAAAGCAAATAGGGTAAACCCTAAATGGAGGTCAGGGTCCTTACAAGCTAACCCCCTACAAAGGGATTTCGTCCCCGAAATCTGAAGAGAAAAGCGAGGGATACTTCCTCCTCATCTCTTCCTCAAGCTCCCACGTGGCTTCCTCAATGCCATGATGATGCCAAAGAACCTTCACAAGAGCCAGGTCCTTCCTCTTCAGCTTCGTAACCCTTATGTCAAGGATCGCCAAAGGACCTTCCTCGTAGGTCACATCTTCATCAAGCTCAACTTCAACTGGCTATATCACTATTCCTGAATCTGGATGACTTTTCTTCAACATACTGACATGGAACACTGGATGTAACCTGTGCAACTCTGGCGGTAGCTCTAACTTGTAGGCTACCTTGCCCATACGTGCTATGACTGGGTAAGGCCCCATATATCTAGGTGCTAGCTTACCCTTCTGGACAAACCTTAGCACACCTTTCCACTGCGAGACTTTAAGATACACTTTGTCTCCTACCTGGAACTCCAAAGGTCATCGACGATTGTCTGCGTAAGACTTATGCATATCCTGTGCCACTTTCAATTGTTGTTGTATCACTTTGATCTTTTCTGTTGTCTGCTGCACTAACTCAGGACCCAAAAGATGATATTCATCAGACTCATACCGACCCAAAAGCTGATATTCATCAGACTCATACCAACACAAGGGAGATCTACACTTCCTGCCATACAAGGCCTCATAAGGAGCCATGTCAATGCTCCGGTGGTAACTATTGTTGTAAGCAAACTCTATCAAATAGAGATGTACATCCCAACTGCCTAGGAACTGTAAAACACAATCTCGAAGGAGATCCTCCAAAGTCGGAATAGTCCTCTCAGACTGTCCATCTGTTTGTGGGTGGAAGGCGGTACTGAACCTTAACTGCGTTCCCAACACTTTGTACAACTGTTCCCAGAAATGACTCGTGAACTGAGAACCTCTGTCAGAAAATATCGTTGCTGGAACACCATGCAAATGTACTATCTCATCCACATATAATCGAGTGAGCTTCTCGGCTGTATACATTGTCTTTACTGGTAGGAAATGGGCAGACTTCGTCAATCTGTCCACTATTACCCAAATGGAATCATTATTCTTAGTTGTCCTGGGTAGACCAACTACAAAATCCATGGTTATATGATCCCATTTCCACAGTGGTATCGACAGGGGTTGCAACGTACCTCCCGGCTTCTGATGTTCAGCCTTGACTTGCTGACATACCGCACATCTAGCCACAAACTCAGCTACATCTTTCTTCAAACCGGGCCACCAATACAAGTCCTTCAGACTATGATACATCTTGGTGTCACCTGGATGCATAGCGTACATCGACGTGTGTGCTTCCTTGAGCACTAAATTCCTCAGATCATCAGCAAAGGGGACCACCATCCTATCACGGTAGCAAACTAGCCCATCTTTGGATTCATGGAACCCATCACACTTTTTGCTGCCGAACTCTGATCTGATCAACTGTACTGCATCATTTGTTTGCTGTGCATCTTTGATCTGTTGTCTCAGTGTAGGCTTGACTTGCATCTGTGCTAAAAGTCCAGCTGGCAAGGAAACTTCCATCTGCACATTCATCTGCCGCAAGGAAACAAACATATCCCGTCTATGACATACCAGGGAACTCAACTGTGCCTTCTTTGAAGGAAAAAAAGAAGACTTTCGACTAAGCGCATCAACTACCACATTTGCTTTACCAGGATGATACTCGATGGTGCAGTCATAATCATTGATTAACTCAATCCATCGACGCTATCGCATGTTTAACTCATGTTGTGAAAAGATGTACTTTAGATTCTTATGATCCGTAAAGATCTGACACACTTCCCCATATAGATAGTGTCTCCAAATCTTTAATGCATGAACCACTTCTGCCAACTCCAAATCATGAGTCGGATAGTTCTCCTCGTGTTTCTTAAGCTGTCGCAAAGCAAAAGAAACCACATGATCTTCCTGCATCAGCACACAACCTAAACCTTTCTTGGAAGCATCACAGAAAACAACATAGCCCTTCCCAGGCTCTGGTAGCACTAGTACTGGTGCACTAGTCAACTTCTCCTTCAAACCCTGGAAAGCTTGCTGACAACGATCGTCCCAAACAAAAGGTACATCCTTTTTAGTCAACTTTGTCATTGGCAACGCAATTGTACTGAAGTCCTTGATAAACCTCCGGTAGTATCCTGCCAAACCCAGGAAACTACAAACTTCTGTCGGCGTCTTCGGCTGTTCCCATTCTGCAATGGACTCTACCTTCTTCGAATCTACCTTGACTCCTTCAGCAGATATCACATGACCCAAGAAAGTCACTTCTTCCAACCAAAACTCACACTTACTGAACTTGGCATACAACTGATGTTGGTGAAGAAGAGTCAATGCTAGTTGAAGATGTCGCTCATTCTCTAGCTTGTCCCGACTATAGATCAAGATGTCATCTATAAAGACTACAACGAACTGATCTAAGAACGGACAAAACACTCTATTCATCAAATCCATGAAAGCAGAAGGTGCATTGGTTAGCCCAAACGGCATAACCACGAACTCGAAGTGACCATACCTCGTCCTAAAAGCTGACTTGGGTATGTCATCCACCTTAATCCTCAACTGATGATATCCATACCATAGATCGATCTTTGAAAACACTGTAGCACCACACAACTGATCGAACATATCATCTATCCTCGGTAACGGGTACTTGTTCTTGATCATGACCTTGTTCAACTGCTGGTAGTCTATACATAGCCGCATCGATCCGTCCTTCTTCTTGACGAACAACACTGGAGCACCCTAAGGAGACGTACTCGGTCGGATGAAACCCTTCTCCAACAACTCTTGCAACTACTTCTTAAGCTATGTCATCTCTACTGGAGCCATCCTATACAGTGTCTGTGCAACTGGATGCATTCCTGGTACCAGATTGATCTCAAAATCAATTTCTCGGGGTGGAGGAATACCATGAAACTCATCAGGAAACACATCGGCAAACTCTCGGACAACCGATACTTCCTCAAGACTAGGACCCTTCGCCTTGGTAGTCACAACGGTATCCACAATATGAGCTAAGAACGCCTCACATCCTTGTTGTAGCAACTTCTCTGCCACCATAGCTGATACCAGACACGTCGGAAGGATCTTCCTGTCTCCTTGGAAGATCCACTTCTCTCCAGCATCATCAAACACAGCTTGCTTGGAACCACAACACAACACAACCTTATACTTCTCTAAGGTATCCATACCAAGGATAACATCGAAACCATGCATATCAAGTGGTATAAGATCCACTTGTATATTGTGTCCCGAAAAAGACAAGACACATGATGGACACTCTTCTCGAAGCATCGAGAAACCATCAAGAGGGGTTTCTAACAACAAGCTATCCTTCTTGCAGTTAATAGGTAAATGACAGTTTTCAAGCATACTATAGGTGATAAAAGAGTGTGTAGCACCTGGGTCAACCAAAACAGATATAAAGCAAGAAGAAGACATATCAAAAATGAAATAACTCCATCTGACATGTCACCACTCGCGGGTTGACTATCGCCTCCGGCTGACTCATAACATAGAATCGAGCCGTTGCTTGCTGTCCACGTCCTCTGCTTCCTTGAGTAGACGATCCCGCTTGAGACGCTTGACCGCGTCCTCATCCTCTGCTACCACTAGGATGCTGTCTATCTGACCCTTGATGATTCTGCCTCGGCTGCTGCATCACTTCAACATCCCTACTCGGGCAGTTTAACTTGAAATGCCCGGTCTGACCACACAGATGGCATACCCTATCGTCGAACCGTGGCCTAAATGGCCCTGTCACTGCCACTGAGGCTGTACTATGTTCCTTTGACGGTGAAGAAACATATCCTCTTCCCTTACTCGGAAACCACTGCGACGATGCACTGGAACCTCTCATCACTGAAGGTGTTGAAAACTTGGGCTTCTTGAAGCCACTAAACCTCTATCCCTGGAACTGAGCAGGCCTTTTGTGAGACATGGATTCTCTTTTCTCCCTTACCGACCGTTCAATCCTCTGGACAGATTCTACAAACATAGCAAACAACTCTCTGTTCTCTAACACAGAAGCAGATGTTGTCAACTCAGCAATCAGACCTTTCTCAAAACGTCTGATCCGCTCTTCATCTGTTGCTGCCATTTGAGGACAAAACCTCAACAGATCCATGAACTTGGTTTCATACTCGGTGATGTTCATCGTTCCTTGCCGCAGGTGCTCAAACTGGCTGATCTTCTCATCCAGATACGTCTTCGGAAAGTATCTGTTGACGAACTCGCGCCGGAAAACTTCCCAACCAATCACCTCACCAGGTCGCTTCTCTTCCTCGATGGTCCACCAGTGACCAACACTACCTTTCCGAAGGTAGACATCGTGCTTTACTTTGTCTGCTTCGGGGATGTCAAGGATCCGAAAAGCCTTCTCAAGACTTGTCAGCCACAGATCTACATCCGCTGGATCAACCGTTCCAGCATAATCCGAAGCTCTGACTCGGCGAAGTTGCTCAAAGGTCTTCCCAATACCTGATGTTTCACCATGGGGAGCCTGTGCTCTCGGCGGAGGCACTGACAATCTTTCTACCATGAGATTCATCATAGCCATCATCTGCCCCATAAGATGTTGGTAAGCAGGATGTTCAAGAATGGCTGGGTCAGGTTGGGGGACCTCAGGCACCCGATCTTCATGTGCTTGCCCTATAGCTCCATCAACTGATGCAGCATCGCTGTTCTCAGCAGCATGTTCTTCATGGTTTCCAGACATCTTGGCTTTTCTTCCGCTGAGGGTAGAAGATGATTGTAAGAAAATCTAGGAAACTCACAAGAACAGACACCACCTAGTCCTAAAGCCCTGTAGCCTCAGCGAACCTAGATCTCTGATACCAAAACTTGTGGCAACACATCCCACTATCACACAGACAACAAGGTGTTACGCGAAAACGTGCGGAAATCACCATAACCACAGATTATAAAAAACACGGGTTAATTAAAACCGATTGCGGAAAGCGGATAAACTGAGAAACTATTAAATTTAAGTCCTCATTCTGCAAGCAAACATGTTATATAAACATATACTAGCCTTGATATGTGTCCACAGCTTAGGGGATCAACTGTTTCATCACATGAGTTCATCACCTGTTTATATGTACATAACGGCCCACGTCTGGCCAACAACATGATATACAAAAAATCAACATCTATACATTTTGAAACAACGTCAAAACACCTCTAAGGACCTGAGAGTACAAGGATGACTCTAAGACTCTACTACAAAACATCCATAACAGCAACATATCCATCTCTTGCCTTCTACTGCTCGTCTTACTGCTCGGCCGCAACTCCATGACCACCACCACGTCTAGCTCGAACACCTAAAAAGGGTGTAAACCAGCGGGGTGAGACACACAGTCCCAACGAGAAACATAACTCCCCGCCGAAACTACAAAAAAGAAGTCTCAGAAAGATAAAGCAACAACAGCCGATAACTGATAAGGGTATAACAAGAGCAGTTTATCAAGTAAAGCTATTCATACCGTCAAGCTTACCAGATGTACGGAAGGCATATACTCAAGTATTTCTTTATGGAACATGATTAACAAGATAAGATTTATAAGGTCTTACCACATAATCTGAGGAACATATAGTAACTGTGAGATGTAACAAGATTAACTACAAGCAAGGCCTCAACCAATGTTCCGTGTTTTGCCTTAAGCAGTAAATACTATACGGCTGGATTACGTATTCTTATGCCCTGAGGAAGTGAGCCGTACCACTCAAATCCAACCGACGGCTATGAAACCCAGAGCCGGTTCCATACAAGGTCAATGGAAGAGCCGGACTCCACGACCTCCCACCTCGTGGTCAGTGCACGAGAACCAAAGCAGGACCACAATCTCGTGCTTAAGTGGCCTCAGCCACAGGGTCAGGCTACCCTCTGCCTAGCCCGCCTCGGTACAGGTATCAGTGCTAGTGAAACTGAGCCACGGGCCTGTTCACCATGCTCTGAGCCATGAACGCATTCATGCTTCCATATCACATATCTTGAGCCATGGGCCTGTTCACCATGCTCTTCACAACATGAGCGACGATCCTGAATCCGCACTTTGGAGTCTACAACTGATGTTGCACTCTTACCTCCTCACTTTAGGCTAGGAGAAACCTCACATACTCAACAATATGCACTCTGGGTTAACCCGCAGGAGAACCCGTTTCACCATCACCAGCTCCTGACGATGATGGATCTATGGCCAGGGTAACTACATGATATATTCCACTGTGATTAATTAATATCTTTTATGTGGATTGCAAGATTCAACCAAGTTATATAACATGTAAACTATAACAGAATAAATAGTATGAAACTCAATAGTATGCTTTCATTGTAGTCAACATCATCCTGATCCATCACAGGGATCCCACATTACATGTTATCACTGGGCCTCTTGCCAATCATCCTGATCCATCTCTAGGATCATCACATTGCCATGGGATCTCAATCCCTTATCACATAGTGCCACTGCCTCTCAAGGCTTACATCATCAACATGGGATAGCAATCCCAAACACTTTAGTTAACTACATCATACATGTTATCTCATTATCAAGAGTAACCATCACAGTAGAGTTACTCAACATATATACCTCATATCCCTTTACCTGGGTATGCATCTGTATGAGACTTGCATGGTTAGTATACCTAATCATCATGAATAACTTAGAAGTTCATATTATCAACATAGTGGTGACATTGATGCTTATATACTTTATCAATCATGCCTCAACTTGAGATCACAGACATTGATCATATTATTAAGCAAAGCATCTTACATGTTTACCATTTGCCCAACATTATACATAATATCAAAATGAACACATACCTATGTACAGACTTGTAAGTTACATAAATGAGTTCTACCATAACGATTACCATTAAGTATATCAAGGGCCACCATCATGACTAAACGTGATACATACACAAGGTTTAGCATAGATGTGGTCTACTATATCATGCACATCCAGGGTTACTATCAAAGCCAAACGTGATGCAAGAACAACACATCGATTTCTATAAGGGGCAGGACCCTCACTATCAATACCCACTACCCTCACCATAGGTAGTATCGGGCAGGGCTCATCCTATCATCCAACCACATCAGCCTTATAACAGTCAAGCAACTACCAAGGATAACGGGCAACATCTGTGGTAAAACGCGCAACGCTGTGTCGTGCTCTTCATGCATCTTGTGCAATGCTGTGCAGCAAGGTCCATGGTGCAGCTGAGCCCAAGGAGTGTATCGTGCAAGGTGTGATGCGCGCCATATCGTGCAACTCTTCCGGGTATCTTGGTGTCAGGCAACGCAGCGTCATGCTCAACTATCCAGCCCGAACCTATCGGCCATCACACAGGGCAGGGGTTAACACGATGCCTGTCACAGCATCTTAGAGCTAGCCAACACTTTCACGCCTCAATCCAACTACACTAGGCCATCTCTAAGTCATGTGTGTGTGTGTGTGGCAAAGTGCTCAGCAGGGTGCAGCTCAAACAACCAGTAAGGAGCCTATCGTTCCGCCCACCTATCCATGCCCTATCTGCCGTCACAAGCAAGGACTGGGGTGTGACGCCCGTCACAAGGTCAGGGACCAAAGGGTATCGTCCGTCATAGCCACTACACATCGTCTAAGGTTCTAGGTTAAGAGGGGTATCGGGAAACACCTTCCCCAAGATCATAACGGACAAGAAGCAACTCCACAAGGTCATCATCAACCTCAAGCACAAGGGAACCAAACCCTAATGGATCAAGAAGATGGCTCACCTCTCAACTTAAATGAGAGAGGGGTCTTGCACATCTCTTAACACCAATCGGGCAACACAAGGGAAACCCTAGACGAGGTCCACAACTACCACCAAGCTCACCCTTCAAGTCCATGGTGAGAGGAGGGTGTTGCTCAAGCTACTAGAACACAAGCTCACCTCTCAACTTAAACGAGAGAGGAGTGTTGCTCATGATACTAGAACTCAAGCTCACTCCTCAAGATCTAGGAGAGAAGGGAGTATTGCTCACCAAGAAACCCTAGAACACATGGTTCGGCCAACAAGAACCACTTAAGCAAGGAACTAACTAGCAACATATAAGGACATAGAAAGAAGGTAGTGTAGTTAGGGTTAGGAGTTATGTAACCCGCCTTAAGAAAGATCCAAGCTCCTAGCTCCAAGCTCCAAGCATCACCAAGGAAGAAGGAGACTCCAAGAAGGATCGGCCACCAAGCTTGCAAGAGAAGAGAGTGTGTCGTGCACCAAGGGAGAGGAAGACTAAGGAACCAAAGGGATCCTTAGCAAGGGAAAGGAAACACATATATAGAAAAGGATGGAGGAGAAACCAAGGTAGAGCAAAGCAAGGTGTCGCCCACCTAGGGACATTTGTCCATGTGCAAAAACCACCACTCTAGCATGTCTTAAACACATGTCCAAGGCCATTGCCACATGCAAGCATCAAGCACCAAGTGTCCACTAGTGGTGACACAAATGAGGTCAAAGATGGTCAAAGGTCCATGGGCGACACACCTGGACGATACACCACCACCACCACCACCATGGGCGACACAAGCACCCTCTTGCCTGACACAAGATTCAACCAAGAAAGACAAGGCACCACAAGGCCCAACAAGCTCAACCAGACCCAAAGGAACCCAAGCAATGAGCCCAAACCTTCCTCTCTACTCTAGAGGAAGCAAGGAGAGGGAGGAACACCTCACAAGGTGACAAACTTGCCCACAAACCCTAGACTTGGGTTAATTGCAAGTGGCACCTCCAACTCTCAACAAAGCACAACCAAACCTTAATCACCACTAAAGGTGATTAGCAAGCAACTAAGCATCAGGGTTAAGCAAAGCAAATAGTGTAAACCCTAAACGGAGGTCAGGGTCCTTACATTAAGAACTTAGAAACTTGAAGATGACTATGGAAGTTAGTTGCACATACTATCTATCCAATAATTGCATAAGATGTAATTAGCAAATGTTTCCTACCTTAGTGATTGACTGGACACTGGTGTTATCTAGGTAATAATAATTATTTTGGATCTTGGCTCACTAGAAGGTTGTATGTTGCAATCTTCCAAATTGATAAGTGAGGGTTATCAATTTGAACAAAATAGTAAGAGTGATAAATTGATTAAAGGCCTATTTAAAATATCATCAAACTTTATCAAATCAAAATGGGTTTGATGAAATTGCAAATTTCTCTTATAGAATCAAATGACAACAAACAACACATTTTCTCTACAATCAATCATTGAGAAGGACAAGTTAAATAGGAATAACTTCCATGACTGGTTGAGGATGCTAAGAATTGGTCTCACAAGGGAGCACACACTCTATAACCTAGAGACACCAGAGCTAAATGAACCTGCTCCAACTGCACCTAAGGATAATAGGGATGCTTATAAGAAGCATATTGAATATGTCATTGATGTCAAATGCCTAATGTTGTGCTCCATCAACTATGAGTTGTGCCGTGCTGTCCCAAGAAAATCCTCATACTCGAGCAAAGAAGATTCAAGTTTAGTAGAACGGCTGAGCAACACAACACAACCATGCTCACATGACCCAGAATAGTTGTGCAGTGCAACATGATCACGTTTCGAAGAAGATAAAACACATGTGGCACTCAGAATGACCATTGCTTTCCCAAGCCAAAACAACCAAGGTGACCACCATGACCGTGCTACCAGTGCCTCACCTCGGCTGTGGTGACCACCATGACCATGCCACAAGCCACTCAAACCCCCATATTCTCCTATAACTTTTGCCAAATTCCACCTCGCCTGTTCCACTCCACCACACCCATGTTCACCCCTACCAACCATGGTCGTGCTTCCCAACACGACTATGCTACATACAAACCTAGCATCACTTTTCTATTGCACTTGCCATTTTACGCCCACTTAACCTAATGCTTCCTCACCACCTATATATACATATGTGACAGCTGAAGCCTGAGGATAGATACTCCTTACCCACCCTACAACCACTCTAGCTCCCCCATTTTCACCTCCCATCCATTCCCACTTCATTATACTTCTATCTCATCATTAACCCTAGTTTTCTAATGTATTGACCACTTCCCACCATACATCCATGCCATCTCACCTTGGGAGATTGAGGATTTTGAGTTGTTTCGGCTAGGAGGTGGAGAAGGAGGAGTCTTCATCGAGCTACCATGGCTTTCCATTCCTCTACTCATTCTTCTTACCTTCTTGTATTTTCTTGTTCTAAGAGTAGCTAGGCCCCTTAGGTGGCTGTTTGGGGCTCAAAATGTTACTTTGATACCATGTTGGGAGAAAATGATATGTAAAAATTATAATTTCATTTGCTAATGATTATCTCATTCCTCGTGAATTACTTTGAGGTTTATGCTTGAAATCACCTAGGATTATAGGAAAATTGTGTATATGTGGCTAATTTGTGAATTGCTCCTAAGTTCAATTAATGGATCCCTAGTTTACTATTCACCTTCTTACATGTTAATAAATTCTCCTACACCTATGTGAGAGATCTAAGTAGCTAGTATAGGAACATTTAGTGTAATTAGCTTGAAGCCTTCTCAAGGCTAGAATGTATATGATGTGAGGTCTAAAACCTCACTCCCACCTTACATTACTACCCTCGACCCCTAATTACCCTAAGAGTTCTTAATCTAGAAACCTAGGCTTGACTAGACTCAAATTGAATTACACCTAAAACCTAACCCAATTGAGCCTTGTAAGGGTGGGCATGAGGTGTTAGGGACTAGTTCCCCTATACACACCATATCCTATCCATGGCTAGTTAGTAGTTTAGGGCAATTCATTAGCCTCTAGCTTGTTGTTTGATTTGGTAAGATAAATGAAGAAGTAATGTTTACATGTTATCACCCCATGTTAATTGACAACTGCATTCCCCCAAACATCCCACACTTCTCTTAATTGCATTAAAATCCTAATTGTCCTCTTGCTTAGCTAGTATTTACTTGTTTAGTTGTTTACTTGCTTAATTAGTTCATTGCCTTGATATTGCTTAGCCTTGCTAGTCTAGGCCATTAATTACTCTTTTGCCTAGTTTGATAGCTTAGTGCAATGTAAACATTTTCTTACTTTCCTTAGTGTAGCTCACTCCTTTCATTGCTTGTCTTTTCATTTCTTGCTCATTCAAATTAACTATCTAGGGTTAGAGTAGGTTTGATCTTGTTTGTTCTCCTTTAATTGTTTGCTTGTTCAACCCTTAGTGTAATAAAAAAAATCCACTTTTAAACCCTTCAACCCTAGACTTTGTCGTAGGAACCTAGACAAAACTAACCTAGCTCTAGCGCTCCTTTTCTCTTTTTGGTTCGACCCCTAATTTGCCACCCTCCTATACTATAACATGACCCCATACGTTTGTAGGTAAGTGTGTTAGTCTATGTGAGTGTACCCAAATTTTAGGCCTTTATAAATTTGAAAGATCACAAGTGTGTTCAAAACCTCTTAGGGTTGCATCTAGTCACCATTCAGTTGATTAGTGTGTGACCCTAGGAAAAATGCACCAAGATTTCTGGCACCATCTTTTGCCAATTTATTTGTTGCATCCTAGAAATGCCTCAAGCTTTCTGGCATCATTGCCTTTTATTCCAATCTATATCCAATCGGTCAATCTACAGTGGATTCTTCTTGTGGAGGAACATTTATGGCTAAGCCACCTGAGGAGACATGGCCCTTATTTGAGCAGTTGGTGAAAAGTTCAAGGATTTGAGCTTCTATCATGATGAATGATGATGATCGCCCCTTTGGTGTGACATCTCCAACTCATAGTTATTCGAACCCATAGATGGTGAAGATTCTTAGAGGCATGGTGAGCTTTATCAAGAACCAAGTGAGAAGTGCTCCTTGTCACTCGGTCAATTTGTTTGAGTCTTTTGGTGAAGAAGAGAAGATACCTCATCCTTGTAGCTACCTATAACAAAAAAGTCCAAGATATAGCTCAAGGTTTGAGGAGGAAGTCCTCTCTAGATTGAAAAGCTTTAATG
This sequence comes from Alisma plantago-aquatica, assembly GCA_963693085.1. Classification (NCBI taxonomy): domain Eukaryota; kingdom Viridiplantae; phylum Streptophyta; class Magnoliopsida; order Alismatales; family Alismataceae; genus Alisma; species Alisma plantago-aquatica. The sequence goes on from OY856409.1 coordinate 1,554,983,537, forward strand.
ATGTGCAAAAGAATGTGACAACGCTTGAGCAAAAAGTGGTGCAACTCTTTTCAATACTCTCTCTTCAAGTGAGAGCAAAGTTGTTCTCCCAACCCATAATGAACTTCAATAAAGTAAGTGAACCAATGCATTCCTCTCAAGTTTTATATAGCCCACTCTAATGCAAGTGCAACCCATTTATAATTTCGAAGGCCATCCCAAGCCTTATACACCTCCTCCCCCTCCTGCACCACAACCATCCCACCACTTCACCTACCAATCTCAATTTTATCCTCTACCTCAATTCCAATATCAAGTGTCACCTCCACCTCCTCCACAACCACAACATGCTCCCCATCTCCACCATGAGAAAGGAAGTGCTATGTAGTTCTAAGGAGTGGAAAATCTCTTGAGCAGCCCGCAAGTCAAAGAAATGTTGACAAGTCAAAGCAAAGGCATCCAAGTGGTGATACTATGATTGAGATTGCTGAAGATAATATTATGACACCTCATGTTGAGTAGTTGATACCGTGTGTTTCACCTTTTACTCCATTTGTAGCTTCTACCATTCCTAGTGTTCCACCTCATGTCATGCCACAAGGACATGGGTTAAAAACAAGTGAGCCACCATTCCATGAAGCGTCCCCTGACAGTAAAAAAGAGGCAAAAGCACAATGTTTACATTCTAGAGATGTTTCGACATGTGAAGCTAAACATTCCTTTGTTGGATGCTATAAAAAAAAATCCCATCTTATGCCAAGTTTCTCAAGGAACTGTGTACCATCAAGAGGAAGTAAATGGGGAGTATACCTAAGAAAATCAAGTTGACTGTTCAAGTGGTCTCCATCATCCAACACTCAAGTTGACTATTCAAGTGATCTCCATCATCCAACACTCACTTCCTATAAAGAGAAAAGACCCATGAGCCCCACTCATACCTAGATACATAGGGGGGCATCACATAGACCAATCCCTACTTGATTTAGGATGTAGTGTGATTCTTAAGTCATATAGTGTCTATGTTGAGCAGGGGTTAGGCAAGTTGAAAACTGGCTCATTACACTCTTCAGCTGGCAGATCACTCCATCAAAGTGCTTAGTGGAAGAGTGGATGTTGTTTTAGTGATGATAGACAAAGAAAAGGCAACAACATTTTTGGCAGATTTTATTGTTCTTGACATAGACCTGAAGGATAGGAAGATTCCCACCATCTTGGGAAGACCATTCTTATCTACAAATGATATTGAGATACATGTGCACAATGGCACAATGACAATCTCTTTCATGGACATGAAGATGAAGATCAACACGTACAACACCCCAACCCGACGAAACTGAGATGAGGATGTTGAGAGTGGTCACTTATAAAGTCCAGTTGATGACTTGAAAGAAGGAGATCTGGATGGAGGACTTGATGGTAGCTTTTTTGGTCAACATGACAAGGACCACATGTTGAATACAAATGAGGGATGTATCTATTACAAGAGTGGACACATGATGATGCCAAGTGGTTGAGTGATTAAGGAATTTGTAAGAAGACCGACTGAAGGCATGAAACTTAGTGCTAGTGGGAGGCAACCCACATAGGTGTGGTGATTTTTTCACCCAACCTTCCATTTTTGATACTTTTTGGTTATTTTCACAATTTTCCAAGAAAACACACACACTATACTTGATGGTTTTTTTGTTTTTGAATCATTTGTAAAAGGCATATAGGAGGAAAAATGATTCATAGATGATCCAACGAAAGAGAAGATAAAGAATGAAAAGAGAATTGCAAATCAATATAAAAGTTACATGAAGGCAACCAGCACAACCATTCCACATGGCACAACCATGGTGCCGGCAAGCAGAATGGCCATTCTGCACAAAATGACCACGGTGACAAGAGAGATATGATGTGTTCAAGGTGTTCTTCAAATGTAACATGGCAGGAGGAGATCCAATAGGTCCTCATGTACTCAAGCTTATTGGGTATGTGGAGAACTTTTCTAGATTAGGATTCCCCTTAGGTTAAGAGTTGTCCATTGATGTGATTCTGCAGTCTCTACTAGAATCATACAGTCAATTTGTCATGAACTACAACATGAATGACTTTTAAATCCATTGACAGAGTTACTTGGCATGTTGAGAACATCTGAGTCACAAATGAAGAAAGACAAACCCAAGTATGTGAAAATGATCAACAAACCAAATGAGAATAAAGGAAAAGGAAAAACTAAGAAGAGTTATAAAGCTATCTAAAATCCCAAGTCTTCAACACTCAAAGCAAAGGGATGGGTGAATAAGGGAGGCAATTGTCACCATTGTCACCAGCATGTACAATGGAAGAGGAATTTCCCTCTCTACTTGGAGGAACTAAAGAAGAAGAAGGAGGGGATAGAGATCACCACCTTAGGTATATATGTTATAAGATAAATTTGATTACTTGTTCATTTTGGGTATATGATTTTGGATGTAGATCTCAAATATCTATGAATATGCATGATCTAATAAGAAGTAAGCCTTTACGAAAGGGCAAGGTTGGACTGTGCATTACAATGGAGCAAGAGTTACTGGGATAGCAGTTAGAACCTAGAATTTATCTTATCCCACATGGTCTGTAATAGAGTTAGTGAACTGCTATTTCATTTATACTAATTAGAAAAACATTTTACTTTTTGGATCTTGAATAGATAAGGATGATTATGAACAACAGTTAATGTTCTACTTCCAAATATGTGATCTTTTATGGCAAGATATCCTATGATCTTTATTTTCTAGATCCAAAGATAAATGTTTATAATGTAAATGCCAAAAAGATTAAAATTTGATAACTCAAATAGGAATCATCTATAGCATTTCATCTAGAGCACATAGACAAGAGATGCATTTCTTGAATACATAATGATGTTTGTCTAAACTCTTTTGGTTATTGAATCATTAGAGACATCCAAGTCTTATTTATTTGACATCAAGGCAAAAGCATATTTCACTAAATGTAGTGGGAGAGCGAGTATTATATTAGGGCTTGTACATATTAATGTATATAAACCTTTTAGAATAAATTCTAGGGGTAGTCATTAGTACTTCATAATATCTACTGATGATCTCAGTAGATATGGTGATTTGTAAATACGAATATGATTCTCATGAAGTTTTCAAGAAGATCATAAATGAAATACATAACAACCTTGGTAAAAGTAATAAAGAACTTTGATACGATCGATGTTGAAACACTTTACAACAAGAGTTTAAGGACCTTATGAAAATTGTGATAGTGTATCACAAAAGAGCTCCACCTAAAACATAGTGATGTATCGGAAACAAGGAATCACATCCTAATAAATCATGGTGTGGTTATCGATGAATCTAACCTATCTTCTAATTTCCTTTTTGGTAAATGCTTTACACTAAAATGATGTACCATCTAAAATGGTTCAAAAGACACCATATGAGATATGGCATGGTGGTGCATTTCCTTCAGAGGTGTACACACTAATCAATTTGTATTTGACTAGATGTGCCCCATGAGATCAGAACACACTTGGGTATATTTAAAAATTTATAAGGGACCTAAACCTACACACCTACTTTTACTAACACACTACACCCACAAGCACACCGGGGTGTGTCGTAGTATAGGAGGGCGACAAGTATAGGTCGATCCACATGGAGAAAAGGGGGCACTAGAGCTAGGTTAGTTTTGGGCTAGGTTCCTATTTTGGAGTCTAGGGTTGAAGGGTTTGAAGTTGATTTGTTGACTACACTAATGATGAACAAACAAGCAATTAAAGGAGAACAAACTAGATCAAAACCTAAGTTAACCTTAGACAGTTAATTCTAATGAGAAAGAAGAGACAAGGAAAGCAAGAAAAGGTCTACACTACACTAAGCTTATGAACAAGGAAAAAGAGAAATTAAAGACCTAACTAGCAAGAGCAAAGCAAGACCAAGGAAAGAATCTAACTAAACAAGTAAAGATCTAATTAGGCTAGCACTAGCTAAGCAAGAAGGCAATTAGGATTTCGAAGCAATAAAGGGATGTGCTGGATGTTTGGGGGATGCACTTATTAATTAGGTTGGGGGTGACATATGAACATTATGTTTTCATTTAGATTATCCAAACCAAACAACTAGGTACATGCTAACGAATTACCCTAAACTACTAACTAGACATGGATAGGATATGTTGTGTATAGGAGAACTAGCCCCTAACACCTCCTACTACCCTTACGAGGCTCAACTGGGTTAGGGTTTAGGTACAATTCAATTAACGTCTAAATAAGACTAAATTTATAGGTTAGAGGATCTTAGGGTGATTAGGGACTGAGGGTAGTAATGGGAGTGGAAGTGAGGTTTTAGGCCTCACATCACCCACATTATAGCCTTGAGAAAGCACCATGCTAAGCACACTAAATTCATCTTAAATAGATACTTATATCTCTCAACTAGGGTTAGGGGAATTAATTAGCATGTAAGAAGATGGTTGGCTAGCTAGGGATCCATGAATTGGACCTAGGAGCAAATCCTAAAATTCACACATACAAGCAATTTACCTAAATTCCCAGGTGCTTTTAAGCACAAACCAACAAGCAAATCATGAATAGTGAGATATAAATAGAGCATAATCATTATCAAACGAAATTATAATGTCTGCATATCATTTTCCCCAAACATGGTATCAAAGTAACATTTTTGATCCCAAACAACCCACCTTAGGGGCCTAGCTACTCATAGAAATGGAAAATACAAAAATAAAGGAAGAAGAATTAGTAGAGGAGTGAAAATCCATAATGAGCTTGGTGAAGACTCCTCCTTCTCCACCTCCTAGAAGCTGTAGCTCGAGCTCCTCCCTCCAACATAGGTGAAAGGTATGGATGTTTTGTGGAAAGTGGCTAAAACACTAGAAAACTAGAGTTTTAGTGGTGGAAATGGTGGAATGGAGGTGGAATGAGGTGAGAATGGATGGAGGATAAAATGGGGAAGCCAGAGTGGCTGTAGGGTAGATAACCTCAAGCTCTAGCCACCCCCATGGGTTATATAGGGGTCTAGGGTTAAGTGGGGGCAATATGGGTAAATCAGTGCAAAAATAGGCTAGGGTTGATGCCCACCACGAGGGTGGTGGATCACCACGACTTTGGTGGTTGTAGGGGAACATGGCCCTGGTGTATGGGCACGGACGAGGTGAAAAATGGCTAAAGATCATAGGGAATTGGTCAAATTTGTACATGATATGCCATGTCTGTGGTGATCACCACAGGCATGGTGGATATTGGTCACCACAGGGGTGGTGGTTTGCCATGGGGGTGGTGGAGTCTGATCACCATGGGGGTGGTGGTTCACCACGGGGGTGGTGTAGCCTAATCACCACTGGGGTGGTGGTTCACCCTAGGGTGGTGGAAAGCAGCTTCAAACTTGCACTTTACTATGACATGGGGCATTTGTGCCATGGTCGGGCCATGTACCACGACCATATTGGGGCTTCTTCTTTGCACTTTGATCTTCAACTTGCTTATCTTTGATGCTCCTTGCTTTTTGGTTGATCCTTGACCACTTGGGGGAGGTTGGGGAATCTCTTAGGCTCTCTTTATGCTTCTTTAAGGGTGAAGAAACCCTTAGATTATCCTCCTTCTCTCCTTTCTATCAAATCATGGTCAAAGTACCTGAAAATCATGCAAAGAACATCTATAAGTTCATTTTACACAAATATGCATTTTAGGGGAAATAACATGTAATCTAACATTAATAGTTGTTGTTGAAGTGCAATAAGACACAAGATGGAGCCCTAAAATAGGACTGCATCACCACCCCAAACTTAAAACATACTTGTCCTCAAGTATGCTCTAACTCCATCTCTCTACAAAGTTTCCACATCAAGAAATGACAAATGCAATGCAAAAATGAATATTGACTAGAGGGGCTCAGAGATGACTAGGTACATGCATTCCACCTCTCCTCTCTTCTTTACCAAACCAATTGTGATTAAAGAAATGAGCATGCAAACTTAAAATATAGAGCTTAGAAAACACAATCAATCCATATGGGTGTCATATCATTTTGGGTAAACCGTTTCATGGTGGTGAAGGTAAAAAATGACTAATTTTGTTGTTTTACGTTCATGCATTCAATAACATATGTCCATGCAAACTAAGTAACCCACATGGCTATGAAAAAGGGCATAATGAGATAGGTTTGATATTTCCTAGATCCATGGGCATGCAAAAGGAATAAAGGGTTGCAGTAAGAGTTTGAAGTGCTTTTATACACTCATACTTTCTTTATTTAGATGCTCTTAAATAGGAGCATCTTTTATTTTATTTTTGCATTTTTTTCTTTTTCTTTTCCCTTGATGTGGATAGGGCACATGATGATGAGAGTGAAGTGGGGGGGGAGTATGGATATGGTCACCCCAAACTTTTCGAGGTCGTCCTGGATGAATTTGTGCACTTTGGAATCCTTTCATGAGGCAGGGAGGTAAGAAGATGGTAGAAGAAAAGTGAGTCAAAGAGGGGTTACTACTGTGGAAATCAACATGATATCTCCTTCATGAAAGTTACTCCAACAATTTCATCTAGCAATTACACACCACATGAATGAGAAATATTAAAAGCACATTCTATCATGAGATTCTACAAAACTCTAAGCGTTTGTGTCTTGCTTCAATCACAATTCAACCATACAGTTCACAAGCATGAGAGAGGTGATGCACATGTAAAAATTCAAAATTGAGTCCATTTAAGAATAAACCATGATAATTCACTTGCATTTGTCAAATGTCATCATTTTCAATAAAAAAGTAGAGATTGGGTCAAGAAACATTTTAGGCAAGAAGTTCTAAACTTGGGTAAAATTGGCGAAAATGGTGTCAAATTTCCTTCAATCACATCTAATCCTTCATTATGGGACATAAAGCACAAACAAGAAAAATCCTAGCTAAAACATGCAAAATTTACATGATATGCAATGCATGACAAAAAGAGCAATTTTTTTTGAAAAGTATGCAAAAATTGCAAGAAAGTAAACTACATGACATGAAAGTACACAAAGCAAGCACACAAAGTATGTATACACAAGTATCAGAGATGGTTATACTATTAGATAATCTTGAGAATTTTTTTAGAACAAGGAACATAGAGAAAAGTGGGGTAGAGAAAGGGCTTACCGCGCTACCGCCCCAAACTTTTAAGCCATGTTGTCCTCAACATGGAATAGAAGTCTAGATGATAGGGTAGAGGGCATGGGGTCATGATAGACAAACGCCAAGAGGGGAGAGAGATATCAAGGTATCCAATGAGTAGGGGATATCTAACAGGGCCATGGTAGCCACCACGTCTGGTTTATATTGCCTCCACCACGACCGTGTTGTGTGGTACGACCGTGCTGATCTCCTTCCTTAGCTTTTCTACCGATTTGCAATTTTATCTTCAATTTTGATCTTCTCCTTGGTGATATCATCCATGCATCCTCCTCCTTCCAATGTACCTATCCTAACATGATTCACAAACAACAAAAACCATCAAGTATAAAGTGCGTGTGCTTTTTATTGGAAAAGTGTAAAAATAACCAAAAGTATCAAATATAGAAGTTTGGGTGAAAAATTCCCAAAACTATGTGGGTTGCCTCCCACAAGCATTGAGTTTCATGCCTTCACCTGGGATTCTTGGAGATTCTTCATTCTTCAACCATTTGGCATCCTCATGTGCCCATTCTTGCAATAAATGCATCTATCATTTGCATTCAACCTATGTTCCTCCTCCCTTTGATCACTAAATCTATCCTCAAGTCTTTCATTCGGATATCCTTCTCTTAAATGACCAGTTGGACTCTTGAAGTGACCATGTCTAATATCCTCATCTCAAACTCACCGGGTTGAGAATTTGTATATGTTGATCTTTATCTTCATGTCCATTAAAGAGGCTGTCATTATGGCACTACAAACATATATCTAGACATAAACTATAGATAATAATGGTCTTCCCAAGATGATGGGAATATTCCTATCACCCAGCTTGATGTCAAGAACAATAAAACTAGCCGGGAACACCGCACCCCTTTCCTTGTAAATCTCAACCAAAACATCATCCACTCTTCCTCTATGCACTTTGATGGAGTGGTCTACCAATTGGAGAGTGCAATGTGCCGATTTAAACTTGCCTAACCCCAGCTCAACATGGACACTATATGACATCAAATTCACACTATATCCCAAATCCATTAGGGATTTGTCTATGCAGTGTACTCCAATGTATCTAGGTATGAGTGGGGCTCCTGCATCTTTCCTCTTCACAGGGAGTGAGCATTGGAGGATTGAGCTCACTAGTTCAGTCAATTTGACTCTCTTTGGTATTCTCCCAGTTGACCTTCTCTTCACAGTGCATTCATTTTTAAGAAACTTGGCATATAATGGGATCTTCTTGATAACATCCAATAATGGAATGCTGACCTTCACTTGGCAAAACACCTCAAGAATGTCAACATTGTTCTTTTGTATCCTTTTCACTTCCGGTGGCTCATCTAATGCTTCAATGAATGGTGGCTCACTTGCTTTGGCCTTACTTGCATCAACACGATTTTGTTGTGCTATGCTAGTAGATGGAACACTAGGGATGGTAGGACCTGCAAATGGAGTGTGAGGTGGAGCACATGGTATCCCAAACTCAACATGAGGTGTCATAAAATCATCTTTGGCAATCTCAATCATAGTATCACCACTTGGCTTCCTTTTCTTTGCTTTGTATACAAAATCTTTGACTTGCAAGCTGCTCAAGATATTTCCCACTCCTTAGAACTATCACAACACTTCCTTGCTCATGGTGGAGAGGGGAGCATGTTGTATCTGTGGAGGAGGTGGAGGTGATACTTGGTATTGAATTTGAGGTGGATGGGGAAATTGAGGTTGGAAGGTAAATTGTTGAGAAAGTTGTGGTGATAGAGGGGGAGGAGGTCTATAAGGCTTTAGATGGCCTTGGAAGTGGTATATGGGCTGCACTTGAATGGGAGGTGGACTATAGAAAACTTATGAGGAAGACATTGGTCCACTAGCTTCATTGAAACTCAAGATGGGTTTTGAAGACAATTTTTCTTCTTAGAGAGCAAGTATGGAAGATAGATACTCTATCCTCTCCTCAAGCCTTGTAACATTCTTTTGCACATCATAAAAAAATTTCAACCTGGAGAGAACTTCTTCCTTAAACTGTGAGCTATATCTTGGACTTTGTGGCTCCTGGTAGCTATAGGGGTGAGGTGTCATTCATTTCTTCACCATGAAACTCAATAGAATTGACTGAGCAATAAGGAACACTTCTCACTTGGTTATTCATAAAGCTCATCATGTCACCAAGAATATTTATCACTTGCATGCTTGAATCACTATGAGTTGGAGATGTCACATAAAAGGGGCAATCATCGTCATTCATCATGCTAGAAGCTTCGATTCTTGAACTTTCTACCATTTGCTCAAACAAGGGCCATGTCTCCTTAGGTGGTCTAGCCATAACAACTTAACCACAAGAAGAATATACTATAGCTTGATACTTTGGAGATAGTATGGAGTAAAAGGACTGAACTAGCTGCCACAAAGGGAACTCATGGTGCAGACACTATCTCAACATCTTCTTAAATCTCTCCCAAGCATTGTGAAACTTCTCACTGCCCTTTTGAGTGAAACTCACTATGGTATGCCACATTTGTTTCAACCGAGAAATAGAGTAGAATTACCTTAGGAAGGCATTCTTCATCTCTTCCCAACTCATGATGTACCTTCTCAAATCATACCAATATTTGGCTTTGTCTTTGAGGGAGAAGGAGAATAAGGTCAACTTGATTATGTCATCACTGGTTCTCGGCATCCTGAAGCTGGAGCGTACTTTAACGAATGAGTCCAAGTGCTTATAGGGGTTCTCAATCTCATATCCTTAGAAGGTGGGTAGGAGCCCAAGAAGACACTAAGGGATGAATAATTTCTCCCGTGGCATTTAATCAACTCTACTAGCAATTGGCGATTTATAGTTGCTAGGCATGAAGTAATCTTGAAGTGGCTTGTGAGGTGCATTTTGGCCTTCCATCTTCTCTTCCCCGAGTAGATTGTCACATGCACAAAGCACAATCAAACAAAAGAAAACAAATTAGCAAACCAATATGCGCAAAGAATATAAAGAATAAATAATAAAGAATAGCAATGATGAGGGTAGTATGAAAAGATCAAAGCAAAACTAACTAGGTAGGTTGAGCGCCTTTCTCCCTAGCAACGATGCTAGAAATCTTGGTGTGTTTCTGCCAGAGATGCACACACTAATCAATTTGGATTTGACTAGATGCACCCTATAAGATTAGAACACACTTGGGTATCTTTCAAAATTTATAAGGGATCCAAACCTACACACCTACTTCTACTAACACACTACACCCGCAAGCACACATGGTCGTATTGTAGTATAGGAGGGAAGTAAGTATAGGGTCGATCCACAGGGAGAAAAGGGGGCACTGAGCTAGGCTTGTTTTGGGCTAGGTTCCTACTATAGAGTCTAGGGTTGAAGGGTTTGAAGTTGATTTGTTGACTACACTAATCATGAACAAATAAGCAATTAAAGGAGAATAAACAAGATCAAAACCTAAGTTAACCCTAGATAGTTAACTCAAATGAGCAAGAAAAGACAAGGCAAGCAATAAAAGGTCTACACTACACTAAGCTAGCAAACAATGCAAAAGAGAAATAAAAGACCTAACTAGTAAGAACAAAGCAAGAACAAGGCAAGAATCTAACTAAACAAGTAAAGAGATAACTAGGATAACACTAGCTAAGCAAGAAGGCAATTAGGGTTTTAAAGCAATAAAGGGATGTGTGGGCTGTTTGGGGGATGCACTTATCAATTAGGTTGGGGGTGACATGTGAACATTATCCTTTCATTTAGATTATCCAAACCAAACAACTAGCTAGAGGCTAACAAATTTCCCTAAACTACTAATTGGCCATGGATAAGATAGGTTGTGTATAGGGGAACTAGTCCTGAACACCTCCTACTACCCTTATGAGGCTCAATTGGGTTAGGATTTAGGTACAATTGAATTAGAGTCTAAACAAGCCTAGATTTCTAGGTTAGAAGATCTTAGGGTGATTAGGGGCTGATGGTAGTAATGGGAGTGGAAGTGAGGTTTTAGGCCTCACATCACCCACATTCTAGCCTTGAGAAAGCACCATGCCAAGCACACTAAATTCATCTAAACTAGTTACATAGATCTCTCAACTAGGGTAAGGGGAATTGATTAACATGTAGGAAGATGGGTGGCTAGCTAGGGATCCATGAATTAGACCTAGGAGCAAATACCAAAATTCACACATATAAGCAATTTCCCTAAATTCCTAGGTGATTTCAAGCACAAACCAACAAGTAATTCATGAAGAGTGAGATATAAATAGAATATAATCATTAGAAAATGAAATTACAATGTTTACATACCATTTTCCCCAACATGGTATCAAAGTATCATTTTTGACCCCAAACAACCCACCTAAGGGGCCTAGCTACTCATAGAAATGGAAAATACCAAATGAAAGGCAGAAGAATGATTAGAGGAGTGAAAAACCATGATGAACTCGGTGAATACTCCTCCTTCTCCACCTCCTAGAATATTTAGCTTGAGTTCCTCACTCCAAGGTAGGTGAATGGCATAGATGTAATGGCATAGATGTATGGTGGAAAGTGGCTAAAACACTAGAAAACTAGGGTTTTAGTGGTGGAAATGGTGGAATGGAGGTGGAATGAGGTGAGAATGGATGGAGGATGAAATGAGGAAGCTAGATTGGATGTAGGGTAGATAAACTCAAGCTCCAGCCGCCCCTAGGGTTTATATAGGGGTCTAGGGTTAAGTGGGGCAATATGGGTAAAGTAATGCAAAAATAGGCTAGGGTTGATGCCCACCACGGGGGGGGGTGTGGTGTGGTGAGTCACCACAAATGTGGTGGTTGTAGGGGAACATGGCCGTGGTGTATGGGCACAAACGAGGTGAAGAATGGCTAAAGATCACAGGGCATTGGTCAAATTTGTACATGAAATGCCACGACCATGGTGATCACCACGGGCATGGTGGATCTTGGTCACCATAGGGGTGGTGGAGTCTGATCTGGGTGGTGGAGCCTAATCACCACTGGGGTGATGGGTGATGGAAAGCAGCTTCAAACTTGCTTTTTAATGTGACATGGGGCATTTGTGCCACAGTCATGGCCATGTACCACGACCATGTTGGAGCTTCTTCCTTGTACTTTGATCTTCAACTTTATTATCTTTGATGCTCCTGAAAACCTCTAGAGGGGGGGGTGAATAGAGTTTTATAGAGATTTTAAAATAATTTAAACTCAAACAACCAAAGAAAAGATTGAGAAGAGGAACACAGGTGTTTAGAGTGGTTCCACCTTAGCAAATACTAAGGAGTCAGTCCACTACCCGGTTGCTTACCCAACCGGGATTTTGAAAGTACTAAATTTTATTACCTCTCAAGGATGTTACATAAAATTTACAATACTTTCTAAACACCCTTTGGACAGCCTTCACCCTGAAGTAGTCTTGCCAACCTCGAAGCAGCCTTCCTTGAAGTAACTTCAAGCTCCCCCTTGAAGTAGCCTTCCTCCTGAAGTAGCTTCCCGTCAAGACAGCCTTCCGAAGTAGTCCAAAGTCCTCCTCTTCACACGAAGAGCTTCAACCTCTCCAATCCGCAGCCTCCTACCTGGAGTAGCAAGGAGAGTACAAGTAATACAAAGGAACGAGAAAGGAATAAAAGAAAATACAACTTATCCTTGTAGCTCAAGGCTTGATTTCCCTAGATCAAGCGTTTGGATTTTCCTAGCCAATATGATGGACTTGTGATTGCTAGGGTTAGGAAAATCTAGCCTATAGGACGAGCTTTAGCAAAGGAGAAAGATGGCCAATTGATCACACAGCTCAGTTCACACAGATTGCACAAGAGGGCTCAAGTATTTTCTCAAGTAGATCAAGTGTTAGAAGTGAATCATAGTGTCCTATGGCTTGTCCTATTTATAGGAATGGCCTAAGTATGCTTAAGGACATTCTAGACAACTTCTAGGGGGTTCCTAGTGCTTAACTAGCCGTTAGGAATAAGTTAGGTGCATTAGCAACGGCTAGTTAATTAATTCTGCAGTTGCTGTCAGAGACCATCTCGGTCGAGGACTTGTCGACCGAGATGTCCAGTCGGTCGAGGATTTGTCGACCGACAGGCTCTCTGGATTAACGTTTATTTGCAACTGTTAACTGCTGTGTCTAACGGCTATTTTTGGTCAATCTCGGTCGAGAGGTTTGTCGACCGAGAGTGTCTCGGTCGAGGAGTGTGGTCGACCGAGATTGACTCTGTTTTCAATCTTTCAATTAAGATACTAAGTGTGTGCATGAGTGTGCATTATGTGATCCTATTGAATGGATGACTAAGGTGTTTAGCTAGGGAAAATCCAATGCTTGATTTACATGCGATTCTAAGAACTTGTACATTATAATCCTGTACAAGTTTTTACAATGATTACATTTGCATGAAAATATAAATACTTCATGTTGGATTTCCCTTATAGTTGTGTCATCCTGCACGCTCAAGTAGCTCGTTAGATAAATAAGAATGAAATGTTTGTCATAATCAAAACAAAGGGATTTTATAGATGTCCATTTAGCCAACAATCTCCCCCTTTTTGAAGATGACAAACATTTCCAAAATATGAATAAAGGAAATATAAAACATATAAATGCCATACCTTTAGATTGCCATTTGGAACTTTTCCTCTTATTTATAAAATGTGTGCTTAGTATCCCCAGTGAATTATGGAACATGAAATCCAGTTCATTTGGGAATATAGCAACTTTCAATGTAAAGCCAAGAGTATATTTGTGAAACTCATTGATTGAGTTTGTCATAAGTATTAAGTTATAGTTTTATATATCTCTCCCCCTTTGTCATCTCAAAAAGATAACCGTTTTATTTAAAAACTCCCCCTTAATTAGATGTCCCAACAAAAATGAACGAAAAAAGATGTCCATTGAATAGCCAAAATGTAAAGCAATGAGGTGTCTAGCCAAGAGGCAACAGTTTGCAAATTACCAATTGAAACGTTCATATCAATATTGATACAAATCATAAAAGCATAAGTAGTCGTTTTTAAGAACCGCAGATATCAAAGAAAACATCCTCCAACGTAGTAATAAGTAGTTGCTTCCTAATGTTGTTGAATTGATCTAATGGAAGCGGTTTTGTAAAGATATCAGCTAATTGATTTTCTGTATCAACATGATGAAGGGAAACATGATTCTTTGAGATGTGATCCCTTAAGAAGTGATGACGGATTTCAATATGTTTGGCCCGACTGTGTAGAATAGGATTGTGTGCTAAGTTTATGGCGCTTGTGTTGTCACAAAAAATAGGTTTAGATGAAAGATGAAAACCGTAATCGCTTAAAACCTGTTGCATATAAAGCACTTGAGCACAACAAGACCCAGCTGCCATGTATTCAGCTTCGGTGGTAGATAGGGCAACCGTGTTTTGTTTCTTGCTAAACCAAGATACTAAGGCTCTACCTAATAAGAAACATCCACCACTAGTACTTTTGCGATCAAGTCGACAACCGGCATAATCCGCATCAGTATATGCTTTAAAATCCAATGATTGTCCTTTTGGATACCATAAACCAAAACAAGTAGTGCCGGCTAGATATCGAAGGATTCGTTTAACCGCAAGAAAATGAGATTGCATAGGCTGGGATTGAAATCGAGCACAAAGACCAACGGAAAACATAATGTCCGGTCGGGAGGCGGTTAAATATAGCAAACTACCAATCATGGCTCTATATAAGGAATCATCAATAGGTTCCCCATTTTCATCCTTATCAATTTTAATAGAAGTAGCCATAGGAGTAGTAGCATGTTTGCATTGATCCATCCCAAAGCATTTTAACAGTTCTTTAGTGTATTTTTCTTGGCTTATAAAAATTCCGGCAGGTGTTTGCTTAATTTGAAAACCAAGAAAGAATGTTAGTTCACCCATAAGGCTCATTTCAAATTCTTTTTGCATAATGTCACTAAATTGTGTGCATAATGATTCATTTGAGGCACCAAAAATAATGTCATCAACATATATTTGTACAACTAAGAAATCAGATGCATATGTTTTGAAAAATAGAGTAGAATCTGAATTTCCAATAGAGAAACCATTATCAAAAAGATATGTCTTGAGCCGTTCATACCAAGTCCTAGGGGCTTGTTTTAGACCATAAAGTGCCTTTTTAAGTTTATAAACATGATCGTCTTTTTCTGGGATTTCGAAGCCAGGTGGTTGAGCAACATAAACTTCTTCTTGTATGATACCATTTAGAAATGCACTTTTGACATCCATTTGATATAACTGAATGTTTTTATGGGCAGCAATAGCTAATAACATCCTAATAGCTTCAAGTCGAGCTACGGGTGCATATGTTTCATCAAAGTCAATTCCTTCTTGTTGATTATATCCTTGTGCAACTAACCGTGCTTTATTCCGTATGACTTCTCCTGCCTCATTAAGTTTGTTCCTAAAAACCCATTTAGTGCCTATGATAGTTTTATCTTGTGGTTTAGGAACTAAATCCCATACATCATTTTTAGTGAATTGATTTAATTCCTCTTGCATGGCTATTATCCAGTAATCATCCTTAAGAGCTTCGGATATTTTCTTAGGTTCAATGATAGAGACAAAAGCCATGTTTGCAACATCTTGGAAAGAGGACCTAGTTTTGACTTTATCATTTGGATCTCCAATAATTAGCTCTTGGGGATGATCCTTGATCAGCCTAGGTGTAGGTTGTGGTTCGACCAGAGGATCGGATGTGGGAGTTTTCTCATTATCATTTGGAATGGTTATAGTTTCAAATTGATTTGTGAGATCAATGATATCTAAATTTGTAGATTTTGATTCCTCATGAAAAGAAACATGAATGGATTCCTCAACTTTTCTAGAGATAGAGTTATATACCCTAAACGCTTTGCTAGAAGTAGAATATCCTAAGAAGAATGCTTTTTGTGATTTAGAATCAAACTTGTCTCTATCATCCTTGGTGTTTAAAATATAACATGTAGAGCCAAAAGTATGAAAGTAGTCAACTCTAGGTTTCTTAGAGTGTATTATTTCATATGGAGTTTTCTTCAAGTGAGAGTGAACCGTGACTCTATTTAGCACATAACAAGCTGTGTTTACAGCTTCAGCCCAAAAGGTTTTAGGTGTGTTGTGTTCAAGCATCATGGTCCTAGCCATTTCTTGTAGAGATCGATTTTTCCGTTCCACAATACCATTTTGTTGTGGGGTACGTGGAGCAGAGAAATTGTGAGTATATCCCTGAGATGTACAAAAAGTTTCAAAAGTATGATTTTCAAATTCGCCACCGTGATCACTTCTAATGGTACATATTTTATGTTGTAAAAGATTTTCAATTTTTGAACAAAATTGCATAAAGACATGAATAGTGTCATCTTTTGTTGCAATAAAATGTACCCATGTAAATCTACTATAATCATCAACAATAACAAAACAATATCGTTTACCACCAATAGATTGTGTTCTCATTGGTCCAAATAAATCCATATGAATTAATTCTAAGGATCTACTGGTGCTAAGTACATGTTTTGATTTAAAAGATGTTTTGGTTTGCTTTCCCATTGTACAAGGTTCACAATTTGCAACTTGATCAAAAGACAAAACAGGTAGTCCACGAACAAGATCATATTTTACTAATTTTTTAATAGCATGTGAACTAGCATGACCAAGCTTTTTATGCCATAGTTGTAAGGTGTTTTCATTTGCAAGTAAGCATTTACCTACTACTGATTTCATAGAGTTTGGTTTAAGAATATAAAGATTTCCAACTCTATTTCCTTCATAAACAACAGTTGTAGTATTTTCTATCAATAACTTGCAGCAGGTTTTGTTAAATAATACATCATAACCGCTATCACATAGTTGACTTACACTTATTAAGTTATGATGCAATCCATCAACTAGTAGAACATTTTTGATTTCAAGATTTGTTCCAACATTACCTATTCCAATGATTTTGCCCTTACCATTGTCTCCAAAGGTGACCGTCCCACTTTTCTTTTCTTTAAAAGTTGAAAATGCATCCTTGTTTCCGGTCATATGTTTGGAGCAACCACTGTCAACGACCCATTCCTGCATTAGAATATAGATTTTGGTACCCATGTGATGGTCCGATAAGGTTAGAAACTTTTTAATTTGCTGATGTGAATAAAAGTTCTGATACAGGAAACCAGTCGGTCGACGATTGTTCGACCGATATAATTCTCGGTCGACAATTTATCGATCGAGAAGGTTACTGTATCACAATCAAAAAGAACAGAAAAATTTTTCGGTTGACTAGTGTTCGACCGAAATGAGTACTGGAAGATTTTCGATTTGTTAAAGACATCCAGTCGGTCGACACTACTTCGACCGACCCAGAGCTCGGTCGACAGTACTTCGACCGACGAAGTTTCTGTTTTAGTACAGCAATGCAGAAAAATATTACCAATAAGCATAGCATCGTTTGTTGAGATAGGACAATATAAATTGCACAAATTAAGTATTTTGTCATATCTCAACTACATTCCATTCTTCTAAGTTTGAGGTCTTGGGGTCCAAACTAAGTTGGACTTCTTAGTCTTGTAGGGGCATGAAAAACAGTAATGACCAAGACGTAAACAGAAATGACAAGTAATAGAATCAACTTCGTTTCTTTTTCTAGTCATTGTGTTTTTGGGTACAAACATAGTTTGGGTCTTTTTGGTTTGTTTTCTCTTTGGAACATATCCCAAACCTTTTCTTCCATTGAAGGTAGTACCACTTCTTAATATGTTATCAAGAATATCTTTTCTTCTTAACTCATGAAGTTCTTGTTGCAACTGAGCAATGTTATTCATTTTCTTATGTATATCTTTTCTTGCCTGGTCTAAATCAGAAAGCAATGAATCCTTTTCTTTTACAATAATGTCATAGTCCGAATGATTGCACAAGATAGGTTGAGTTTGAAAAGCTTGTAGTTTAGCTAACAAATCAGTCTTTTCTTTTGATAGAAGATCAACATTAGTTTCCAAAGTAAGTAGCTTTCTAGTGCAATCATCTAAAGATGTTTTTAAAGATACATTTTCAAGATCAATGTTATTCTTTTCGGAAGTAAGTTCATCTATTTTGGCAATGAGCTCATTGTTTGATTTTATAGTCCTTCTTAGTTTCTTCTTGGCATCAACATATTTATCATGAGTTTCTTGTAAGCTAGCTACTAACTCTTCTTTAGGAAGATCAACTAGGCTTACCTCTTGAGATTCTTCATCTTCTCTTGCCATTAGACATTCTATCTTGTCTTCTCCGCTTTCACTTTCACTCGTTTCATCCCATGCTGCTTTATAAGCTTTTTCTTTCTTCTTATGTGAGCTTTTCTTTCCCTTCTTAGCTTTGGGACATTCATTTTTGAAATGTCCTTTCTTTCCACATTCGAAGCACCTGGGAGTGGAAGAAGAACTAGAAATTTTGTTAGATTTAAACCTTCTATATTTCTTACCATTGACTATCAATGCTTCTTCTCCTTCTTCTTCACTAGATTCCTCACTTTCTTGTGAGAGAGCTTTTGATGCTTTGAGAGCCACGTCTTTCTTTGGCCCACGTTGATGTTCATGTTCTCTTCTCTCTTCCTCTTCTAGGTCTGCCTCATGAGCTTCTAAGTTTCCGATGAGCTGTTCCATTTTGAGGCGAGTGAGGTCGTTTGCTTCTGCAATAGCTGTCACCTTTGGTTTGTACTTTGGAGGAAGAGATCGAAGTATTTTTGATACCTGATCTTCCTCAAGAACAGGTTTCCCTAAAGCACTCAAACCATTGACAATAGTAGAAAATTTTGAATACATTTCACTAATAGTTTCGTTTGGATCCATACGAAAATGTTCAAATTTGGTTTTAAGCAAACTAACTTTAGAGTTTTTAACTTGAACCGTACCCTCATATGTTATAGATAATCTATGCCAAATGTCATATGCGGTATCACAGTTTGATACTCTATTAAATTCACCTACTGAGATGGAGCAATATAAAATGCTTACCGCCTTTGCATTCATTTGTGCCATTTTTACCGTATTAGCGTCCCATACTTCGAACTCGTCTTGTGGAAGTGTGTATGGTGTAGATACCATTCTCCAAAGATCCCAATTGATTCCTTGGAAGTAAAATTGCATTCTTCTCTTCCAGTATTGATAGTTTGTCCCGTCAAATGCCGGAGGTCGAGCAACGAGCGTTCCTTCAATGTTGAGGTTGTTGAGAACTCCATCCCCCATCTTTTCTTCAAGACTTTGTTAGGGCTCCTTGAAGCCTGCTCTGATACCAATTGAAAACCTCTAGAGGGGGGGGGGTGAATAGAGTTTTATAGAGATTTTAAAATAATTTAAACTCAAACAACCAAAGAAAAGATTGAGAAGAGGAACACAGGTGTTTAGAGTGGTTCCACCTTAGCAAATACTAAGGAGTCAGTCCACTACCCGGTTGCTTACCCAACCGGGATTTTGAAAGTACTAAATTTTATTACCTCTCAAGGATGTTACATAAAATTTACAATACTTTCTAAACACCCTTTGGACAGCCTTCACCCTGAAGTAGTCTTGCCAACCTCGAAGCAGCCTTCCTTGAAGTAACTTCAAGCTCCCCCTTGAAGTAGCCTTCCTCCTGAAGTAGCTTCCCGTCAAGACAGCCTTCCGAAGTAGTCCAAAGTCCTCCTCTTCACACGAAGAGCTTCAACCTCTCCAATCCGCAGCCTCCTACCTGGAGTAGCAAGGAGAGTACAAGTAATACAAAGGAACGAGAAAGGAATAAAAGAAAATACAACTTATCCTTGTAGCTCAAGGCTTGATTTCCCTAGATCAAGCGTTTGGATTTTCCTAGCCAATATGATGGACTTGTGATTGCTAGGGTTAGGAAAATCTAGCCTATAGGACGAGCTTTAGCAAAGGAGAAAGATGGCCAATTGATCACACAGCTCAGTTCACACAGATTGCACAAGAGGGCTCAAGTATTTTCTCAAGTATATCAAGTGTTAGAAGTGAATCATAGTGTCCTATGGCTTGTCCTATTTATAGGAATGGCCTAAGTATGCTTAAGGACATTCTAGACAACTTCTAGGGGGTTCCTAGTGCTTAACTAGCCGTTAGGAATAAGTTAGGTGCATTAGCAACGACTAGTTAATTAATTCTGCAGTTGCTGTCAGAGACCATCTCGGTCGAGGACTTGTCGACCGAGATGTCCAGTCGGTCGAGGATTTGTCGACCGACAGGCTCTCTGGATTAACGTTTATTTGCAACTGTTAACTGCTGTGTCTAACGGCTATTTTTGGTCAATCTCGGTCGAGAGGTTTGTCGACCGAGAGTGTCTCGGTCGAGGAGTGTGGTCGACCGAGATTGACTCTGTTTTCAATCTTTCAATTAAGATACTAAGTGTGTGCATGAGTGTGCATTATGTGATCCTATTGAATGGATGACTAAGGTGTTTAGCTAGGGAAAATCCAATGCTTGATTTACATGCGATTCTAAGAACTTGTACATTATAATCCTGTACAAGTTTTTACAATGATTACATTTGCATGAAAATATAAATACTTCATGTTGGATTTCCCTTATAGTTGTGTCATCCTGCACGCTCAAGTAGCTCGTTAGATAAATAAGAATGAAATGTTTGTCATAATCAAAACAAAGGGATTTTATAGATGTCCATTTAGCCAACAGCTCCTTGCTTTTGGGTTGATCCTTGACCACTTGGGGGAGGTTGGGGAAGCTATTGGGATCTCTTTAGGCTACTTTAAGAGTGATAAAACCCTTAGATTCTCCTCCTTCTCTCCCTTCCTTCAAATCATATTCAAAGTACCTGAAAACATGCAAAGAACATCTATAAGTGCATTTTACACAAATATGCATATTAGAGGAAATAACATGTAATCTAATAGTAATAGTTGTGATTCAAGTGCAATAAGACACAAGATGGAGCCATAAAATAGGGATGCATCACATGGGAGGTGTCTCAATATGTCTTTATAAATATTAGGATTAAAACTTATACAAGAGAATAGTTTCCAGGAAAAGCTTTGTCCACAAATCACAGAACATGTGTTTGATTACTACTTTTACCTCATTCCCATACAAAAAAGTGTTTGTTACCAAGATGGATGAATTCCTAAAGAGGAATTTAATTCCAAAAGAATCAATGGTAGTAAAGTAGAAACCGAAAGGTTCGAGATAAACATAAAGACATTGAACCTAAAGAGGTACAATAAGAACAATGAGAATCTCAAATCATTGTGGAATCCCAAGTTCCTAATGTAACACACAACCTCATAAATCTTGTAAAACACATCTTGAGATTAAAGAATTGGGAATCTTATAACTCAGATAGACAATGAGTTGGTCATAAGATAATGAGCCAACAATTGAGTAATTGAGGGACCAGATTATGAGAAATGGCTTAAGACCATTGTATCCAAAATGGAGATGTTGTACACTAACAAGGTATCACCTTGGTCGTACCGCCTAAAGGGGTAAAATCCATAGGGTGCAAATGGGATTTTAGGAACAATACTGACATGGATGACCTATTAGAGTAAATTGGTTGCAAAGGGCTTCAAACAAGTTTAAAGTGTTGGACATGATGAAATCACTTTACCAATTACCATGGTTAAGTCCATTAGGATCATGCTTTCCGCTGTAGTTTATGTAGACTATAGGACTTGACATATGGATATTAAAAGCACAATCCTTAAAAGGATTGCACATGAAACAACCTAAAGGTTTTGAGACTAAATTAAGCAAATAAAGTCTATGAGCTATAAAGGGCCAATCAATGTGATTCAAGAAAGCATCTCAGAGCTGGAATCTTAATTTTAACATGATAGTCAAAGAATTGGTCTTGAGTCAAAATGAAGATGAAATATGTGACTACAATATATTTAGTGGGAGCATATTAATATTCCACATATTGATGGGAATAAATTCCCAATACTATGAGTATTGAAAACTGGCATGGAATGTAACTTCTCTAAAAGGATTAGGTGAAGCATCCTATGCTATAGGAATTGAGGTCTATAGAGATAGATCGAGAAAGATTCTTGACCTAAGAAAGAGCACATACATTGGCAAGATGATCAATGAGAGAGAATCTAATCTCAAGAGCCCTATGTTCTAATTCTTATGAAGAATGGGAAAACATGAGTATGATGCCATGTGCATTCATGACTGGATCCATCATAAATGCAATATAATGCACTCATACCATTATCTTATATGTATTGACATGAAGATATATTATTTGGATCAAATGAAGGTCATTGGAATGTGATAAAGAACGTACATAAGTACTTGGGAGGCACTTAGGATTGGTTCCAATATTATTGTGATAAGGAAGAGTTGGGTGTAAAGGGTTACACTAATGCAAGCTTCCAAAATAACAAAGAAATTAATGAACCCAATCTTAAATTTTTGTTTGACCTTAAAACAAGAACTGTAAGCTGGAAAAGTTTCAAACTATAGACCGTTGTTTTAATTATACAATAGAAGCCGAGTACCCTAGTGTTGTGAGCACAACAAAGGATATTGTATGGATCTAAAATTTCATGTAGATGAACTTATAGGATGTTCCAACTATTGATGATAAAGTAGAAATGCCATGACAAAAATGGAGCTACTGGTTAAGAGATGAATATTAGATAGCAAACTATGACAATTCCATCTCATATGAGATGTCATACAACAAAGAGAAACGTGAAATAGAACGAATAAAGTCAAATGTTGCTAACCCACTGGAATAGCACTTGTGCAACAAAAACACGATGGTCATGTTTAGATCAGTTAGAATAAGATTCACGGGTGATTGTCTCCAAGTGCTAGTGGGAGTATGTTGGTATGTATGCCTAGAGAGCCAATCATATGATGACTATGATGACATATCTTGTAAATGATTTGATTAATAATAATAAATGAAATCTTCCAATTTGTTCTATTTCAATCAGTTATGAGATAATGATGGAACATAATATATGTCTAAAGAAAAACATTACTCATATGACATATGTCTTCAGGTTGATGGCCTGGACAATTAGATCATACACATGTTAGAGTATATACATTCTTGTTATGTCCCTATTCAGATGTTATTGTGGAAGGTTGATAGACAACAACACCACATAAGATTAGAGTGTGTGATTGGTTTATGATAGAATCTCATCAATCATGATATGCGATATCAAACCAAACACATATATACTTGTTGGAGAAAAGTGTATCAGACAGACCCGCCATGAGAATGGCACATGGAAACCATAAATGGTACTCAAATAATCTCTCAGTAAGATGGTGGTGATTGTAGTTCTTAGACCTGAAATAACTACATTCATCACATATCGTTCAATGTACTTTATCACCATCAACTGGGACTTTGAATAAGGGTTACCATAAAGGTGGTGCTCCGGTACATTGTGACTCATGGGGAAAACTCTGAGTGATGTAAATGGGATTTGTCCCTCCTACATGAGTATGATATCCCGACCACTTGATAAGTGAGACTGAGAAAAGCATGCACATGCACATGTGAATCAATATATGATATTAAGGTCACATATATCTCATACAGTTTGCTCTAGTTCAAGGAACACATATTGAACGTTAAAAAGGATGATGATTTTATGCCTCCAATTTAATCTGGACATCAGTGATGAAGGAATTATACAATCATTGTAACATTAATCATAGATTTTAGGTCGAAGTTGTTCTCTAACTTTCAAATTACTTGGGTAGCAATGATGTGTTTCTAGATACCACTCATTACTTGTGATGTCATAAATTAGTTATGGACATTCACTGCCAACGTAACTTGGAACCTATAGGGTCATACACATAGCATAAACATGGGATGGAGTTTGTTCAGAAATGATGTTTAACTTGATTACTTTGTGTATTAATTGAATATTAATTTCCAATAGAATTGTGATTGGGAAACATGATGAAATGACTAGTTCAAGGGTTGAACCGATCCGTTCACATGCCTCCAGATCGGTTCACCAACGAACTAATTGTTTTGCCACTCCCAAGATGTGAAAATTTATGAAATCCCATCCCCTTTGACTCCTACTTAGACTGGGAACCCTGACCCTCCTATAAATAGAGGGGTACTGGGGGCTTCTCAGACACGTCAATTAGCTCTGACAATTGTTGTCTTATCTAGTCATGGTATTTGAGAGAACCCGAGCAAGTCTAACCGATAAAGGAAGTGATATCAAGGGAGAAAAATTGTGGGAGAACAAGTTGATGCTAATACACCAACGGGAAGGGACAAACCCCTTCTTATTTGTTCTTCTAGAATGAGAGGAGTTCCCGATGGTCCATGTGGACTACTATAGAGGCGAGGAGGTCTTCACCTACCGCTTAGGAGGACAATGTCAATTGCTGTCTATGGTGATCAACCAGGAGCTGCAACTGATGTTGTCAGTGTGTGACTAGAAGAAAGGCACACACCATTTTGAGGGAATAGTCATTGGACTTGCTCTAGGACCAGGTTTGATCTCACCCAAAATCATCCTTCCCATATATATTTATTGGCACGATCATATGTTAAAGGGGAATATGGCAGATAATTTTTTTTGTTTCTACTGCCTAATTGTTCCAATATTCCCCAACGTGTTGGTCATCAAAACAGTCACCTGGTCTCTAGTCCAACATCTTATGAACACCTTTAGTTGATCGGTTAGGCCACCAGGTGATCAGTTTGGATCCTCCTATCATCTGTCCTCCTCGATCCCCCAGCCGATTGACTTGTCAACTGAAGTGGGAGGTTTGTGTAGTGCTGAACGTCTTCTTCATTGTAACAATAATTAAAATTGTCCCGATGTTCTTTAACATATTACAAATTAATAGGAAACCTTGAGCTACATTCGAGGGTAGCATAGGAAGGAGAGAATAATACTTTTAATTATGGAAGAGAAGATAGAGGCTCAGTATGCAAACTGAGATATAAATAGGAATAAAAAACCAAACAACAATGCACATAGATCTAGGATATTGGACATAACCATGCTATACATCCACCATCAAAACCATCTTTTAAGGTGGCACATGTAAATTGTATATATATCTATCATACACACACACACACACACACACATATATATATATATATATATATATATATATATATATATATAATTTGGGATCATATGTGGTATTTAATCAGATGTGCACATTAATCATTTTAAATGATCACATCACATGCAAAGTATAAATGACAAAAACCAAAATTTGATCAATCGATTAAATCCCAAAGCATAGTAAATTGATGTTGCTCTGATATCACTGTAGGGAAACATGGCGAAAGAGCGGGTAGCAGAAACAAAAATTAAATAACCATATTTACCTTTAAACAATAGATATCATCAATAACTATGTAATGGGAAGAATGGTTATGAGGTTATACATGGTCCTGGAGCAACTCCAGTGACAACTCCATCGTTGTAGCGTGCACCTTTCTTCAAGTTCACTAGGACAATGTCTGTCTCGACCTCCTGGTTGATCACCACAGGTAGAAGTTGACTATGTCCTTTGAGTGGTAGGCAACAAATTCCTTGCCTCTATAGTAGTCCACATAGACCACTAGGAACTCTTGTCATTCTAGATGAATGGACATGAAGGAGTTGTCCCTTTCTAGTCAGTGTACTACACTAACTTACTCTCCCACAATTGTTCTCCCTTTCTATCCCTCCCTTTGATGGGTAGGAATTTTAGTTCTCTCAATTACCACAAATAGAGAAAAAAATATTTTTCAAAGCTAATTTATGTGTGTGAGAAGTCGGTCAGGTTTCCCACTCTAAAAAATTGTCAAAGAGGAAAAAATTTCACAAATTTTCACATCCTGCGAGTGGAAAAATGGCCAGTTCATAGGTGAACCGATCATTTGACATGTGAGCCAATTAGTTCAACCCTTGAACTGGTCATTTAAACATATTTTTCAATCACAATTGTATTGAAAACTAATATCTGATTCACAACATGAAATCAACACTAGTCCTTGATCCAATAAAATTGATAAACCAAGCTGCCAGTTCACAACCTGAACCGGTCAATTCACGGACTTGAGCCGATCAAATCACTTCCTAAACCGGTCATCTCATGGACCAGATTGCCAATCTTGGGTTAATTGACTGACACTCCAAAATGATCGATTCAACATTTGAACTAGTCGGTTCACATTCCAGTCAGTCAATATTCAACCAATGTTGTTTAAAGTGAATACCTAACTCTTTAGTAACCACGTTTAAACCACATTCATGAAAAAACTCCAATTCAGGTGTATCCAATGTGTGTGATCATATAGGTTCCAAATTACATTGACAATGAGTGTCCATAACTAATTTATGATATCACAAGCAATGAGCGGTATCTAGCAACACATCATTTCTACCTAAGTATTTGGAAAGTTGGGGAACAACTTCAACCTAAATCTGTTATTGGTGTTATAGTGTTTGTTGAGTTCCTTTGTCACTAATATCCCGATTAAAATTGAGGAATGGAATAATCTTCCTCTTTAACATTCAATCTACGTTCCTTGAGCTAGAGTAGACTATCTGAGATATATGTAAGCTCAATATCACATATTGACTCACATGAGCATGGCCATGCATTTCTCAGTCCTACTTATCAAGTGTCCAAGATATCAAACTCCTGTAGGAGGGAAAAATCCCATCTACATCACTCACAGTCATCCCCATGTGTCACAATGCACCCTAACACCACCTTTATGGCAACCCTTATTCAAGGTCACAATGGATGATGTCAAAGTACACCAAATGACATGTGATGACTATAGTGATTTCAGGTCTAAGAAGCACAATCACCACCATTACAATGAGAGATGATTCTAGATACCATGTAATAGTTTCCATTCATCACTCTTAAGGTGAGTCTTTCTGATACACTATTCTCTATCATGTATCTATAAGTTTGGTTTGATATCATATATCATGTCTAATGAGATTCTGTCATCAACCAACATTCATTCTAGTCTTATGTGTTATTGGTGTCTATCAACCTTCCACAATAATAGCTGACTAGGAACATAACAAGAACACATATAATCTTGACATTCATATGATCTCATTGTTCATGTCATCAACCCGAAGACATACATCATTGAGTAATATCATTCTCTAGACATTTATTATGTTACATCATCATCTCATAACTGAATAAATAGAATAAATTAGAAGATTTCCTCCATAATTAATCAAATTATTTACAAGTTATGCATTACAATCATCATATGATTGTCTCTCTAGGAATACATACCAACATTAGGTAGCAATGATGTGTTGCTAGATACTGATCAATGCCTATGATGTCATAAATTGGTTATGGACATTCACTCGCAACACTAAATTGGGACCTATAGGGTCACACACATAGGATGTACTTGGAATAGGAGTTTATTTATGAATGATGTTTAATTTGTTTACAAAAGTGTTTAGGTAATAAATTTATACAATAGCGGTCAAAAAATGGCTAATTAGACTGTAAACCGATCAATTCAAGTGTTGAACTGATCGATTCAAGTGTCAGAATAGGAAACTACATTGGATGAATATTGATTGAACCAAGGCATGAACCGACCAATTCATTCAGTGAACCAATTTTCTCTAATACGATTGGTTCAAGTATTGAACCACCTAGTTCAATGATCAATTTGATTGGATCAAGGATTGATGCTGGCACCATGTTTTGCATTAATTGAATATTGAATGCCAATATGATTCAAAAAAAGAAAGCATATGAATTGATCGGTTCACCTATGAACTGCCTAGTTTAACAGTGAACTGAGCAATTTACTATTTCTAGCTTCCAAAAAATTCATGGATAAAGCATGATCTCGGGTTGTGATTCTTTCTTCTTTTCTTCATCAACAAATTCTTATCTATGGTGATTCCTTGCATATGAACGAGTTGTGAATGAGTCTTGGATATGTGATAGTTCATCTTCAACCTTAGGAATGTGAAGCTTTGGAGCTTGGAGCTTTGAAGTTGTTCTTGAGGCAGGTTATATAACTTGAACCCAATTATGTTATTATTCTTATCAACTCCCAGATCGAATGGAAACCCTGACCCTGGTCTAAATAGAGGGGTACTAGGGGATTACTAGACACAACAATAAACTATGACAATTGTTGTCCTCTTTGGTCATGGGACCAAGAGAGTCCAAGAAAGTCCTAACTGTAAAAGGGAGGGACAACCAGGAAGAGGCAATTAGGAGAGTGAATCAACCCTAGCAGGTTGACATTTGAAGGGACAAATCCTTCCCATTGGCCCTGGTATCACAATGTAAGGTTCCCGATGGTCCTCATAGACTACTCTAAAGGCGAGGAGGCCTTCTCCACCTACAAGAAGGATGCCATCAACTGCCTTCTGTGGTGTTGTACCAGGAGGCTGTTGCTAATGACTATTTGAGTGTTGCTTGAAGAAGAAGCACAGTGCTACAAGAGTTATCACTAGACTTACTCTAGGTCTAGGTATATCTCTTGCTAACCTTCCTTCCTAGATACATCATTGTTGACATGATCTCACTGGTTTGGGAATCAGACATTACAATTTTTGTTTTTGCTACCTTATCCGTTGTCCCAATTTTCCAACAGTGGTATCAGAGCCACACCTGTTATAGTTTATCTGGATTTAAATCGATACTCTCATATTTATTTTATTGCATATGATGTGAATGTTAAACTGGTTAATGTACATATCCGATTAAATGCCACATATGATCCCACAAATATATATATATATATATATATATATATATATATATATATATATGTGTGTGTGTGTGTGTGTGTGTATGTGTGTGATGTATATATACATAATCTATACACGTTGCCCTAAGTGGATGTATGCCTGGTGATGCAACCCTATTTTAGGGCTCCATCTTCTATCTTTTTGCATCTGAATCACATGTAAACATGTTTGATTGCAAGTCAATTCCCCCAATATGAAATATCATGTCAAATGTAGTTATGCTTGCTTTTTGTGTATTTTTCAGGATTTATACATGCATTGGATGCAAAGGAGAGAGAAGGAGATGACCCTCGAGTTTCCTCATATTGGGATTGGACCCAAACCTTTCCCAAGTTTCCCTTGAGTAGACAAAAATTATTCCAAAGCAGTTAGCAACCATTTGAAGGAGTTTGAAGCAAAGTCACACAACTAGACATCCACAACGGGCCGTGGCACTCTGCCACGACCATGGCAAAATGGTCTAAAAATCAACATGGAGACTAATAGTTTTAAACTTCAAGTACCACAATTGTGGCCACCAAAATGGCCTTGGTATACTGAGTCCCCCACGACCATGGCCAATGGAATGGTTGTGGCCTAAGTTCACCACCACCCCGTGGCACAACACCACGACCATGGTGAGATGGTCCAAAAATCAACAGGGAGACCAACATTTTTTAACGTCAAGTACCACAGTCATGGCTACGAAAATGACCGTGGAAAATGAAGACCACCACAACTGTGCCAACCGCTATGATTATGGAATGCAGAGAGAACAATGGACAACAATGATGAATGACCAAGGCACCCCCTCTAGAACAGTCATGCTCCTATCCATGCCCATGTTATCCTCCACCCACCACGACCGCGACACCTACCATGCATGTATCCACTAAACCTCCCTTCTCCATCAGTTTCCACTCCACCCTATCACCGTGCCCGTACCAATCCACCACGACCATGATCATCCTCTTCCACCATGGCTGTGGTGATCACCCAAATCCTACTACCTTTTGCATTGAATTCCCAACTTTACCTCCACTTACGCTAGGGCTTCCCCACCACCTATATATACTATAGTGGTAGTCTTAGCGCAAGGTTAGATGACTCTAGAATTCATTTCCATCCCCCTCTACATTCAAGATCTCCACCTACCTTTCTCATTCCACTACTCCGTATCCACCTCATTTCCACCCAAACATCCTAATTTTCTAGGGTTTTCACCACCAAACCTCACCCATTCATGCCATTTATGACCTTGGACGGAGGTGCTTCGTGTTCTAAAGCAAGGAATGAAGGAGGGCCTTCCACGAGCTACCATGGCCTTCTACCTCTTTCTTCTTTCCTTTTTTCTCTTTTATTTGATTATGAGTAGCTAAGCCCCCTTAGTGGGGTGTTTGGGGGATAAAATGTTACTTTGATAACATGTTGGGAGAAAACAAATTGTAATGAACATATTTCCATTCTATGATGATTGTCTCTTGCTTCTATCTCATTTCCCATTATTTAACTTGTGATTTATGCTTCTAAACATGTATTTCTTGTTGTGTGAGGCTTGAAAACACCTAGATTCTAGGGGAAAATGAATTGTATGTGGCTATAGAAGGAATTACTCCTAGGTCCAACTAGTGGATCCCTAGAACCCTATCTTCCTACATACAAATCTCTTCTCCTGTAACTAAGTTTGAATCTAAGTATCTAGTGTAAGGGTGATTAGTGAATTTTCCTAGAGTTTTCTAAAGGCTAGATAGTGAGTAACATGAGGTGAAACACCCTCATCTCTACTCTCCCTTCCTACCCTTGGCTCTCGTTTCCCTAATAACCCTTACCCTAGAATCCTAGATTAGTTGAAACCAATAGAAATCCCATCTAGACCTTGGTTCAATTGAGCCTCGTAAGGCTAGATAGGGGGTGAAAGGGTGTAATCCCCTCCCACACTCTATTCTATTCATGGCCAACCAATAGTCTAGGGTTATTCCATTGCATTTGACTATATTGTTTGGTTTGGCAATCTATAATGAAAATATAAGACTTGTATGATATATTAACCCCCAAGTTGGATTCTTGTGACATTCCCCCAAATGACCCACTTTTCTCTTTAATTTCTAAAACCCATCTTGCTTGCTTATGCTAGTATAATTGCTTGCCTTAGTAACCTCTTAGTCAATTGCTTAGTTCTTAATAGTTAGGCCATGCTTGAGTAGTTAGTGCTCTATTAAGCTTGCTAGTGTTAATCTTTCTAGTTAGTGATAACCTAGGTCATTAATTTCTCCAGTGCTTTGATCCATTAGTGTAACTTGTTGGATCTAGGGATCTAGAGGGGGGGAGGTGAACAGAGCTTCAAAACTTGTACAAGAATAGTTAGACCTTCAAATTATATCAATTGAAACCAAATGGTTAAAGTGAATTTGAAGTCCTATCTAAACAAGCATAGAAAGGATGATAGAGATTGAAACAAACACTTGGACAAGGTATTTAGAGTGGTTCCAATATCCAAACTAGGAGACCATCAATACACTACATAGAGAGGTCAATCTCTAGGACTTTGCAACCCATGTATACTTGTATTCCATTACAAGACATACAAGAAGACTACCTTACATCTAAGGGCTTACCTATCCAAGAGCTAGCTTTCTACCTCACAATAGGTCTTACCCACTCTTGTAAACAACTCAATTCCTTCTCCTAGGACATCTCCTCCTTGTAACAAGTCTTTAGCCTTGAGGATTTACCCACCAAGATCCTTGGATCTTCTGCCTTGTCCTTCTCCTTCCCTTGGCGAAGATCTTCACTCCTTCTTCAACCCTAAAGAACAACAACAACTCCTCCTTCACTTGGAGAAGATCACTTCAACCTTTACTCTTTGAGAAAGGGGGATTGGGAAGTGGGAGATGGAGAGCTTTACAAGGTAACAATGAAGTATCTCTCTTACAACATGCCTAACTCACTCATAATCACAAAATGCTTTGTAAATGATAGAGAGAAAGGGGTTTTGGGTTTTATGTGATCAGAGTAGGCAGCGGAAACAAAAATTTTATTTGACCATAAACCCATAACCAATAGATTGCATTGATATCTATGTAATGGGAAGGATGATTTTAGCAAGTTATACCTGGTCCTGAGGCTTGCTCAACGACTATACCTCATAGCAAGTGCAGTGTTCAACCACCTGTCTTCGATGACATCTGTGCAGCTCCTGGTCTTGACCCAGACTATGGTTGACTGTCATCCTCCTGAGTGGAGGAAGTCTCCCTCCTCTATAGATAGTCCACACAGACTACCGGGAACTCTAGTCATTTTGAAAAATAGACTAGAAGGAGTTGTCCCCTTCTGTCGAGATACTAGTCATCGACACACTCTCCCACCACCAGTTACTTTTCTATAGTTGTCTTTCCCTTATTGTTCATCCCTAGACAAGTAGAACTTGCTTGGGCTCTCTTGGTTACCAAAACTAGGTAGGACAACAACTTTTTAGAAAAATTGATGTTTTGAGTTGTGTGTCTAGAGAAGCTCCATGTACCCCTCTATTTATAGTAGAGGATAGGGTCAGGGTTTGTGTAGGAGTAGAAGGGTTTGGAATGTCCATGAACAATTTGCATTGTGGAAGGCGAACCGACCGTTTCATAACTGAACCAGTTGTTTGACAAGGTGAGCCGGTTGGTTCACCCAGTGAACCGGTCATTTCACATCCCAGACCTGCCTGCAATTGACTTTCCTTATTCATTTCTAATTAACACAAAAATTAATTCTTATCCCAATTGAATTGAACAAGTGAAATGAAAAAATTTTCTCACAAATTGGGGCAACTCAACACTGCTCATTTGGTCCGATTGAACCAATCGGTTCACCAGAGTGAACCAGTCATCTCACTGACCATGAGCCAATTGGTTCACCCAGTGAACCAGTTGGTTGGTGGTCCAGATTGTGCAGAACATAGTTAATTCAGTTCTCGATCAATCTGACACTCTAATCAATTGGTTCAACACTTGAACTTGATGATTCTGAGTCAAGTCTATTGACTGAATGTTTGATTGAGTACCTAAACACTTTAGTAATCAATCCAAACATCATTCATGGATAAACTCCTCTTCTAGGTTAATCCTTTGTGTGTGACCCTATAGGTCCAATTTCATATTGGCAGTGAATGTCCATAACTAGCTCATGACATCACAAGCAAAGAGCGGTACCTAGTCGCACATCAGTGCTACCCAAGTGAAAAGGAAAGTTGGAGAACAACTTTTAATCCTACAGTTTATGATTGGTGTTCTAGTGAATGTATAATCCCCTTGACTCTAATATCCTGAATGAACTCAAGGCATGGAGTTGTCATTCTCTCAACGTTCATTCATGTTTCTTGAACTAGAGCAGACTGTCTGAGATATGTGTGATATCAATATCATATATTGATTCACATGTGCATGTGCGTGCCTTTCTCAGTCTTGCTTATCAAGTGGCCTGGACATCATACTCCCTTAGGAGGGACAAATCCCATATCTATCACTCACAGTCTATCTCATGTGTCAAATCCACCCAATCATAACCTTTATAACAACCCATGTTTCAGGATTGTGTTTGATGACGTCAAAGTCTACCCAATCACATTCGACAAGTGCAGTGATTTTAGGTCTAAGAATCACAATCACCACCATCACTATGAGAGATGATTCTGACTACCATGTCATGGTTCCATGTGTCACTCTCATGTTGGGTCTATCTGATACACTATTCTCCAACATGTATCTGTGTGCTTGGTTTGATATCATATATCATGACTAATGAGACACTATCATCAACCAACATACACTCTAGTCTTGATGTGTCATTATTGTCTATCAACCTTCCACAATGACATCTGACTAGGGACATAACAAGAATGTACATACTCTTAGCATTTGTATGATCTCATTGTTCAAGTCACGTACTTGAAGACATACGCCTTTGAGTATTGTCATTCTTTAGACATTTATTCTGCTCAACCATTTATCTCATATTTGATTGAACTAGAATAAATTAGAAGCTTGCCTTTGATATTTATTAAATCAATCAGAACATATGCCAATCCAATCATTATATGATTGGCTCTCTAGGCATACATACCAACAAGGGGCTTAAAGGGGCTTACCACACTCAACTATAGTAAGGACAAAGGATAGCATGAATGAGCAACCTTGGAATATACTCTAAGAGGTCTTATTTATAGCTGGGGGTGTTCCTTTGAGTGTGGGATCACTTAAGAAAGAAAAATAGCAGTTTTACAACTTGTAATAGATCTATTTTCATTTATAACAACTCTCTAATGATTGGAATCACTTTTTCTGCATTTTCCATACAGTGCATTTGGTTGAGTTTCAATAAAGGTAACTCAATTGATACACTATTCGAAAAAGCCAATATTCAAACTATCAGTCAAGTTTGTCCTGGGGAAACTCGACCAATCAGCTAAAATCAAGTTTGGTCAGAAAGTTGATCGGACGAGTTCTGTGAGTGTACAACTCGATCGATGCAACCATTTCCAAAAATCCATCACAGACCGGTCAAGATACAAACCCGATTGATTAAGTTGCTGTGATAAATTTTGCAACATGATTTTTAAGTGATCAAACAATGAAATTAAATGTCCCTGGTTTTTTCTCATCTTAGTTACAAGTCATATCATCAATACAAATGATTACAAAAAATATTCTAAGGTGATTTGGAGTGTTTTCCACAAAAGTGCATTTGCATTGCTTTTGACTTGAACTTGGACAAGCTATGGATTGAGGAAATTGATCCTTTTCATGTACATAATTCCTAAAATCAATCATAAACAAACATATTAGATACATATGAATGGAATGGTTAAGTTATTATCAAAATGTGAATAATGTATAACTCTTAAGTGAACATTCTTCCCCTTTTTGACAATGACAAACCATTCCTCAACATATTGAAAAGGATATATACAATTATACCTTGGACTTGTTAATTGTAAGGGAATTCATAATTTTAACAGTATGAATTGCTCCCCCTCAATCTATGCCTATCTTACCTGCATAGTTAGTCTTTCTACACAAAGCTATATAACATGTATACTAAATGGTCCTTTAGCAAGTCACATGATAAAGCATATACTTAGATAAGAAAAAGGATCACATAGGCAATAAAAAGCAATATGGTTGAGCTTCAAAACATCAAACTTATCTCTCCCTTTTAGCATTATCAAAAAGTAAGGGGAGTAGAAGAGCATAAAAAAGGGTCTTCTTCAAGCACAACCAAAACATGTAATTATAAGATAAAACATGCAGCCACATAACACACATAAAATAGAGACAAGAAAGAAACAAGCAACCAATGTCATAATCAAAGTATGGAAAGAATGCCAATAACTCACATGATAGAACATAAATAGAGTTATGATATATAAGATTAATATTACAACACATAATCATGTTCTTAAAGCAACTACAAGCCAAAACGATGAAAACAACGAGATGATAGAAATAGTATAACTCATATAATGTGCCCAAATGTTTTTAGTACAAAAGTATATAGAAAGATATATATAATCAACATCTAAGAGCTAAAAACTAAAACATCTAAATGTCTATGACATCTATGTCCATGCCATCATCATCGGCATGATCATCATCATTACCTTCAGGCTCATAGTTGTCATCTCCATCTAAAGGTGCAACAACTTCACCTTCATCACTAGGGCCACCGACAAAGCCGCCATCATCATTAGAACCATCCTCAGGGCCATCGTCTTCATATGCCTCCTCGTCATCAGCACCAACTTCCTCATCAACCTGGTTGGGCATCTCCTCTTTGGCATAAGGACTGAAACTACGACCAGGCCACATGGCATTCTTCTCATCCCAAGTCATGCCAAGATCATGGAGCTCCTTGGCCCGAGGGAAAGTGGGAGCAGAGGTGCTAAGTCCTGCAAGAAGGGTAGCTATGGGACCCGTAGGGAGAGAGAGCACTCCACGGGTAGGTGCAGAGGTAGATCCACCAATATCATAGGATGTAGCAGCAGAATCAGCAGTTGGAGGGGCTGGGTAGAAGTGATTATATGCATAGGAAGCATAATCACCTCCTGGGTAGGGCTGGTAGGCAAGGTAGGTATGGGCACATGATATGTTCATGGTGGACATGATTTAGAAAAGATCCTGATGTAGATGCTCCTGAACTTGTAGGTTGTACACCTACTGATGCACCATGTAACCTATGAGGGCTTCATTAGATACATGAAACAAGGCACAGGCAGGTTAGGATGGAGGTGGGGGTGGAGGTGCCTGGGTTGAGGTAGAGGCTCTAGGTGTGGTGGAAGAATATGTAGGCAAAGAGGTTTTCTTGATGGTGGTCTCACTAATGTAGACTCCTTTTCTAGATGGTTTGTAATGAAAATCATGAAAAAGAGACTTCTTAGTCGCAAAGGTGAAGAGACCACAGATCAAGGCTGGGTAGGATGAGTGGGTGCCATGGGTATTCTTCTCAGAGTCAAAGTAGGTCATATGATGGAGAATGTATCTAGACCACTTGAATCCTATGTTCTTCAAAAGATAAAACAAAAATACTGTGATATTTTCTACAATTTTAGTTTGATTCTTCTTGGGGTGAATATTGCAGTTGACTACTAGTACACATTTGCAATTTTTGAGACTCAAGGAAGAGGACGGGATGGTGGATCCCTTCCTATAGGGTGTCTAAGGCTTCTTTAAGATTTATGAATGTTAGGAAGAGTAATATCATATTTCTTATAGAAGGCCTCAGGGTGAATAAGGTCAAAATACTCATGATCGTCTTTCCTGCATGTGTCGGTCACCTGAGTACCATTGAAAAAGATATCCAAGGTATCTTCTGAGATAGTGAGTTTCTTACCGGCAATCATGGAAGTGATAATCACTTGAGTATTAGGAGGGGTAAAAGAGTTTCATAATTCCACAACAGATTGGCGTAGAATTCATGAACCACCGTAGTGCTTGTAATAGAATTGTGGAAGCACCGACGTTCAACACTTAGGGCTATAAGCTAATGGTCATAAAGAAATGATGCTACCTCCTCTATCACCTCTTGTTTTCATGGATGAGGCTCAAACAAGGCACGGAAAGGGAAAGGATTCCTAGGAAGGAGCTCCTTGTACCTATTTAGATCTTCGTTGGAATCAAAGAAGGTGTCATCAAAGGGAATGAGGCAAGAGCCGGAAGAAGATGATGGTGCTCCAAAAGTGGCGACCCTCTTTCTCTTATTTGAGGCCATGAAGGCAAAATGAGGAGTATTGCGAGACTAAATACAAGAGAAACACCACCAAAAACCATCTAACCACCTAGGGCAGGTAGGAAAAGGGGCTAGGAAGGTCAAATGAGGGTTGGCTAGGGTGAGGAGAGGGAAGGTCGGGGCTAGGGTTTAAAGCTTGAGAGAGATGGAGTGAGGATCGACCAACTTTTCTCTAGTTGAGAGGGAGATAAGCCAGTCAAAACCTACTTAAGATATGTTCTATCCTGACCATTGATCGAGTTCTATAAATAAGAAACTCAACCAAATGGCTTTTTGCAAAAGCCTTCAACCACCAATCAGTTGAGTTTACAACTCGACTGACAGAGGTGCTATCCCAACTTTAGAAATCTTAGCTTGTAGCCATTTAAGTGTTAATAAAACTTATTTTTCTAGTCCATTTTGCATTTTAAACATACTTAGGCACATAATCACTCATCATTGGGTACTATTTAGCTATAAAATAATCGTTTGTGAAAAATACCCAAAAACAAGAGAAAAGCAAGGCAAAGAACATGAAAATTTTAGCACTTTAGCAAGCAAGAGTGATCAAGACATGAGAAAAGCATATAGGATAGATAACAACTAACTAGAAAGAATATCATATTCATCCAAAGTAGTTATGAGCAGTTTAGATCTAATAAAATTGAATTTCACTCTAGCTAGAGGTTTAGTAAAAATGTCCACCAACTGATTTTCTGTCTCCACATGCGTGATATAAATATCCTTTTTGGCAATGTGACCACAAAGAAAATGATTATGAACCTCTATATACTTGTCTCTACTATGCAATATAGGATTTTAATATATATTGATTGCACTAGTATTGTCACAAAAGATACAAGAAGCATCAAAATAAATGTTGAAGTATTAGATCATTTGCTTCATCCATAGAACCTGGGCACAACAACTCCCGGCTACAATGTATTCAACCTTGGTAGTTGATAGAGCCACTGTTCTCTATTTCTTGGAAAACAAAGACACCAAGCATGGTCCTAGGAGGAAACAAGTGCCACTTGTGCACTTTCTAACAATCAAACATCCTACTTAATCAACATCAATATAAGATGTAAGAGTAAAGTCCCTCGACTAAGGATACCATAGTCTAAAATTTTGGATTTTGGCTAAGTACCTCCAAATCCTCTTAATAGTTATTAGATGTGATTTCTTAGGATTTGATTGAAATTGAGAACACAAGAAACAACATTATGTCAGGTCTAGAGACAGTTAAGTAAAGTAAACTTCCAATCATACCTCTATAGAGTTTCTCATCCACTTTCTCACCTTCTTCATCTCTATCATGTTTGGCAGTGTTTGACATGGGGATGTCGATCTGCTTGGTGTTCTCCATCCCAAAGCGCATGAGTATCTCACTTGTATACTTGCCTTGGTTGATGAAGTTCCCATATTTAGTTTGCTTGATTTGAAAGATGAGGAAGAAAATAAGCTCACCCATCATTCTCATCTCGAACTCACTCTGTATAAGATCATTAAAGTCCTTATGCAAAGATCAAGATTAGTTCCGCCAAAAATGATATCACCAAAATAAATTTGGACGATAAGAATTTTTTTAGAAGTGTGTTTTAGAAACAAGGTAGAATCTACTTTGCCCATGATATGGCTATGATCTAACAAAAAGTTCTTTAGTTTCTCATCCATGCTTGAGGTGCTTTTTTGAAACCATAGAGAGCTTTTTACAATAGATAAACATGATTTGGAAAACAATCATTTTCAAAGCCTAGAGGTTGTGCAACATACACTTCCTTCTCAATTGCACCATTCAAAAATGCACTTTTAACATTTATTTGATATAGAAGGAAATTCTTATAGCTAGAAAAAGCAAGAAACATACGAATGGACTCAAGTCTAGCTACATGTGAATATGTTTTATCAAAATATATACCTTCCTGTTGATTGTAGCTTGATCCACTAACCTTGCACTATTTATTACCACCTTACCACTTTCATCTAGCTTGTTGTGGTAGACCCACTTGGTGCCAATGATCTTTCTATCACATGGTCTTGGCACAAAAGTTCACACTTTGTTCTTCTCCAATTGCTCCAGTTATTCCTGCATAGCTAGGATCCATACATCATCCCCAAGAGCTTCTTTGACATTCTTTGTCTCGAGTTGTGAGATGAAGGTATTGTTGGCTTGTTCTTTGTTGTAGACAGCCCCCATCTTCACCCTTTCAAAGGGATCACCTATTATTAGCTCTTTAGGATGATTCTTTGCAAATCAGGGGGTTGAATCCTTCTTTTCTTCATCTATCTCTTATTCTTGAGTGGCCACCTCTTTTCCTTTTTGGATGATGTTGAGTTCTTTCAAGATAGGAATTACTTCATCTGCAACATCATCATTAGAAATATCCTTGGAAATAGAGGGGTTCGTATCAATAAATTTAACATTAATATGTTCTTCTACTTTAGATAGATCAACATTATACACTCTATGAGCCTTGCTAGTAGTTCTAAATCCAAGAAAGAAGCACTTGTATGATTTTGGATCAAACTTGTCAAGAGAATATTTTGTGTTCAAAACAAAACAAGGACACTCAAAGACGTGAAAATACTCGATATAAGGCTTCCTACCACACCATAGCTCATAGGGGTTTTTCTTCAAAGTGGAATGTGTGGAAACCCGGTTTTGCACAAAGCAAGAGGTACTAACGGCTTCGGCCCAAAACTTGTTTGGAGTGTCATACTCTAAAAGCATGGCCATAGCCATTTCCTATAGTGACATGTTCTTCCTCTCTACAACCCCATTTTGTTGAGGTATTTGAAGTGAAGGAAAGTTGTGTATATCTGGATAGTTCACAAAAATGTTCAAAAAATTCATTTTCAAATTCTCCCCCATGATCATTACAGATGGAAATAATGCAACAAGAAGCTTCATTTTCAAATTGTTTGCAAACGCTAGGGAAAACATGAAGTGTATCTCTCTTAGAAATGAGAAATAAGGTCCAAGTATATCGAGAGAAATCATCGATGATAACAAGGCAATACTTGGAACCATGAAGCAATTGAGTTCTCATAGGTCCAAATGGATTAATGTTGGGAAGTTCAAGAGATCTCTTGCTGCTAAGGATTCCTTTGGATTTGAAGAAGGACTTGGTTTTCTTTCCTTGGGTACAAGTTTGGCATTCCTCATCCTTTTCAAAATCCAATTTAGGAAGTCCCTTGACCAAGTCCTTTTTGCTATATTTCTTCATTGATGCATACTTACATGACCTAACCGATGATGCCAAAGAGAAATATCATTCGAATTGACTACAAGGCATCTACCAATAATAGGCTTAATAGAGTCAAGAAAAATGACATAATATTACAATTTTTAGTTCGCTTATATATAACATTGTAACAGAGGGAATCTAGGAGCAAGCATTCAAAAGATGCAAATAGCACAAGGTAACCATTATCACATAATTGACTAACACTTATTAAATTGTGATGTATGCCATTGAAAAAAAGAACATTCTTGATGCACAAGGATTCACCTACATCACTCTCACCTTTTAATTTACCTTTCTTGTTTTCCCCGAAAGTAAGCGATCCTCCTTTCTTCTTTGTAAATTTGTTGAAATGGGTTATATCACCTGTCACGTGCTTTGTGCAACCACTATCAACAACCCATTTTCCTTTTCCTATAAGAAATGAGAATGTCAGTTCTAAACTCAAACTTTGGGATCCAGTGTTATCTCGAGGACCCATTTCATCTTTGGGTTGGTCCCCTTAGGTTTGCACAGACAATAAGTAGAATAATGGTCATCACTCTTACAACAAGAACACATCATAAGGTTCATTGAACCAGAAGACTCTCCATGGAAGAAAGGAGGTTCCATACTCTTCTTCTTACCTTTGTCCTTACTCTTTCCCTTAGGATCTCCTCCTACAAATCTCAAACTACTAATACCCCTTTGTTTGGTATAATGGTCAAGGATTTCATTTAGGGTGTTCTACCCTTTGAGGAATTTCTGCAAAGAGGCTCTAATTCTAGGATTGTCATAAAAAAGAGAGATAATAGTAGAATAAAAACTAGCAAGGTCATATCTAGAATGAACAAGATAGGCCTCTAAATAGAGGGCTTTAGTCAAATAAGAATCCTTTTCAAGAGTAACAGAAGCAACATCATTACTAGGAAAAATATGTATATAAGAGAAATCATTAACTTGAGCAATAAGCCTAGCATTTTTAGATTTAAGCAATTGAATTTCTTTGAGATAAACATCTCTCTCTCTTCTCTATGAGCATCACAAACAACCTTAAGCTTAGAAATATCAATTTTCAGTAACTCAAACTTATTAAGGCACTTTTCGTTATCTTCCTTAAGAGATGCAATTTTCTTAAGATAGACAATTCTCTACTTCAACTCCATTAGCTCAAGATCAAGAAATTGGCTTTGCAAGGAATCAATGCTCTCAAGATGATTTTTCTCATTTTTCTCAAGAATATCAAGTTTAGCATACGAGTCATCAATAATTTTACCCAACCTCTTCTTTTTAGATTTACATTTGGAATAATAAGTACAGGTAGTAACAAGCATGTCCATAAGAGTTTCTTTAGCTAACTCATGCAAACTTACCTCACTTACCTCACTAATATCTTCACTTGTGGAGGCCATGAGTGCAAAGTGGCACTCTCCATCTTCATCAGAGCTTGAGCCACTAGAGGATGATCCTTCCCAAGCTGCATGAGCTACGTTTTTGTGCCTCCTCTCCTTCTTATCTTTACTCTTGTATTTGCTATCTTTATTGTACTCTTCCTCCTTCTTGGAACTGCTCTTGTGGTGTGACTTTCTATCCTTAGGACATTCACTC
This sequence comes from Alisma plantago-aquatica, assembly GCA_963693085.1. Taxonomy (NCBI): domain Eukaryota; kingdom Viridiplantae; phylum Streptophyta; class Magnoliopsida; order Alismatales; family Alismataceae; genus Alisma; species Alisma plantago-aquatica. The sequence goes on from OY856409.1 coordinate 1,555,025,410, forward strand.
TTGGAGTGTCTTTTTTGACTACACTTGTAGCACCTTAGAGTAGAAGAAGAAGATTGCTTTCCTTTGAAGTTCTTTCCATTAGAGAATTTGGCTTTATGATCACTAGGGCCATCATCTTCACTAGGGGAGGAGGGAGAGGTGTGGCAAGAAAGTTGTTATTGAAGGATGAGAGCCTCCACTTGAGCTTTGAAGGCACTATCTTTGATCTTACTTGATTCCTTCTCTTCTTGCTTTTCTTCTCTTCTTGCTTGTCAAGTCTTAGCTCATGAGCTTGTAGATTGCCAATAAGCTCCTCGGTTGAAAGATCACCAAGACTTCTTACTTCTTCTATGGAGGTCACTTTTGACTCCCATCTCTTTGGAAGAGACCTTAGGATCTTTGAGTTGATTTCTCCTCTATCCAAAGTGTGTCTCAAAGCAGCTAGGCCGTTGATGATGATGTTGAGTCTTGAATACATCTCAGATGCTCCCTCTTTCTTCCCCATCTTGAAGTTATCTAAGAGGTTGTTCAACATGTAAATTTTTGCCTCCTTCACTTGATTTGTGCCTTCATAGGTGATGCCCAACTTGTCCCATATCTCATTGGCTGTGTCCCATGAGGAGATGTGGTTGAACTCACAAGGGGTGAGGGCTGCATAGAGGATGCTAATTGCTTTGGCATTGAGCTGTGAATTATTTAGAGTTGCTTCATCCCAAGTAGATACAACTCCAGTTGGTTCCTTATAGGGTGCAATCATCACTTTCCACATATCAAAGTTCATTCCTTAAATGTAAAATTGCATCCGTCACTTTCAATAGAGGAAGTTGGTGTCGTTGAAAATCAGGGGGCTCATGGAGAAACCTCCCTCTAGGCTGAGGGAACCAAGTAGGTTCTCACCCATCTTATCATCTCGTAGGATATTTGTCGGGAGAATATCCTTATTCTGATACCACTTGTTGGATATAGAGCTCTAGAGGGGGGGGGTGAATAGAGCTTCAAAACTTGTACAAGAATAGTTATACCTTCAAATTATATCAATTGAAACCAAATGGTAAGTAAATTTGAAATCATATATATACAAACATAGCAAGGATGAGAGAGATTGAAACAAACACTTGTACAAGGTGTTTAGAGTGGTTCCAATCTCCAAACTAGGAGACTGTCAATTCACTACCTAGAGAGGTCAACCTCTAGGTCTTTGCAACCCATGCATACTTATATTCCATTATAAGATATACAAGAATACCACCTTACCTATAAGGGCTTACCTATCCAAGATCTAGTCTTCTACCTCACAACAGGTCTTACCCAATCTTGAAAGCAACTTGATTCCTTCTCCTAGGACATCTCCTACTTGAAACAAGTCTTCAACCTTGAGGATTTACCCCCCAAGCTCCTTGGATATTCCGTCTTGTCCTTCTCCTTCACTTGGAGAAGATCTTCACTCCTTCTTCAACCTTGAACAAGAACAACAACTCCTACTTCACTCAGAGAAGATCACTTCAGCCTTTGCTCTTTGAGAAAAAGGGATTGGGAAGTGGAAGATGGATAGCTTTATAAGGTAACAATGAGGTATCACTCCTAAAACATGCCTAACTCACTCATAATCATGAAATGCTTTGTATATGAGAGAGAGAAAGTAGCTCAAAGGGGCTTAGCACACTCAATTATAACAAGGATCAATGATAGAATGAATGAACAATCTTGGAATGAACTCCATGTTGGCTAAATTGGACATTAATATAATCCCTTTGTTTTGATGATGATAAACATTTCTTTCTTGTGGTTTTAACTTGCTATTTGAATGTTTTAGGGACAAGCTTATAAGGTGGTGGATAGCGAAGACTTGGAAGATCAATTTGCTAAAATTGCTTTATTTTCATGATTGTAATCAATGTAAAAACTTGTACAATTTTATAATGTACAAGGACTTAGATATCATGTAAATTAAGCATTTAGATCTTCCTATCCACTCACAACACTTAAATAGGTTATCCCCCAAGATAGTATCACAATTGCACTTTGATACACACACTTAGTACATATCTAGAACCACCAAAATAGGGACTATCTCGGTCGAACAATTTCTCGACTGAGAGAAAATTGGTCGAACATTTTCTCGATCAAAAATGCCCTCAGTCTAATGAATGAACACCTATGCATAACCTGCTCAATGCTATCACTAAGAATGTTTCGGTCGAACTTTACTTCGACCGAGATTGTGTGTCTGGAAGGTTCTATAGAGGTTAGACTTGGTGGGAAAGGTGGTTGGGAGTTGAGTTGAATTTTGCAAATCCACTAACCTCATTCTCCCACTCGGTCGAAGAAAAGTTTGACCGAGATCAACTCGGTCGACAAAGAGTTTGACCGAGATACATTTTGGACTGCACTTTTCAGCATTAAACGAATAGCCATTGCAATACAATTAGTGGACACATAATGGCTAGTTGAGCACTAAGAACACCCTAGAAGTTGTCTAGAACGTCCCAAAGCATTAGCAAACCACTCCTATAAATAGGACAAGCTATACGACACCTAAGGTACTAACTAGCAATCACTTGTGCATACAATTACACTTGAGAATTATTCTTTATGAGCAACAAGCTTAAGCTACACTTGTAATCTGTTCTACATTAGCATCCTATAGCTTAGTATCTCCTTGCCACCACACTACCACATTCATCCATAGTGGATAGGAGATCAATACGCTTGATATAGGTTCAAAGCGTTGTACTAAATTAGTAACATTGTTCTTTCTTCCAATCTTGTTCCTTTTGTTGTATTTTATTCTCCTTTGCTACTCCTAGGTTGGAGGTTGCGGAAAGGAGGTTGTTGGAGATTCTTAAAGTGGTGAAAGTAGCTTGGCGGACTTTGGACTACTTCTAGAAGGTATCAACGGGAAGCTACTTCAAGGAGGAAGGCTACTTCAAGGGGGATCTTGAAGTTACTTCAAGTGAAGGCTGCTTCAAGGTTGGTGAGATGACTTCCGGGTGAAGGCTGTCCAAAGGGTGGTGAAGGTGTTTGTAATTTTATGTAACATCCTTGCAAGGTAATAAAATTCAAATACTTTCAAAATCTCAGTTGGGAACAATCGAGTAGTGGACTGACTCCCTTAGTGTTTGCTAAGGGTGGAACCACTCTAAACGCTGTGTCTACTTCTCCAATATTTTTGTGGTTGCTTGGTTGAATTATTTTAAAATCATCATAAAACCCTATTCACCCCACTCTAGTGTTTTTAAATTGGTATCATAGAAGGCTTCAAAGATCTCTAATTGAGTCTTGAAGAAAATGGGTGATGGGGTACTAAACAACCTCAACTTGGAAGGAACACTTGTAGCTCGACCTCCACCATTTGATGACACCAACTACAACTATTGGAAGAGGAGGATGCAATTCTACTTTCAAGGGATCGGCTGGGATCTCTGGAGGATGGTTTCAAATGCCTACACACTTCCTCAAATGGAGTATGCTACATGGGATGCTAACAGGACAAAATTAGCCCAATTAAATGCAAAAGCTGTAAGTATCCTTTATTGTTCAATTTCCGTAGGTGAGTTCAATAGAATATCAAATTGTGACAAAATATGGCATAGACGTTCTATCACTTATGAAGGAACTGTTCAAGTAAAAAACTCCAAAATTGGTATGCTTAAACAAAAGTTTGAACAGTTTCGTATGGAACCTAATGAATCAATTAGTGAAATGTATGCAAAGTTTTCTTCTATTGTTAACAGTTTGAATGAATTAGGTAAATCCATTAGTGAAGAGGATCAAGTGTCTAAAATTCTTAGGTCTCTTCCTCCCAAGTACAAGCCTAAGGTGACTGCAATTGAAGAAGCCAATGACCTCACTCGACTGAGGATGGAACAACTCATTGGAAACTTAGAAACACATGAGGCAACCTTGGAGGAAGAAGAAAGATTGGCGGCTGAACACAAAAAGGAGAAAAGAAAGGACATTGCATTCAAAGAATCAACCAAGATTAGTCATGACACAAGTGAAGAAGATAGTGAAGAAGAAACTCTCATTGTAAATGGTAGAAATATAGAAGTTTTAAAACTAACAAAACGTCTAGTGTTTCTTCCTCCAGGTGCTTTGAATGTGGCAAAAAGGGACACTTAAAAGGTGATTGTCCCAAACTTAAGAAGGAAAGAAATCATCTCACAAGAAGAAAGAAAAAGCCTACAAAGCTACATGGGATGATTCAAGTGATGATAGTGAAGATGGAGAAAAAGAAGTAGAGTGCCTTATTGCTACAACAAATGAAGAAGAAGAAGAAGAGGTAAGCCTTTTTTGATTTATCTAAAGAAGATTTAGTTCCTAGAATTGAGGAATTACATGATAAATATATTGATTGTAAAATGAAACTAAAAAGAGTTACTAAAACTAATGAGGATTTGTATGCACAATTAGATGATCTAGCTTCTGAAAAGGAAAGTATGATTTCTAAAAATTCTTCCTTGAAATCATCTTTTAATGATTGCAATACAAAATTGCTTACTCTTGAGACAAATCATAATTTTCTTTGTCAAGAAAAGGTTGAATTGCTTGCAAAATTGAATGATCTTCAATCACTACCTATCTTGTGTACTCATCTAGATTATGACGCTATTGTTAAAGAAAGAGATACTTTATCATCTGATCTAGATCAAGCAAAGTTAGATATCAAAAAGAAAATGGATGAGATTGCTAAATTACAAAGAGAAATTAGTAGCTTGAGAAACAATGATGTTCTTGATAAGATTTTGAAAAATTCTTCTAGTTATAATGGAAGGAGAGGTTTAGGATATGTTCCAAAAGAGAAATCCTATCAACCTAAACCTAGAAGAAAACAAGCACCCAAGACCAAGATCATGTATGTACCCAAGAACAATTAAAAAAGAAATGAAATTGATTCTATTTTTTGTCACTATTGCTTGCATCTTGAACATTACTCTTTTTCATGCCCATACAAGAAAAGGGATGTTGAATTAGTTTGGGTCGCAAAACATCAAACTTGGCAAATTTGAATATGATTAAGTTGAGATTTGACCTAAAAATTCATTTGAATATCTTAATGTCTCATCTCAACTAAATAGACTGGTACTTTATCGTATTGCAATAACTCAAGTTTAAAACTAACATAAACAGATTATTGAAAATAGTACATAAACAATCTTGGTCGACAAAATCTTTGATTGAGACAATATCTATCGAGAAAATTATCGACCAAAGTAGTTTCTATCTCTAACCTATAGAAATATGGAAAATAGTAACCACGCTGGTCAAAAATGACTTCGACCGAGATAAATTCGATCGAACATTTATTGGACCGAATTTTAACTGATAAAACTGGAGATACAACAACCTTCTCGGTCAAAAAGAATGTCGAACAAAAAGAAGTCGGTCGAGAAAGAGTTCGACCGAATAAGATTATGGAAAACCTGTTTAATTGGTTTAGTTTGCAATAAACTTGCTATAAATTTGGTATAAATGAAAATTGATTGGAAATTATGAATGAATCATAAATCTGGGAGACAACTCTCAAATCACATATTGATAATTTGCATCATGATCTATATGTTGATTCTTAATATCCTTATGAAACATGCTGTAAATTTACTAATTATGCGATAACAAACTATATGCAAATAGAAACCAGAAATGTTTTCTTAAAATCAATGCACACATTGTAAAGCCTTCAATTGATATTTCTCTTGAAATGATTAAGCATGTTCATTTACATGGTTTGTCTTAAATTTGAACATTGATGAACCATGATTGATCATGAAAAAGATATTGCCTTGATAAATCTTCCTTAAAAGGTATGATTCTCTACATTGTGTATCTTAAAACTGAAAAATGTGATGATTTGAGTAAGTTTAATCAAGAAAATCATGGATTTGCTTCTCATGAGATTATTTTGGTTCATCTCCTACATGGTTTGGCTCAAAACTAAAAATTATGAACCATGTTGATTTAATCAAGAAAACTACTATTTTATCATAATCCACATGGTTTGTCCTAAGTATTCCTTGGTTTATCTATATAGAAATCACGTGTCTTGAAATTTGCTTTTAAATGATCATGATCATTGTATTTCATGAAATTATGGATATGATTCTATTATTCCATCATGATCATTGTATTATGGATATGCCTTTACTGTTTTCACCATGATCATTGTGTTTCATCTTTTACTTGGTTTGCCTAAAATAATATTTGATCTATATGTATAAACCATGAATGGATATTGTTTTCAAAATGATCATAGTGATTCATCTCATTACACAAAAAGATGATGTTATAATTGAAAATGCCATTTTTGCATTAAGATAAATCTCTATGGCACAAATGCATCTTGACATATTAGTCAAATGATTATCTTGTGCTTAGCTTATTGAAAATGATATCACCCTTGTTATACATGAATACTTTTTATATGATACTCTGTAAGCTATGTTTCAAATATTCAATCAAGTGGATCATTGTGAATGCTTAAACTGAAAATCTGCAGAATTTGCCTCTCGGTCGAAATAACAATCAACCGAGGGGCGCCCAGGTCGAAGACAAGGTCGACCTAAAATAAGCTTGACAAAATACTTAATTGTAAATCATTTCCTTGCACTCAATCTTAGTATATTGAAAACAAGATTTTAGTGCATAGCTCTCATAAAATGTTAACTTATTATGATCTAATGCTTATTATGACCTTAGAATCCTTAAATTATCTTGATTATAAGATTAAGGGGGAGCTCACAAAAACTATCTTGACTATAAGATTAAGAAGGAGCTCACAAAACTTCGTAAACATTATGATAAATCTTGATCAAATCAAACTTAAAAAAACTTGATATGACCTTAGGATTATTAAATTATCTTGATCTAAAATGGACTCTCTATATCAATATGGGCTTAACATCCCTCATTATTGATTAGAGATATATTTCTTGATCCTACTCTACCGTAAAGAAAATCTCATATCATTTTTAGGGCTTAACATCCCTTGTAAAATGGATGGGAAATCAATATATGTATCCATCATGAGCCTAAATGGATCTCATATCATTTTTAGGGCTTAACATCCCTTGTAAAAAGGATGAGAAATCAATATATGTATCCATCATGAGCCTAAATGGATCTCATATCATTTTCAGGGCTTAACATCCCTTGTAAAATGGATGAGAAATCAAAACACATATGCCATAAATCTAAATGGATCTCATATCATTTCAAGACTTAACATCCTTTGCAAATGATTGAGAAATAAATTGTGGCTAAATTTGACATAAAAATAAGTGGTTTGCATTAAATTATGTTGATTACCCTTGCTTTAAAAAAGAGTATCAAATTATCAAATTAAAGGGGAAAAATAAAAGTCATACTTAATGATTAGCTTGGTTATCTTTTTGAAGTGACAAAGGGGAAGAAATAATATAAAATCAATAACATAAAGTAAAATGAGTTTCAAAATCTCTCGACTAGCACACACTTGCAAATAAGAGAATGGATGCAAAAGGTAAACTTCAGGTATGAAACTCATATGATTTATATTTCCTTGATTTATATTTTGGAAATGTTTTGTCATCTTTCAAAAGGGGGAGATTGTTGGATAAATTGGACATTAATATAATCCCTTAATTTTGATGATGAAAAACATTTCTTTCTTGTGGTTTTAACTTGCTATTTGAGTGTTTCAGGGACAAGCATATAAGGTGGTGGATAGCAAAGACTTGGAAGATCAATTTGTTAAAATTGCTTTATTTTCATGATTGTTATCAATGTAAAAACTTGTACAAGTTTATAATGTACAAGTACTTAGATATAATGTAAATCAAGCATTTAGATCTTCCTATCCACTCACAACACTTAAATAGGTTATCTCCTAATATAGTATCACAATTGCACTTTGATACACTCACTTAGTACATATCTAGAACCACCAAAATAGGGACTATCTCGGTCGAACAATTTCTCGATCGAGAGAAAATTGATCGAACATTTTCTCAACCAAAAATGTCCTCAGTCTAATGAATAAACACCTTTGCATAATCTGCTCAATGCTATCACTAAGAATGTTTTGTTCGAACTTTACTTCGATCGAGATTATGTGTCTGGCAGGTTCTATAGCTGTTAGACTTGGTGGGAAAGGTGGTTGGGAGTTGAGTTGAATGTTGCAAATCCACTAACCTCAGTCTCCCACTCAGTCGAAGAAAAGTTTGACCGAGATCAACTCGGTCGACAAAGAGTTCGACCGAGATACATTATGGACTGTTTTAGCATTAAACAAATAGCCATTGCAATACAATTAGTGGACACATAAAAACTAGTTGAGCACTAAGAACACCCTAGAAGGTGTGTAGAACATTCACAAGCATTAGCAAACCAATCCTATAAATAGGACAAGCTATAGGACACCCAAGGTACTAACTTGCAATCACTTGTGCATACAATTACACTTGAGAATCATTCTTTATGAGCAACAGACATGAGCTACACTTGCAATCTATTCTACATTAGCATCCTATAGCTTAGTATCTCCTAGCCACCACACTACCACGTTCATCCATAGTGGATAGGAGATCAATACGCTTGATATAGGATCAAAGCACTGTACTAAATTGGTAACATTGTTCTTTCTTCCAATCTTATTCCTTTTATTGTATTTTGTTCTCCTTTGCTACTCCTAGGTTGGATGCTGTAGAAAGGAGGTTGTTGGAGCCTCTTCAGGTGGTGAAGGTAGCTCGGCAGACTTTGTACTACTTCTAGAAGGTCTCAACGGGGATCTACTTCAAGGAGGAAGGCTACTTCAAGGGAAAGATTGAAGTTACTTCAAGTGAAGGCTGCTTCAAGGTTGGTGAGATGACTTCGGGGTGAAGGTTATCCAAAGGGTGGTGAAGGTGTTTGTAATTTTATGTAACATCCCTGTGAGGTAATAAAATTCAAATACTTTCAAAATCCCGGTTGGGAACAACCGGGTAGTGGACTGACTCCCTTAGTGTTTGCTAAGGGTGGAACCACTCTAAACGCCATGTCTACTTCTCCAATATTTTTGTGGTTTCTTGGTTGAATTATTTTAAAATCATCATTAAACCCTATTCACCCCCTCTAGTGTTTTTCACTCCAAGATTTCCTATTTATAGTTGTGGCTGTTCCTTTGTGTGTGGGATCACTTAAGAATGAAAATAGTCATTTTACAAGGATTAAGAGATCTCTTTTCATTTCTAACTCTCCAATAGTTGGAATTACTTTATGTATGGTTTTCATACAGTGCATTCGGTCAAGTGTCAATAATGGTAACTCGGCCGATCTACTAACTGACAAAGCCAATTTTCAGACTATCGGCTGAGTTTGTCCTCGGGAAACTTGATTGATAAGCAAAAATCAACTTTGGTTAGGAAGTTGGTCGGTCAAGTTTTGTGAGTGTATAACGTGATCGATGCAACCATTTCCAAAAATCCACCACAGATTGGTCGAAATTCAAACTCGACCGATTAAGTTGATGTGACAAAATTTCCAAAATGATTTTTAAGTGATCAAATGATGGAATTAAGTGTCCCTGATTTTTTCTCATCTTAGTTACAAGTCATATCATCAATACAAATGATTACAAAAATATTCTAAGGTGATTTGGAGTGTTTTCCACAAAAGTGCATTTGCATTGCTTTTGACTTGAACTTGGACAAGCTAGGGCTTGAGGAAATTGATCTTTTCATGTACCTAACAATTTAAAAAAAACATATTAGATACATATGAATGGAGTGGTTAAGTCATTATCAAAATATGGGCAATGTATAACTCTCAAGTCAACATAACTTAGCGTTAGTTTCTTGCTCTTACTTACGTAGTTGTCTTCTTTGTTAATTAGAATTACTTGTTTAGGGTAAACTTAGGGTTTCTTGTAGTCTAGTTTCCTTTATTCCTTTCAATTGCTTGCATCATTAGTGTAATCAACCAAATCAACCAACAAACCCTAAAAATCCCACTCTCCACTATAGGAACATATCTCACCCTAACCTAGATCTAGTGACCCCTCTCTACATATCGACCCCTAGCTTGCCATTGACATATACTACAATACAATCCCGTGCGCTTTGGGTGATATATTGTGGTCTAAGTGTTTGTGTTAGTATAGGGCCCTTTTTATAAATTTGAAAGACCCAAGTGTTTTTTTTAGGGTTGCATCTTTTCATATTCAAATGGATTAGTGTGTAGCCCAAGGTATTGAAGACACACCAAGTTTCCTGGTACCATTGTCAGGGATAGAAAGCCCCTTAGATACCTCATAGTTGTGGTGTTGACTCTCCCCTTTGACACCGTCCTTTGCCAATTTGTTTGGTTGCATTTGAGAAATGCACCAAGATTTATGGCATTGTTGCTGGGGATAGAGGTGCTCGAACTAGCTAATTAGTGTAGCCTTGCTCTTCCTACTACCCTCTTCATTTCTATTCTTTATTCTTTGTGTTACTTTTGCATCTTGGTTTGATAACTTATCCTCTTTTGTTTGGTTGTTCCTTGTGCATGTGATAAGAAATCCTTTGAGGTTAGGATGGTAAACCGAGATGCATGAACCCCTTTAATTCCTCGACTGTCCAACATGATGAAGATGTTGGAAGACATGTTAAATCTCATGAAGATTCATGTGGGAGGTTATTCTAATCACTCCGCCAACTCCATGGAGGTTCTTTGTGAATATGTTCAAGTTCTACAATTCTATGGCATCCTGAACAACCAGGGCTCCATGTTGAGCTCTTACACTTCAGAATGTAGAAATCATCCAAAATTTTCATGGGAGCAACAAGGAGACCGCGAGCCAAGAGACAACTCCATGTTTGAATAAGAAGTTATTACATGGGTAAGAAACCTTGATGAATTGAAGAGATATGTGTCCTTTTACAGACAAACCATTGATCGGCTTGAGAAAAGGATGGATGAGATTTCCCTTTCACTTGCCCTTTGTGAGGAGGGAAGACTCCCTTCCCAAACCATGGACAACCCAAACAATGCAAATGGTTCTATGGGTGCTCCTCAAGGCATCTATACTCCACCTTCAAAACCTTCATACAACATCCAACACACCTCACAACCACCCCCGAGCCAACCACCTCCACAAAAACCATCCTACATCCTTCAAAATGTTAATCCACCCCACCAAAGACCACCAACACCATCATCACATGCTCCCATCCTCCCCATGAGCATGAAAGTATGGTTTCAATTTTGAGGTGTGACAAGGTTGTTGAGAAGATCAACAAGGGAAGGAAACGATTTGATAAAAACTATTATGAGAACCCTTACTAAAAAGTCCTTATGAGAGTGCCAAATGCACTAGAGATTTTGACATACCACCTTCTATTGTGAGTGCCAAGGGCACTAGAAAATCTATTGTTCCAATGAATCAATGACACCAAGTGTCCCACCTTCCATTGAGATTACACCACCAAGTGCCCCAATCGCTGATCCAAGATATCCTGATGTGATATTTCAAGGTTCTTAAGTGTCCAATATGATTGAGACCCCTTTTTTGAAAGCATATGAAGACCCATTCCTCAAGGGAAAGAAAAACTATAACATGAAAATTTTGATAGTCTCAAGGCTAATTAAGAAGATAAGAGGGAAGATGTCAAAGGGGATCATGTTGAATGAGCTGAAGAGTTTTGTTGATGAGGATTCTTACTTTAAGGTCTATGATGATGACCCCGGAGGAGATGAAAATGAAGAAAAACACTTGAGAAGTTCACATGACCCTTGGGAAAAAGATCAAACAATAAAGGCAATTGATAGGATTGCCTATGATTAGGATGGAAACATTTTGCTTTTAGACAATGGTTGATTGATAGAGGAACAACAAACCTGGATGAAGGCTCTAAACTTAGCACTAGTGGGAGGCAACACACATGGTTTGATATTATCAAAATCTCCTTATTTTTGTTACACTTTACTTTTTCCAAAAATACACACACACCCTACTTGATAGTTTTTCTATTTGTGAAACATGTTAGAGTAGGTACCATGGAGAAAAGATGATGCATGAAGGAGCTAGACAAGGAGAAGATCAAAATTGAAGTGAAAAATGACGATTAGTGAAAAAGCTACGGGAAGAAGTTCAGAACGGCCGTGTTGCTTACAAACTAGAACAACCATTTTGCATAGAATGACCGTGGTGGCGTTGCCCTTCTCACCTAATGCTACACTGATCACTCCACATCTTGGTGGCTATCTTCCACAATTTTGTACCATTTACCCTACTTTTCTAAACTTTTGTTTCATGTTGTGGACAACTTGGTCTAAAATCTTTGGGTGGTAGGGTGGTAAGCCCTTGTTTTGCATCAATCTTGATCTATAGTCATTGTTCTGCACTTTGCCGAGATGATCAAACAATTTGACTAACTCTCATACTTGTCTATACTAACCTTGTGTGTTTGCATTCATGTACATCATGTAGTTAATTTCATGCATTTTTGTATAATTTTTCATTTTTTTACTTTCCATCTCATGCATTGCATTTTCATGTAGATTTTGGTAATTCTTGTGTGTTTTAGTTAGGATTTTCTTGCTTTATATCATATTTTCCCTAAAAGTAGGTTTGGATGTGATTAAAAAATGCAAGTTGGCACCATTTTGGCCAATTTTGGAACTTCTTGTCTAAAAAGTATGTTTTGACTTCACCTCCATCTATTGGTATGAAAGTCTTGATCTATACAAATCCATGCTAAGTTTCTATGTACTATTATTAAATGGTCTTGATTGTTGACTTTTTACATGTGAATCACCCTCTTATGTTTGTGAATGTTTTGGTTGAATTGTGATTTGAGCAAGCTATCAACACTTAGGTCCTATGGAATCACATGATATAAGTATGAATGTCATATTGTTCACTCATGTGGTGTGATATTAATGAAATGTTGGAATAGCTTTCCTGCACAAAATTTTATGTTGAGAACCACACTAGTGACCCCTCTTTGACCTGACTTTTCTTTCATCACCTTCTTACTTCTCCGCCTCATGAAAGGATGCCAAAGTGCACATATAAATTTTTGGCCACCTCCAAAAGTTTGGGGTGGACACATCTACATATCTCCACTTCACTCTTACCACCATATGGCCTACCTATGCCAATGTCAAAGGAAAAAAAACAAAGGCTTGAAAAATGCAAGAAGAAAATAAGAGATGCTCCTATGTAAGAGCATATATATTAAAAAAACATGAATGCTCTATATAGTATCACTCTAATCTCTTACCACAATCCTTTCTTCTATTTTCATACCCATTGAGCTAGGAAACATCAAACCTAGTTCACTTCACCCTTTTTCCACAGCCACATGGAGCACTTAGTGTGGTTTGAAATATAAAATTGAATTCGTGAAAGTGAAATGACACTCTTGATCATCTTTGATTAACACCATCATGAAATGGTCTACTCGGAGCTACATGAAAGCCATATGTATTGATTGTGTGTTGTATTCCCAATATTCAAAGTTTGTATGCTCAATGCTCATTTCATGATTGGTTTGTGAAATTGGAGAGGAGAGAGGTGGAACACACACACTAAGTCACTTTTGAGATCATTTAGTCAATAATCATATTTTGCAATGCATTTTGTCATTTTTGTTTGTTTAAAGAAACTTAATAGAGAGATTGAGTTGCAGCATACTTGAGGACAAGTATGTTTTGAGTTTTAAGTGGTGATGCAACCCTATTTTAGGGCTCCATGTTGTGCCTTTTTGCATATTAATCACATCTAAACATGTTAGATTGCAAGCCAATTCCCCCAATATGAAATATCATGTCAAATGCACTTATGGTTGCTTTTTATGTGTTTTTCAAGATTTATACATGCATTGGATGCAAAGGAGACAAAAGGAGATGATCCTCGGGTTTCCACATCCTGGGATTGGACCCATATCTTCCCAGAGCATCCCTTGAGTAGAAAAATATTTCTCCAAAGAAATTAGCAACCATTTGAAGAAATTTGAAGCAAAGTCAAGTAGCTGGATACCCACCATGGGGGCACTCCGCCACGACCGTGGCGAGATGGTTCAAAAATCAATAGGGAGACTTGAAGTTTTGAACGTCAAGTACCACGGTCGTGGCTTCCAAAATGATCGTGGTATACTGAGTCCCCCATGGTCATGGCCAATAGAACAACCCTCGCCGAAGTTCACCACCACCCCCTTGGTACAACACCATGACTGTGGCGAGATGGTCCAAAAACCAACAAGGATACCAACATATTTGAACATCAAGTACCACAATCATGGCCACCAAAACAACCGTGGGAAATGAAGACCACCACGATCGTGCCAACCACCACAACCATGGTGTGTAGAGAGCACAATAGGCAGTAATGAAGAATGACCAAGGCACCCCCTTCCAGAATCGTCGTGCCCCCCTCCACGCCCATGTTATCTCCCCCAATCACCACAACAGTGGCACGTACCATGACCATGTCCACTAAGCCTCACTTCTCAACTAGCTTCCACCCTATCACCACACCTGTACCAGTATACCACAACCATGATCATTCTCATCCACCACGCCTGTGGTGATCACCCAAACCCTACTGCTTTTTGCATTGAATTCCCAACTTTACCCCCACTTACGCTAGTGCTTCCCCACCACCTATATACATTGTAGTGGTGGCCACAACACGAGATTAGCCGCCTCTAGAATTCATTTCCTTCCTCCTTTGCATTCAAGATCTCCACCTACCTTCATCATTCCATTACTCCATATCCACCTCATTTCCACCAAAAAATCCTAGTTTTCTAGGGTTTTCACCACCAAACCTCATTGAATCATGCCATTTCCAACCTTTGAGGGAGGTGCTTCATCTTGTATAGAAAGGAGGTGAAGAAGGAGGGTCTTCCATGAGCTACCATGGCCTTATACCTCTTTCTTATTTCCTTTTTTCTCTTTTGTTTGATTATGAGTAACTAAACCCCCTTGGTGGGCTGTTTAGGGGATAAAATGTTACTTTGATACCATGTTGGGGGAAAATAACTTTTAGAACATATTTCCATTCTATGATGATTGTCTCTTACTTCTATCTCATTTACCATTATTTAACTTGTGATTTATGCTTCTAAACATGGATTGCTTGTTATGTGATGCTTGAAAACACCTAGATTGTAGGGGTAAATGAATTGTATGTGGCTATCTTAGGAATTGCTCCTAGGTAAAAGTAGTGCAGCCTTATCTAGCACCCTATCTTCCTACATACAAATCTCTTCTCCTAGAACTAAGTGATAGATCTAAGTAGCCATTGTAAGCGTGATTAGAGAAATTTCCTAGAGTTTTTCTAAAGGTTAGATGGTGAGTAACATGAGGTGAAACACCCTCATCTCTACTCTCCCTTCCTACCCTTTGCTCTCAATTGCCCTAATAATCCTTACCCTATAAACCTAGATTAGTTGAATCCAAAAGAAATCCCATCTAGACCTTGATCCAATTGAGCCTCATAAGGCTATATAGGGGGTGAAAGGGTTTAATCCCATTCCCACACTCTATTTTATCCATGGCTAACCAATAATTTAGGGTTATTTCATTGCATTTGACTATATTATTTGGTTTGACAATCTAGAATGAAAATATAAGACTTGCATGCTATATTAACCCCAACTTGGATTCCTATGACATTCCTCCAAATAGCCCACTCTTCCCTTTAATTGCTAAAACCCATCTTGTTTGCTTAACTTGCTTATGCTAGTATAGTTTCTTGGGTTAATTGCCTCTTAGGAAATTGCTTAGTTTTTTATAGTTAGGCCTTGCTTGAGTAATAAATTCTCTCTTAAGCTTGTTAGTGTTAATCTTTATAGTTAGTGATAACCTAGGTCATTAATTTCTCTAATATTTAACTTTCTCCATTAGTGTAATTTCACTTTAATTTCTTGCTCTTACTTACTTAGTTATATTCTTTGTTAATTAGAATTACTTGTGTAGGGTTTCTTTTAGTCTAGTTTCCTTTCTTTCTTTCAATTGCTTGCATCATTAGTGTAATAAACCAAATCAACCAACAAACCCTAAAACCCTACTCTCTGCTTTAGGAATGTAGCTCACCCTAACCTAGCTCTAGTGCCCCCTCTCTCCCTACGGATCGATCCCTCACTTGCCATTCACATATACTACAATACAATCTCATGCACTTACTGGTGATGTATTGTGGTCTAAGTATTTATGATAGTATAGGCCCCCTTCTATAAATGTGAAAGACTCGAGTGTGTTTTCCTTAGGGTTGCATCTATTCATATCCCAATTGAGTAGGGTGTAGCCCAAGGTAGTGAAGATGCACCAAGCTTTCTGGTTTCGTTGCTGGGGACAGAAAGATCCATAGCTACCTAGTAGTTGTGGTGTTGACTCTTCCCTTTGGCACCATCCTTTTCTAGTTTGCTTGGCTGCATTTGAGAAATGCACCACATGGTTATGGCCAAATCCCCTATGGATTGTGTGCATGGTTCTTTCGTTTGTTTCCTATTGTTATTCAATTTGCATATCGATCCTCTTCCCTCCTTTCCAAATGTAAATTAATGCTCTTCTTCCTATATTCCCCTCGAATGCAACTCGAGGTTTTCCCATATACAATGTAATATGGAATATGATAGTTCTAATTTATGTTTTTCCATGAGAAGGCATTCTACACCATACAAACTGACTGGCTCAGATGTTAAACCAATTGATTGGAGGACTGAGGAGGCTAGACAATAAGAGGAACTGATTGACTGGTGGCCCAAACAAACAGATGGAGGTGTGAAGATGTTGCTTGTACCTGAGAATGAGACGATCATTTCAAGAAACCTACTGAATGACCAAGAGGCTAACTAATTGGCTCAAGAGTTGAACCAATCAACCTGGACTGGTTCCAACATTGCTTTCTACAAGAACATGTTGTACATATGATGTGGACCTTATGTGGTAGCAATTCCTTTTGTCTCCAAGGAATAACATTAGACTGCTCACAACCATTGTTCACATATTTCTTATTGCATGTTTTTTGTTTGTGGTTATAATATGTATATGATACATAAGTATGTGGTGATTGGATATGTATATGTAATTATATAATCCCTCAATAAATATCAAGTCTAAGATTCTTTCCATAAGCAACACACATGAAAATGTTCATCAACCTAACCTGGTATGTGTAAAGACCAAGTCTCTACTATTAAACATGATAAACAAATACACCAAATGTGTGGCATCGGAAGAATTAAAACATGACTTTATTCAAAATGTATAAAGAGTACATTACAAAATTTTTCCCAAATGGGGTACATCTTTATACAAGAACAAGGATCTATGTAGAGGAAGACTTAGACTAAGCCAATATTGTCTCCAAACAAAACAACTTATTACATAAAAGCAACTATGATCATGCAAGCTATATGGTCCTTTTCTTCTTGTCCTATCCTTAGCCTTAGGTTCACCAAGCTTCCATGCGCACTCTGATCCTAGCCTGGATGGTTGGGGTCATCCAGCAAGAGAAAGATAAAAGTATGTATTATTCAAGAGAAATAGGATAATTAAATAATCTAAAGCATTGCAATATAAAAGATTCTCTACAATAAGAGATTTCAAAAGAAATGAGGCAAATATATGTATAGGAGAGAGAAAACTACCATAACCAATCACCACAATAATAATCGCATAGCATGAATATATTAAGACACAAAGTCATCTCAATGTAGGGTGAGGCACCTACCGGACCTCACCAGTGGTAGGGGGACTAAAACCCCAGTGCCTAAAAATTGGCAGTGGGACTAAAACCCCAGTGCCCGGCAGGAGGACTAAAACCTCAGTGCCCTATGGGTGGTTTGTACTCATGTACACTACATTGTCATTTGGCCTAAAATACATCATGCTTAATAGTCACTTGGCAGTATTGAGAAGTATAAAAAGATTTGCAACATTGCAAAATGGGAATAAAACCCATGAAATAAAGGAGCCAAGATAAGCAACCACAATATACAATATTTCCAAGTATTTCAAAAGGATGAGCCAACATAGGCAACATCAAGGTTCACATAATTCAAATAGATGAGTCATAATGGCAACAAAAGCATCAAATAAGTAAAGATCGAGATAAAGGCATTTAGAAGGATATCAAGGCTAGAACATAATGTTTGTAGGGTTGGATAAGATCCCAACTGAAGAGTAGGTTGATTGCACAATATACATTCCACATAGATTTTACATTCATCATAGATGTTCACATAAATATGATTCACATACTAAAATAGGCTTCACATACCTGTTTTAATTAATTAGCATCACATTCATCAATCTGATTGTATCACCATTCCATATTTCCCTAGTTACAAACATTACACATGTATTAGGTTACTTAAAGGAACTTTAAGTGTAAAATGTCCATATTTATAAACCATGGATTAAAACTTTGGATTTTGGGTCTGGAAACAGGGCCAAATGATTCCTAATATTTTTCTACTCGAGAAAACATATTTATTTACCAAAAATAGAGTTAAAACACTATTATTGTCATTTTTTATCACTTTATACATTTAAATTAGAGTTTGAATTAATTATCAGCTTTGTAATGGAAAACAAGGTTCAAAACTTGAAAATTCGGATTCTACATGATTTTATCTCTCCAACTAGTATTTATTTGTATTTTTCCGATAACCGAGCAATTTTCTATGAATTAAACAAAACTGACCAATTAATTGCTAAATGGAAAAAAAACAAGGTTTCAGATGACGAAACTGCCCCTTGCGAGAGGATCAGGAAAAGAGGGCGCGCGGGGGAAAAATGGTAAAAAGCCACCCGAACTTCTTCAATCCCGGGCGCAACCATGGCACCAAGGTGTATCTTGGGAACTTGGGCATTTTTGCATTTCTCCACCAAAATCGTCGTGCAGGTACTCGAAACGAAGATAATCGAAAGACGAACTCATCTAGCCAATAAATTTCGACGCACGAGTACTCTAGCTCTGGGGAGAGGTGCCACAAGAACAGCTGGAAAAGCTCCTCGTCGTCGGCTACACACATGTTCTCGGACAAAATTGAGGGGATTGGTAGGTTGCTAGGTGGCCGACGCAACTGTGTGGGGAGTTATTTATAGGTGTGGAGGTGTCCTTTGGCCTAGCCGAGGTAGCCGTGAGAGGCCTTGGCCGGCGCCGCTTGGCATTTCGGCTACGATGTGCCTCGCTTGATGAGCAATGGCTCAAATGAACTGGGAGGAAGAGACGAAGCGAACGCAGAAGAAATCTCACAAAATGGTCGAGTATACGAGGAGATCGAAGCTGAGGAGTCTAGTCCAGCTCTACGTGTAACTGTCGGAGGTGGAAGATGAACTCTTGGCCCTTGGATCATGATAGGGATAAACAATAGCCGTTGGATCTACATCCACAGTATACCTGCGCGACCCTTGCTTGCGTGACAAATATTTAAGCCCAACTTTAGCTTAAATGATGTGTATAACTGATGTATTGATTGATTTTATATCACACTTTATTAAAAACTTGTTTAATACATTTGGAAGGTCAAATGAACTCCAAATGACCTCAAATTTTAACCCCAGGTTGCTAATGACGTCTAGATTCATGCTATATAATTAGATTTTCGTTTCACCCAATCTTTGGCCTCTAAAAAATTATTTTGATTATTAAAGCATATATTAATATAATGCTTGGGAAAATAATTATGTATTGCTTTTATAAGCAACCCTTGGTTCCCAAATTCGAGATTTGGAGTCCAAGAGTCCTCCAGTCACTAATAGCATGCATTTGCAAGTTTTATTAGCCCATATTAAGTGTGAGGTATGAAGGTGCGTTATTATTCACCATTTTAATTTACACTATATTAAAAGCGTATTAAATAGTTTTGAGGGGTCAAACCAACTCCAAGAGCCACCAAATTTTAACCACATGCTCATATTAAAGTCCAGAACAATCCTGTGCAATTATATTCTCGTTTTACTCATAATATGGCCCTTAACAAATATATTGCTCATTAAAGTGTATATTAATATATTAAAATGAATGAATTATATGAAAAGACTTCTTTTTATAAAACATGTGAGTAAATTTCGAGATATTAAGCACATTAAGATTTCAATAATCATTTCTCAATTAAATAACATATTTTCATGAATTAAAATCATATCTTGAGGAGAGAGAAACAATTAAGGTTAATGTTCTCATACATTAACTTAAATACACATTATTGCTAATATATTTATCCAAAAAGCTCCAAATTAATATTATCTACTTATATCACTCATAAAACTTTATTTTGCATTATTAGCCCTTAATTATTACCTTAAGTGGGTTATTTGTGCAAACACCCCTTTATTATCATAAATGAGGGAAAAAGGTAATTTCAACCTTGAATTGTGCTCAAATTGCACAAGGAGTCCAAAAAGAATATAAAAGAAGGGAAATTTATGAAAAAGGTCCAAATGGACTAGAAGGCCAAGAAAAGCTCAAAAGTGGGTAAATTGCAGGAAAGACTCTGAGATTCAGTATGTTACAGTATGCCATCCATCTTGTGGAAGTGTGATGGTAGATATGTGGGTTTACCCTATCAGAGTGCATATTCTATCTTTTTGTCTTATGGTTTAGGCTTAACTAGGTGACCTTAATGGGATTAAGTGCTTAGAAGCATGCAGATGGACTATGCCAAGGTGTTATGCATACTATTTATCCAAGAATTGCATGAGATGCAATTGGCAAATGTTGCCTACCTTAATAATTGGTTATGAGTGCCAACTTTGGTTGGGTATTAACTTAATTATTTAGGATCTTGACTCACTAGAAGAGTGTATGATACAATCTTCCAAATTGGTAGGAAGGGATATCAATTTGAACAAAATAGTGGGAGCGAAAAATAATTAAAAGATTTATTAATATCATCAACTCATCAAATCAAATCAAATCAAAAGTGTTTTGACTAAAGTTGCAAGTTTATTTTTGTAGTATATAATGGCAAACACAAACACATTTTCTTTGCTATCAGTCCTTGAGAAGGACAAGTTGAATGGGAGTAATTTCCATGATTGGTTCCAGACATTGAGAATCTTTCTCACTCAGAAGCGCAAGCTCTATGTCCTGGAGACACCAGAGCCATATGAATCTCCTCCCACTGTGCCTAAGGCTAATAGGGATGCTTACATGAAGCACTCTGAAGATTTAGTGGATGTCAAGTGCCTAATGTTGTGCTCAATGAACTATGATTTGCAAAAATAGCATGAGAACATGGATGTTATTGAGATGGTAACATATTTTTAGAACATGTACCAAGATTAGGAAAGACAAGAGAGATATGATGTCTCAAAGGCATTGTTCAAGTGCAATATGGTTGAAGGAGATCCAGTAGGTCCTCATGTATGAAAATTGATCAAGTATGAGGAGAACCTTGCTAGATTGGGATTTCCCTTTGGTTAAGAGTTGGTGACATATTTGATTCTGCAGTCACTGCCAGAATCATACTACTAGTTTGTCATGAACTACAACATGAATAATTTTGACAATTTATTATCAGAATTACTTGGCATGTTGAGGATAGCTAAAGCACAAATGAATAAGTACAAACCGAAATCTATGATGATGATAAGCAGAGAGAAGTCCAAGGGAAAAGGCAAAGGTAAGAAGAGTTCTAAAGCTAACAAAAAACCAAAGTATTCTGCACTGAAAGCTAAAGGAGGAGTGAATAAGAAAGGAAAGTGCCACCATCGTCACCATCCCCGACACTGGAAAAGGAATTGGCCTCTTTATATAGATGATCTCAGGAACAAGAAGGAGATAGAGATCTCCATTTTAGGACCTGAGAAGAAGTAAGATAGAACTGTGTGGAGAAAGAGTGCTACCAAATACAATTGTAATCTATCATTCATGTAATGGGAATGTAATATACTTAGTTATTTGCTATTATGTACATGCCATTAATGAGAAACATCATGTATATTGTATGGACAAGAATATTATGAATATATTTGATGTTTTAATTTCAAAGATAAGATCTTGTATGGAAATGGTCCCAATGTCTCATAATTTATGTTTGATAGTTCTAGAGACAGTAATACATATACTGAATGACTCGATGACTCAAACAATGAATACCTACATCGTTGTCATATAAAGCACATAAATGAGAAATGCATTTCTGGAATCCATAATGATGGATATCTAGAATCCTTTGGTTATTGAACCAATAGAGACATGCAAGTCTTATTTATTGGGAAATATGACAAACACATCTTCAATAGATGTAGTGGGGGAGAGACTATTCTAGCGGGCTCATACATATTGATGTATATAGATCTTTAAGAATAAATGCTAGAGATGGTTACTAGTACCTCATTATATTTTCTGATGATCTTAGAAAATATAGTAGATTGTATTTAATGAAATACAAGTTTAAATCTCTTGAAGTGTTCAAGGAGATTGTGAATTAAGTACATAACCTGCTTGGTAAAGTATTAAGACACTTTAATATTATCGATGTTGAAATATTGTAAATCAAGAGTTTGAGGACTATTTGGAGGACCGTGATAGTGTATCACAATGAACTCCACCTGAAATATAATGAATTATTAGAAAGAAGGAATCACATCATGTTAGTCATGGTGTGATTATCAATAAATCTAGCTAATATTCCAATTTCCATTTTGGGCACATGCTTTGCACTAAAACAATGTACCGTCTAAAATGGTTCAAAAGACACCACATGAGATATGGCATGGGAGGTGACCTGATATATCTTTTATAAGGATTAGGATTGAAAGATTGTGTAAGAAAATAATTTCTTGAAAATATTTTTCCACAAATCATGTAAATGTTATTTCGTTGAATACTACTTTTATATTCCAATCCAACAAAAAGTTGTTTGTTGAACAGAATGATTGTATTCCTAAAGGGGAACTTAGTTCAAAAAGAATTAGTGGGATATAAGGTAGAACTCTAAAAGCTCGAGACCAACAAGAAAATATTGAACCTAAATAGGTACAATAGGAACAAGAAGAATCACAAATTGTTGTGTAATCTCAAGTTCCTTATGTAACAGAGAACCTTGCAGTTCAAGTAGAACACACCTTGAGCTTGAAATATTATGATATTTTATGGCTCAAAAAGGCAGTGAGTTGGTCATAGATGATGAGCCAACAACATACCTAGAAGCCATTAAGGGACCAGAGTATGAGAAATGGATTGAGGCCATGAGATACAAGATGGATTCCATGTAAACAACAAGGTATGAACTTGGTGGATCCACCTGAAGGGGGTAAGACCCATAGGGTGCATTTGGGTCTTTGAGAAAAGATCAACCTGGATAGTAGTGCATATACCTATAATAGAAGATTGGTTGCAAAGATTTCAAACAAGTTCAAGATGTTGGACATAAAAAATCTTCACTAGTTGCCATGGTTAAATCCATCAAGATCATATTTGCTATTGCATCTTGTTATGACTATGAGATTTGGCATATGGATGTCAAAACAACTTTCCTTAACAAGAATATTGAAGAGGATGTGCACATGACACAACCTAGAAGGTTTTATAAATTCATTAATGCAAATAAAGTCTCTAAGATACAAAAGTCAATCTATAGATTGAAGTACGCATATCAAGCTGGAATCCTTAATCTAAAAAAATAGTTAAAGAATTTGACTTTAGTCAAAATGAAGATGAAATATGTGATTACAAAAGATTTAGTGGGAGTATATTTGCATTCCACACGATGATAGGTAATAACATCCTTATATTGTAAACATTAAAACCTAGCTAGGAAAGTACTTTCTCTAAGAAGGGTTTAGGTGATGCATCCTATGAGACACAAATTGAGATCTATAAAAATAGATTTGGAAAGCTTCTTGACCTAAGAAAGAGCACACACTTTGGCAAGATGTTGAAGTGGTTGAACATGTGTGTCTCAATGAGAGAAAACTTGTCCATTTTCCATGGAGTTAGTTTCTCAGGAGCATAGTATCACAATTATTGTGAAGAACATGAACACATGAATAGATGCCATGTGCGTTAACCAATGGATCTATCATGCATGTAATGTTATGTACTCATCCTGGTATCTCGTATGTATTGGACATGACAAGAGGATGTTCTCATCCGTTATCTCGTATGTATTGGACATGACAAGTGGATATTAGTCAAATTCCAATGAAAGTCACTGTATTTCCATAAAGAACATCCTTTAGTACTTGAGAAGCACTAAAAGGATCCGTTCCTTAGTTATGGTAATAAGGAAGAGTTGGGTGTAAAGGGTTCCACCGATGAAAGATTTTGAAATGACAAATAAAATTAATGGTCACAATATAAATTTGTGTTTGATCATAAAATGAGTACTATAAGCTGGAAAAGTTCTGAGGAAGAGAGGTTATTTGATTCTATAATAGAGGTTGAGTATCTTGGTGTTATGAACACAATTGAGGATATTGTATGGATATAGAAGTTCATATAGATGAACTTATGGGAGGTTCCAACCATTGATGATAAAGTAGAGATACTATGACAACAATGGATCTACTGGATAGGCATATAATCTCACATAGCATGCTATGACAATTCTGTCTCATATGACAAGTCATACAATAAGGAGATGTGAAAGTTTCAAACTACTGACTAGAAGCAAATGTTGCTAACCTACTATAAAAGTGGTTGCACAACAGAAACATGATGGACATGTTAAGATCACTTGGAATAAGATTCATGGGTGATTGACTCTAAGTGCAAGTGATAGTCTATTGGTATCTATACCAATAGAGACAATCATATCATGGTTGTAATGGGGAAACATATACTTGATTTGGTAATGATAAAGGTAATTTTGTATATTATGTTTGTCTTAATCATGAGATGATGACACAAATATAATAGATGTCTAAAGAATGATGGTACTCAATGACATATGTCTTCAGGTTGAGGATTTGAACAATGAGATGATATGTACTATAAGAGTACATACATTCTTATTTTTTTCCCTAATTGGATATTAGTGTGGAAGCAAAATAGACAAAAATAATACATAAGAATAGAGTGTGCGTTGACTAATGATAGAGTCTCATTAGTCACGATATGCGATATCAAGTCAAGCACATAGATACATGTTATAAAATAGTGTATTAGATAGACCGACTTTGAGAGTAATACATGGAGACCATGGAATGGTAGTCAGAATCAAGTCTCATAGTGATAGTGGTGATTATGGTTCTTAGGCCTGAAATCACTACACTCACATGTCATTTGTTGGACTTTGACATCATCCAATGTGACCTTGAATAAAGGTTGCCATAAAGGTGATGCTCAGGTACTCTATGACACATGGGGACTGAGTGTGAGTGATGTAGATGGGATTTGTCCCTCCTACGGGAGATTGATATCTAGGCCACCTGATAAGAGGGACTGAAAAATGTATGGCCATAATCATGTGATTCAATTTGTGATATGTGAACTCTCATACATCTCAAACAACCTACTCTAGTTCAAGGAACATGGATTAAATGTTGAGGGGATGATGATTCCATTCCTCGAGTTCAATTTGGATATATGAGACAAAGGAACTATACGATCATGGTAGCACTGATCATAGATTGTAGGTTGAATTTGTTCTCCAACTTTCAAAATTACTTGGAGCTATAGGGTCACACACATAGGATGCACTTGGAATAAGAGTTTATTCATGAATGATGTTTAATTCAATTACTAATCTTTTTAGGTATTTGATTTAAACAATAATGTTTGAAAATTGGCTGAATGGACTGTGAACCAATCAATTCAAGTGTTGAACTAACCAATTCAAGTGTCAGGTCAATAGGAATATGAATTGGTTGAATATTGGTTGAACCTAGGCATGAACCAATAGATTCATTTAGTGAATTAATCGGCTCATGGTCTGAAACAACTTATTCAAGTGTTGAACCACCCAGTTCATTGATTAATTCATTCAGGGCAAGGGTTGATGCTGATATCATGTTTTGCATTAATCAAATATTGAATGCCAATGTGATTCAATATAGGAAAGCACATGAAATGACCAGTTCAAGGCTTGAACCGTCTAATTCATTGTTCATAGCTTCTAGAAAAGTCATGAAATTTCATCTCTTCGACTCCCAGATCGGC
Source organism: Alisma plantago-aquatica (assembly GCA_963693085.1). NCBI lineage: Eukaryota > Viridiplantae > Streptophyta > Magnoliopsida > Alismatales > Alismataceae > Alisma > Alisma plantago-aquatica. The sequence goes on from OY856409.1 coordinate 1,555,051,451, forward strand.
TGGAAAACCTGACCCTGACCCTCCTATAAATAGAGGGATATTGGGGGCTTCCAAGACACAATAATAAACTCTGAAAATTATCATACTCTCTAGTTGTGGTAACTAGGAGAGCCTAAGCAAGTCCTACTCATTAAAGGGAGGGACAACAAGGGAGAGACAAGTAGGAGAGTGAATCAACCCTAGCAGGTTGACGTTCAGAGGGACAACTACTTCTCATTGGCTCTAGTAGTACAACATGGAGATCCCAGTGGTCTGCATGGACTACTCTAGAGGTGATGATGCCTTTTCCACCCTCTAGGAGGATGCCACCAACCGTTGTCTGTGAGGTTGCACCAGGAGGCCGTTGCTGACGACTGTTCGAGTGTTGCTTGAAGAAGAAGCATGATGCTACAAGAGTTGTCACTAGAGTTTCTCTAGGATCAGGTATATCTCTTGCTAACCTTCCTTCCTAGATACATCACTATTGACGTGATCTCTCTAGTTTGGGAATTAGGCATAATTTTTTTTTGTTTCCGTTGCCTTATTTGTTTCCATGATTTCCCTACACTATAATAGATATTACTGAACTACTCAGTGGGAAAGCCAAAAACTAGAAAATATGATAATTCGAAAGAGTAGAGGTCTTCCTATAAAAGACAACAATATCTCTTTCCAAGCTTCTAATCCATTTAGGCATTTATTAACAATAGGATCACACATCTCCTTAGTTACTCTTCCTACCAACAAAGACATCCCTAAGTACCTAACTGGTGAAGGGGTTACCTAAATATTCAAAATCTGGTGAATGTTACCTTCCTTTGTACTATTGCTAATAAAAAGTTGGCTCTTATTATTATTTAGCTTATGACCCAACAACCTGCCAAAAGTCTCAAAGATAGAGAGTATCCCATAAGAATTCTCAACATAGGCATTAGAAAATAACAACATAACATCAACAAAGTTGATATGAGAGACATTCAATTCAAATAAAACTTTAGTAGGCATCAACTGGACTTTTCTAACATGAGAACTGATCATAGATGTTAGAACCTGCATAGTAAGGACAAATAGATAAGGAGACACTGGTGAAAGATCTAGAGGGGGGGTGAATAGATCTTTTTGAAGCTTTTTAAAATTAATTAAACAATAATTCCATTCAACAAAAGAAGGAGGAGGAAACAAGGAAGACATAAGGATGTAGAGTGGTTCCTACCTTTGAAGCCAAAGGTTGTCAGTCCACTACCCAATTGTTTCCAATTGGGATTTCAAAAGTGATTTATTTTACTAACTAGCAAGTATGTTACACAAAATACAATCACCTTCCATACCCTTAAAGTAGCCTCAACCTCCTTGAAGCAGCCTTCTTGAAGTAACTTTAAGTCCTTTGAGCAGCCTTCACCTCCTTGAAGTAGCTCCACCACCTTGAGATAGCCTTCCTTTAGAAGTAGCTCCAACCTACCTTAAAGTAGCCTTCCTTGAAGTAATCTCAAGCACGCCTCGAAGCATCCTTCTCCACCAAGAAGTAGCTCCAAGAAACCTCCTTTCAACAACCTCCAAATCTAGGAGTAATCAAGGAGAACAATATACAATATAGAAGAAAAAGATTGGAAGAAATAAAACGCTTCACCAATTCAGTACAAAGCCTTGATCCTATATCACACGTATATATCTCCTATCCACTTAAGATGGACGAGGCTATATGTGGTGGCTAGGAGATTGTAGCTATAGGACACAAAATTGAGGCAAGCAAAATAAGATGGCAAGTTTAGCTCTTGCTTAGTTGCTCACTAGAGTGTATTCTCAAGTGTAGTTGTTGTACTTTAGGTGTCTTAAGCCCTCTCCTATTTATAGGAATTGTTTGCAAGTACTTAGGGACGTTCTAGATGGTTTCTAGAGTGTTCTTAGTGCTTAAATAGCTGTTAGTTATCCATTAATTGACTTGCACTGGCTAATTGTTTCAAACTGAAAAGAATAATCCAGAAACTATGTTGGTCGAGTAACTTGTCGACCAAGATGTGTCTCGGTCAAACTTTTTCTTCGACCGAAGAGGGGTTTGGAGAAAAAGTGTTGAAACATCTATTTCCAACTCCCAACTACCAACCACTCAGTCTAACGGTCGCAAGCTTTAGACCATTTCTTACTCGGTCGAGGTTATTTTTGAACGAATGCTAATTTAGAGCAGAATTGTGTAAGTTGTTGAATAGTGCTCACAATTTTGACCGAGATGTTTCTCATTTGACAAGAACTTCGACCTAGTTTTTCTCGATCGAGAATTTCTTCGACCGAGGGTGTCCCTGTTCTAGACTTTTGAATCACCTACTTAGTGTGTGTTTCAATGTGTGTGGGTGACTCTAATTTTAGGGGAAAACTATCTAAGGGTTATAGGTGGGTGGAGAAGATCTAACGCTTGATTTACATGATGTATAAACTTGTACATTATATTTTGTACAAATGTTTACATTTGAGTACAATCATGGGAATTTTTACAATTAAGCGCATTTGATCTTCAATTTGCATTTATGTTCATCTTCCCACTTGGTAGATTTTCCTTATTCTTTTGAACCTTGAAATACTCAAGTAGCACGTTAGATACACAAGAATGACATGTTTTTCATTATCAAAACAAAGTGTATATTAATGTCCAATTTAGCCAACAACGAGATCCCCTTGTCTCACACCATTAGAAGCATATAAAGACTCAGTTGGAGAACTATTTACTAGAATGAAAAGATGCAGAATTAAGACAAGCATCTATTCAATCAAACCAACAACTCAAAAAACCAATCTTCCACATTATAAATAGAATGTAATCTCTCCTGACTGTATCATATGCCTTCAATTAATCAACCTTCACACACATCTTGGCATGACTTCCATTAAAGGAATTGAATAGTTCATTAGCTAGATGAATTGCATCACCTATCACATTTCCATGAATAAATGCCATTTGGTTTTTATCAACCATCTTATACATGATATGTTTCAATGTATTAGCCAAGACTTTAGTAATAACCTTGTAAATGACATTGCACAAAGGGATGGATCGAAACTCATTCAAACTCATTCAATCTCTTCCCTTGTTACCCACTATTTCAAAGCACCATGATGTTCAATAAATCCATAGGAACTTCCCAATCCTCATCTGAGACCACTATGTCACTTGGAGTAGAGTTGAAAAGAGTTTCAAAATGATTTTTAATCTTGTGTCTAATCACTTCATCTTCATAAACAATACCCGCAACCACCTTAAGAGAATAAATATTATTCATTATTCTTCTAGTTTTCAAGGACGCATAGAAAAAAGGCTGATTTCCTATCGCCCAACTTAAGCCACTGTACCCTTGACTTCTACCTCAGGAAGCTTTCCTCTCTATTAATATCTATGTTAGCTTCAGATCGGATAATCATCAACTTAAACTTCTAAAGGAACATCATCAAAATCTGTGCTACAAAGGACATTGCTTTGAGTTCTTTAGAATTAGACATGAAGTTTCACACATGTTCACAATTCCATTTGCTAAAAGAATTTTAACATATTGGAGTTGCTTGTACACTCTATACATAGGAGCTCCACTCCATTCATTTCTCCCCCAAGCATCTCAGCAATCTTGCAAAATCCTAGTTGTTGTATCCAAGAATTAATAAAATAAAAATAATAAGGATCCCTCTTACTTGCCATCAACCTCAAATGTAGTATCCAATGATTTTTGACCATATTCGAGACCATTTTGCCCCAACAATGAGGAAACCTATTAAGAATTTCCATATTGCATAACATCCTATCAATTTTTGAAAGCATGTTGTTCCCCTTCTTACTATGACTAACCCAAGTGAAAAATGGGTCTTTGTGACAACTTCAACAAGATTCACTTTCATCATAGCTTCATTAAACTCTTCAATGCTATAGTTGTAAGGAGGATGTTTGCCCAACTTCTCATAGTTCAATCTAATGCCAATTAAGTCTCCTATGACACACCAAGAACTAGAAGCAGTCCTATAAATAGATAATAGTGAGTCCCATAATATAGTCCTATCAATATCTCCATTGGCACCATAAACAACTATGATAGATATACTCAAATCCCCTATTCGAATATCACAGTGGTACACATGTTCATTCATCAAGACTTCATTAACAATAATAGCGGGATTCAATGACATCATCCAAACTTTAGTGTACAACTAAAAGTTTGAGTTGGATCTATACAAAGCACCCGACCAAAGAGAACTAACAAAACTATCAATATCTAATTCTTTCACCCTAGTCTCCAAAATGGTGAAGATATCTGCTCTACTCTTCCTTATATCCTCATGAATGTGAGTGATTTTATTAGAATCTCCTCTCAAAACTCCAGGTTACAATAGAAAAAGCACTGGTCATTTGGAGGACTGGTCTCAGTACCACCCCACTAGTTTGGTGTAGAACTTCACCTTCATCAAAATTTGCAAGAAGAGAAAACTTATTTAGAGAAACATGAATATTTCTTATTGAAGTAATAGTCTTCATATGTATCCTCGTTGTAGACTAATTCTTTTTCCTTGAACTCCCCATATTGGATACTAGTTAGGAGTTATCACAAATTGGATACATGCACACCTCTCCCCATGAGTTACCATACTACCATCCTTGTCATCATTGTTGACTAGATTCACCATTTCATCTATTGCACAAAAAATCTCTGGTTCCTCTTGAGATAGGTTCTCTAAAGTTTTAAAAACCCATACCTTCCTCTTAAAGGATTTTCCATCTTCTTCTAACCTGTATCAATTTCTACATTGACTCCACAAATGTTAGTTTCATGCCCAAATTTCCCATAGTGAAGGCATCTCAATGGTTCCCATTCATATTCAAATACAATTGTATCAATCTAACCATCATCACTTTGGATCTGCAGTCCCTTTGGAAAATGGAAGTCCACTGGAATAATCACTTGAAGCCTTGCATACTCAAATATACAAACTCCATTATAAACTTATCAGGTCTAATAGGCTTTTCGAGATATGAACTAATTCTATTGAGGTCCATTGTAAGCTTATCAGGTCTAATTCTTTTGAACATTTCTTTGTCCTAGAGTTCTAGGGGTAGGTCAAAAACCTTCAACCAGATCAGTATTTCCATGAGTTTGAGTATCTCCATTGGCTCCACCACTCCCATTTATTGATGATAAATGGTTTCCCAGACACAAACCATAGACCACCATCTAATGTCATTGCCAGATTCTCATTGTTTGAAAACTAATGAAATAACTCTTTCCTCTAGATCTCACTTCCACATAACCTTCCACTCTCTAGATCTGAGCTAAATGTTTAACCAACATAGGCGAGTGAGGTTTTAAACCAACATTGTACCCTATGATGGTTATGCTTCATCTAGCTATATTCCTTTCTTCTATACTCTTCGAGTAGATAAGTTTTCCACCACCAACTCAATGTCTATTTTCTGTAAATTGATTGGAGAGTTTTTTTAACCTTGCTTGAATAAATTTGTGCATGCTTTCCTGCTACCATTGAGATAGAGAAAGAATGGATGGATCTCTTTTACTTCTCCCCACCAATGATTTCTTCCCTGGATTGGTTTGCATCTATGCCTAGATCTACATCTTCCTTGCCTTCTGATTCACTGTATGCTTCTATAGACATCCCTGTAACTGCCCCAATACACACCTCTTCCACTATTGCTTGGCTTAGCATGTTAAAAGAGAACAAAAATATAGGGAGAAAGTGGATCCATATTTTACTCCACTTAAAGGTCAAAAGTCTCCAACAATTTAACATTTTCAAGCACAAAATAGTTTCCTATCAATATTATCAACATTGTAATTGAAATAATGTTAGGTGGGATTGTCATCCTATAAAGTGTATCTTGTATCACCCTCAAATCAAGCTTCAAAGACATTGTTTTTGCTGGGTCTTTCTTCTACATGAATGAAACTTGATTGAGACAAAGAAATCCATTAATTTAAGAGAGGTGTAACTCTCACTACAATGATTTAGAGAGGAGTTTCACACAAACATTGTTCAACAAAATGGGCTTGAGTTGGCTACTTGTTTTGGGATGCATATTTTTTGGAATGACCACTAATGTCGAGTTAGTAGCCCCCTCCACATTCCCTCTAAGAAAAGGTTTCTGAACAAATTATATCAGCGAGAATCTTTCAGAATTTAGTTAGCTTGGAGAAACTTCACATTAATACTGTATGGGATAAGAGCCTTCAGTGGAGCCATGGATTTTAGACTGTTATGGATTCCGTCTTCAGTGAGTGTATGAACCAAGTATCTAAATCTAACATAATATATCTCAAGAAACTCTCTAGGGTAGTGTTGGGTAGTTATCATTCTAGATACGGGAGCATCATATCTGAATGTGTCTATAAAGAAATTCATCACATGTTCCTTGAGTTTACCTTGATCCTCTATCCAAATATTCTCATCCTCACTAAGTCTAGTATTCTTATTCTACCATCAACACATTTTGACAAAAGCATGGTAAAACCTTGTGTTTCCATCATCCTACATCAGTCACAATTTGATTATTCTTTCCACTCCATCCCTTCAAGTATAAACTCTTCTTAAAACTCAACCTGAACATCAATAAATTTGTTCTTCACCTCCTATGAATAGTTCTTAGCAAGGTGGTGCTGGGTCAATCTAAGCCTCACCTAGATACCTTCTTCTTCTTTAGCATATATTGTCTTTCTTTAGAATACCACCTCATAGCCACTTGCAAGCAACACTTAGCGGTGTCTTGAAAGCTCAAACTCAGACCCATTACTTCTCCATGATCCTTCTAAAAGACAATGTTTCATTCCAAGTGGCCAGGTCCTTAGTTGTCTACTCTATATCTTCCTTGTATCCCCTATGGTCATGAGAATTGAATCCAAACTCAGCCTCTCCACCGTCTCCACTTTGCTCGCCACTTGCTGAATTTTAAGCTTGGTTTTCTACTGCTCTACCAATCATACTTTGTAGTATGCCTCTCTTAATTTTCATCTTGGGTTCACTTGCCCCAAGATCCACCATAGTCATTTAGATCTTCCTTGGAAGTCATAACATCTTTCCGTATTGTGAGTATGTCCTCCCATCTTCTCATGGAAATGAAGGTAGGCATCAAAGTCACTAATTACTACCCACAAACAAGTAATTTTTCCAACCAACATACAAATCTTGTCCCATAGCAATCTCCTATCTACCTGAATCACACTACCATAGACCGTGGTGATTAGGTACTTTCCATGAATCCTATAATGTATCAACTGCCTATGACTCAATATCACCTCCATTCTATAAACATGCACATTCTAGAGAATCTAGATGTTGTTGAAGAACCCAATAGGCTCCACCCTATGAGAATGTGAGAAGACAACTTCCTTATGATTAACTTTGCACCTTCCTCACTTATGTGTGGTTCATAGAGCGTAAGCACATCTACCCTATACTTTTGTGTTAGTTCTTTAACTATTGTTTGGGTATTCGTGTGAAAGATGCCTTGAACATTCAACAATGTATAGTCATTTAGAATCTAGGGGGTTGAATCCTTACTCATCAGTCAAACCTCCTCCTCCAAGTCTTATGTGAAGCTTTTATTTCATTTCTTTCTTGATGATGACTAAGGTTGATCATCAACCGCCACTATATATCTTCTTGTTACACAAATGAATACCAATTGTGTTCCTTTATTGTTAGTTTCTTTAGAAAACCGACACTATAGACAACTGTGCCATCTGTTTTCTTTTTAAATTGACAACATAGCTATTTTAAAGCATCCTTGATGGGTAGCACGGTCATGCTACCAACTAACTTGTGATGTCGGTAAAATAAATGCCATAGTATATCTAAAACGGCCATGTAGGACAACACAATCATGCTACCAGCTGGCTTGTGGTGTTAGTTCTACTAAAAAATGACACTATCTATATGCGACGTTGGTTGTTTAACCACAACTGACAACACATTTTCCCTTTTCAGATAAAATTTTACCTGATAAGGAAGTATAACATTGATTATGGTGTTTGAACTGATGTCATAGTTGGCTATAGCGTTAGGTGCTTTCCTAGAACCGACGACAGAAAGAGATTCCATGACTCTTTATTGTTTTGAGTCACTGGTTGTGTCGTCAGTTTTTGATTTCATACCAACCATCACTCTTTGTATCTTGTCGGTTTGGCCTTTCCCAAATAACTGACACAAAAGGTCCTTATCTGTAGTGTTTCCCACTTAGGCGTCATTAAAAAACCAATGTCATAGGGCTATTTTAATTGAATATAAAGGTAGTATATGTACTAGTGTATCTTCATGTTGCACAAATGAATACCAACACCTACCTAAATCTAGTGTGTGAATGGGATTTGTGTGGCATGTCTATATCCACTCCCAATACATATACTTACCCCCTAAGAAGGGTTCCTTGGGAACTCCCCTCCCATGTCAACCACTTCTCCAGTTATCCTTATACATATGTGAGCATTTTGTTTGTCATTTCCCTATGATTACCTATAACCTTCCTTCTCTAACCCTTAAAGTTGTTCAACATGTTGTTTACCGTATGATTACTCTCTGCCATCAGATTCATTTCCTTGCTCTATTTTGCTTCTTCCTATTGTACCTGGTGTTCTTCTTCCTTTCACTCCAATCGATACCTCATCTGATGTTATCTACAACCTTTTATAGATCTTCTACATATGCCTGGTCCTCCTCCTCCATCTTAGAGTCATATAATTTCTAAAACCTTTTATGCTTGAGTTGTCCTTGTGTTGTTCCTACGATTGTCTCATTGGCTTTCTTACACTAACCTTGCATGGATATCCTCTATGAATCATTCCATATGCTTCCTTCACCCTTTCCCACATTGTGATTGGAATGGTTCGAGTTAAATTCATATCTTTTTGGATGATGGGTACAATATTTACCCATATGTCCTACATGGCCGCATCTCAAATAGATATACAAAATGTTCTCATATTTTACTTTGTACTTCCTCTTGAGTATGGATATTGTAGGGAATAGGGGATTATTCAAGTTTGTCTCCATCACAACCATGGTAAAACATCCTTTCTTCTACATTGTTATGCTCATGACCACCTTAATTGTTTTCCCAATTCCATTTCCCACTTGCTCTAGGAACTTATCATGGCATAGAAATAAAGGTAAGGCTGGGATACAAATGCAAACTTCAACCTTGTTAGGGTGAGTCTTGTATGCAACAAATAAGGGATCCCACCACTGCACTTCTAAGTATGATCTGAACAATGGCCAAGTCCCTCCTGTAAGTGCCTTTAGATAGTCCTCCTCCTTTGGAGTTGCACTAGATAATAGTTATTATATATATGTATATATATATAATAGTTCGACCTCCATTCAGCCTCCATGTCATATGAATGTTTTCTCTAAGAGTCATATATCATGTATCTCTTGATACTAGCTTGATAATCATTGAATACTAACAACATCCAATCTTGTGGATGTTACATGCCTACTTTATCCTCATTTGTCTTAACATTCTAGGTTTAATATTAATAAACCTCACTTTCACTTGCACTTTAGGAATACTCCCCTTCTTGCTTATATTTTCCATATTTTTTAGGAAAAAGGATAAAACCCAATAGTAACATAGGCCATAGCCTAATGACCCATTGGATAGCCTAAGGTAAACCAAGGGCGTCACGTAGGAGAACCATTGGTCACCCATCAATGGAATCTCCTTCTATGCAACACTGATGGGAAATGAGACCCAGGATAGCCATTGAACATGCACCGATGGTGGTTGTACCTCCAACTCTAACATTGGTAATGGGTTAGAGATCAATGCCTGATGACAATTCTAAATTCAACCTTGACATTGATGTTCAGCCCCACCATCAAACCCCAGTCAATGGCCAGACAAACCAACAATAGCCGAATAGAAAACTAGCTCTGGTGGCATGCATACATGGACCCTGCTGCTTAGGCAGATCAAAACTTTTGATGATCATGTAGATTAAGTAACCCAAAAATAATTCAACTTTGATGTTTATCTTGCATCCTAGACTGATGACCGGTCATAATTCCATAGACTGATGAAGGTTATATGAATCCAATAGCTTAATAAAGTTTCTACAAAGCATGCCCATCATTGTAGATAGTTAAGTGCATGACTTGAGGCACATGCTTTCATATTTGAGGCACAAGCAAACTTCCCTACACCTTAGATCTTCGAGGACAAAAACATCAACTATAAATAGAGGTGCATATCCTCCACTGAGATCACCTTTGTCTATGCCACTAAGTGTTGTCCAACTCCATACTCACCATCAATCATCAAAAGCCAAGGACATGAATCCAAGAGTCTCCATCATTAACCTTCACTCCCAAGGATTGGAGGACCATCTTCAAGAGAATAAGGACTATTGGATCTGTCACCATAGTAGTAAAGGAGGTCACCGTCAACCACCAATACCCTTGTGTTACTTTTTGTTGTATTTTATTCCTTCTTCCCCATTTGTTCATCCCCTCCATCCATCTGTCTTGTTATGGATGTGTTCATGTGTAAACATGTATTGTCTCTCATTACTATGAGTGGTTAGACCATTCTGTTGAATTTTAGAGTTGCCACGAAGGTTCTCCCAACACGTAAATATTCATATATATATATATATATATATATATATATATATATATATATATATATATATATATATATATATATATATATATATATATATATATATATATATATATATATATATATCGTGTATACTCTTACCAATCTTTATCTTCATACTCTTTCTCTTTTATGATTTATCTGCATGATTGGATACCATCTTATGTTGTTTGACTGCTAATGCCTCGAAAGAGTAGTATTAGTCTATATCTAGAGTTATGGAGTAGTTTGGATGCATGAGAATATCGGAATACTAAAGCTAATGATCATATAGTTGTATTTTTTATTGTATATTTTCCATCTTGAGAGAGAGACACTTATGATCTAGATATAACCCAATCTTAAGAGAGGAGGGAATAGATGCTGATTATGATTGATCCTAAACTATTCTAAGGGTGTATGATGGATGTGGTATTACATGTTGGTGAGAGACCTTAGATGATGAAACCTAATCCAAGTTTTATCCATATATTAAAACATACCCAAAAGATCCAAGTTCTATTTTTCCTTGTTAATTTAGATTTACTTTAATTTTATTGCATTATTCTTTGTTGGTTTAATTTCATCCCGTACGGGACACCTATTTCTCCTTTTAGTCAGACATAACTAAGACAACACTCAAATCATATACACTTGTCACCTCTTATCCACATGTTTCACCCCAATTTACTACACAAGACCTCACATTATTGGTGAACAAATCTAAGTATCAAATTATAAATATAAAGTTTGATTACTATAGATTCACATTTATTTTGGACACAAGATCTTAGGTGATCAATTTTTGGTGTTTCTACTGGTGACTAGGATTTTAACAATTGTTAAGAACCTAAGATGTACTTAAACCATGTTAGTACTTTTAACTCTATAAATAGACTTAATCGCACATTATTTTAGATCTGACAACACTATATCTTGCAAGTTTTTTTAGCATATCTGATTTCTAACCTTGACCATACGATATCTTTCAAGACCTTAGTGTGAACTAGATATGTCTTCACCAATAGAAGAAGTAATGGCTGCTCAAGGAGGCAGAAAAGGACATGGAAACAAGAATGAGAACGGAAACAATCCACAACCCAAAGTACCGCCCCTTGGTAGTGGTGTGGGAGGAAACATACAAAACCAGCCCCCACCCCGTAGTTGTCCTTCTCTCCAATCTTTGGCTGTCACACATGCTAACAAGACAAGGCAATCAATTGTCCTTACCTTCTTCAATATTTTAAATTTAGAGTCAAAACCAAACTTTTTGAATGTGGTGCAACAACAAACTTTTGGAGGGAACTTGTTGGATGAAACTCCTACACCACTTCGATGCCTTCAAAAATGTCTTTGATATCCTCAAGATTAATACCCCCTAGGAAATCATCTACTATAAAGCCATCATGTTCTCTCCAAGAGATAGATCTCTTTCCTGGTATGACACTCTGAATCACGAGGGCATCATAGGCTAGGATCCATTGTCATATGCATCCATTACTAAGTTATTTCCCATCAAAAAGATAATTCGTTGTAGGAACAAGATCACAAGATTTATGTAGAAACCTTGTGAGAACCTAAGAAAAGCATGGAAAAGGTATCAATTGTACCAAAGAGATGGCCCTCACCACAATTTTGATGAGGGATACCTGATCACTGCATTCTACAATGGGTTATGTCCAAGTGAGAGGACACCACTCAACGTTGTTGGTTGAAGTGACTTCATGGGGAACCACTCTAAAAGGTCAAAGGAGATAATTGACAACATGACCACCTTGCAAGTCAATTTAGGAAATGAAAGAGGACTGGCTGGTAATGTCTTTTCTCTTGGGATTGCTATTGATTCTAAGGAACTTGAATCTCTTATCAGATAAATTAATAAGATATCTACAAGTGTCCATACTATGAAGGAGATTAGTTGTAAGGGAGAGAATCACATCAAAATAGTTACCATGTAACATGCGGAGAAAGTGGACACAAAATAGATTAATGTGTCTACACACAAGAAGAGGAATATAACCATGATGGGTCAACCAAAAATGCCTCTTATTCCAACTTCAAGAGAAAATTTTCTTATGGAAATAAGAATGTTGCAGAAAACTCTCACCAACTCAACATTCCTAACATCCTCCCCTAAGGTCAACTAGATTTGGGAGAGGTGGTGGACTGTCTAGGTTCAATCACAACCAAATTAGCGGTTGAACAAGAACAACTTATAAGGACTAAACCAAAATCAAGGTCAGAATCAAGAAGAAAGTCAAAATCAAAGCCAAACACAGTCATATTTCATTTCTAAAATGTACATTTGCAAAAAGACAAGCTGAGATTAGTGATAAACTCAACCAAAGCACAATTATCAACAACAACATGTATGCAGGTGTATATGGGGTGTGTAACTGGGGAGATAAATGATCTGCAAAATCATAACAAGATGACCGACCAACAACTTGCGAACTTGTATAAGCCTATTAAGAACCCATAAAAAATAATTTCGTCTAGAATTGAGCAAAATCTTAGAGGACATGAAACTGTGAAGATGACCACATTGAGGTAAGTCACTTTTCTTGAGAATAAACCAATGAAGGTTCATCAAAGAGTACTCCTAATACTGGGTCCCATCCTGAGATAGTCGAGATTCAACACAAACCTATTCCCATATTTATTCTTGAAAAACTTGGAAAGAGAAAAAGCAAGAAGAAGTCAACCAAGGAGAAAAGAGTCAAAAGAAGCTATATCTAACATGGATCCTTATGCTCCTAGTATTATGTTCCCATATAATCTCATTAAAGGTTATTTGAAGAAAAGGTACACGAAGCTCATCAAAACTATAGAGAAGTTGCATTTGGACATTTTGTTTCTGGATGATATGGAGAAAATGCCTATGTATACAACGTTCTTCAAAGATATGATTACTAAAATAAGACATGGATATGAGGTAGAGACACTTAAATCATTAAGATATTGAGTGCTTTCATTCATGTCAAGACCCCAACAAAACAAAAATATCTAAGAATCTTTACTATCACATTCAATGTAGGAGATAATGAAGGAAGGAAATGACTAACTGACTTGGGAGCTAGTATCAGCATGATGCCACTCACTTTAGCTCAAAGTCTAGTTCTTACTGATATAAAGGAGTCATGAATACATATTGAGATAGCAAATCATACCTTCACTAAACACGTTGGTGTTGTGGAGGATGGGCCCATCCAATTGGAATATTCCTTATCCCATGTAATATTTTAGTTATTGCTATTATGGAAGACACAACTAGCCCCATGACCTATGCAAGATGCTTCCTATGTATAGGAAGAGCCTAAATAGATATCTAGGTCGATATCATTACCATTGTGGTAAAAAATGATAACATCAACTTCAAAGTTTAAGACTCTATGTGGGGTCTTCACAATTTGAATTAGTGTACTTCATGGACAACTACAACCAACTTTGTGAGGAGATCTTAGAACACGATGCTATTGTTGACCCATTACTGAGAGCTCTGACTGATCAAGAGATAAATTTTTGAAGAGATTGTCAAATTTCTTGACGATTGGGACACTGAAGAAAGTGATAGTGCAGCTGAGGAAGAATCTATGATTCAGATAGTCAATTATGCCTCCCTTGAGAGGAACCCTACCGATAAGGAAGTTCCATGACCAAACCCAGAGTTAAAATATTTGACATAAGGTCTTAAGTACAAGTTCCTAGACATAGAGGAACGTAATCCTATCATTATAAGATCCACTCTATATGAGGAGCAAGAAAAAGAACTCCTAACTGAGCTAAAGCTGAGGAGAAAAGCAATAGGATATTCAATATATGATACTAAAGGTTATAACCAGTTGATTGTAGGCGTTCGATTCACCTTTAACCTGATGCAAGACTTTTTACTCAAGGGAAAATAATATCAAATCAAAATCTAAGAAAGGTTGTGAAGGAGGAATTCATTAAACTCTATGATGTGGATTGTATACCCAATCAACAATAGCAAATAGGTAAGTATTTTCCACATGGTTCCCAGAAGGGCGATTTGATAGTGAACAAGGGATATAATGGAGACAAAATAGCAACTAACACTGTGACAAGTTGGTGGATGTGCATTGACTACAAGAAGCTAAATGCAACAACAAAAAAGGACCACTTTTCCCCTCCCTTTGTGGACCAAATGTTGGACCGTCTAGCTCATCATTGATACTTTTGTTATATGTACAATTATTCTAATTTTATCAAGTTATAATATACCTTGATGATCATGAAAAGACTATAATCACATGTTTCTATGGTACATATCCATTTAGAGCATATGTCGTTTAGGCTATGTAACACACCTACAACATTCTAAAGGTGTGTGATATCTATTTTCTTTGATTTTTGGGAGGATATCATGGAAGTTTTTATGAACTGTCTATGGTACATCATTTGATAATTGTCTTAAGAACATATCCCTAGTAATGAAGATGAAAAGAAAAGCATCTAGTCCTCAATTGGGAAAATGCAATTTCATGGTACAAGAGGTGATAGTTCATGGATATAAGGTCGGCAAAAGAGGAATCAAAATTGACCTAAATAAGGTTGAATCCATAACAAGGTTGCCATCACCCAAGTATTCAATGAGAATGAGAATCTTCTTAGGTTAAGGGGGTTACTATTGCTGTTTTTAGGGGATTTAGGGAAGAGGGTACAATGGAATTAAAAAAAACTTCCCTCTATATCCAAGTTCTAGGATCAGTCGTAGCTATAAAATGTCGGTGAACAAAAGACATGAAAAGGGATAAAGATCTGGAGAGGATGGACACCTTGATGGGATGGTCATGGGTGGACACCTTGTCGAAGCCGATGGTGGTCACCAGAAACCTCAAGTTGCTTCTTCTGCCTGGTGATCTGAGCGAGCCCACTTTCAAGGAGAAGTATGATAGACCCTGGATGCGTTTCCTAGTTCCAGTGGTGGAAGCCATGGATGAGTTCCATAGCACTTCAGTGATCACTCAGGTGCTTGGGAAAATGTCGTTGTTGGAGAAGCTCAAGGGTTGGATGCTTAGGAGTTGGAAACCAAAGGGTGAGCTTCAAGTGTCTTGCCTTGTGGGTGGAATGTCTTTGGCAAGTTTTGCGAATGCTAAAGACATGTCAACGACCCTGGATAGAGGTCCTTGGTTCATGGACAACAAACTGGTCCTCACACGCAGGTGGACACCTGAGCCAGACCTCAGATGATCAATGCTCACATCTACACCTTTCTGGGCGACTCTCCCAGAGGTTGGGCTACATTGTACATGGAGAGCTATATCCATCATAGCCTGCGGCATCGGGACCCCCAAGGTGGTGGATTTCTGGTTGTCACGTAGATACGTTGGAGCTGCCCACATTTGCGTGGAGATCAAAGCGGACAGAAGACCACCCCCGGTAGTTATGGTGGAAATGTCGGACGGAAAGGAACTGGAGGTCAAGGTCGTGTATGACGCCTTTTCGGACAGATGCGGAAAGTGTTGTGTGTTCGGGCATAGCGAGGGGGTGTTCGTGCGATGGGGCTCCTAGGGGTGTGCTATTGGAAGGCAGAGGTAGGGAGGCATAAACCACATAGAGAAAAAGTAGGAACATGAAGAGGAAGGGTAGCACGATCCAACCTCCTCAAGCCGCAACTAATGAGCAAAGGGAGGGTGGCCCTCGACTTGGTTCTGACGTCTCTACAGAGGTGAGTACCCCAGTGGTGCCCTCAGCTGGAGCAAGGAAGGGGGGGATGCTGGGACATCTGTGGTGGGAGACACCCGAGTAATAAATGAGCGGTAGGTTACTGCAAGTATTCCTGTGAGTAGGGGCATCGAAGATGGCTTCACCATGTCAGGATCGAGATCCAAAAGCAAGGGGAAGGAAAAGGAAAGGGAGGACGCTAATGTGGAGGTGCCTAACTCATTTTCTGTTCTAGATAGATTAAAGGGAGAAGATGATGTTATCGGAAGTAGCATGGCTTCTCATCTGTCACCCAGAAGAACCAGAAGAGGAGGAGCTACTCCTGGAAGGGGGGGCTGGGGCCATGGTTGTTAATGTATATAATGTCATGGAACCTCAGGGGTGCATCTCATGTGGGCAAATAGAGAAAGCTCAGGGAGATCATCCAGGAGGTGAGGGCAACACTGGTGGTGGGAGTAGAGATAAGAATTAGAAGAGAAGTAGGTGAAAGAGTAGTGGGTATTTTTCCTACTGGTTGGGGGTTTCCTTTGAACCTATAACAGATTGAGGGATGAAGGATTGCGATAGGCTGGAACCCATAGGTGTGGGATGTCCAAGTGATCTTTGCCATGGATCAAATGATGACCGTTAGCTGTATCAATCAAGGTGGTCTCCGTGTGATTGTCTCAGTGGTGTATGATCACAATTATGAAGTCTGTAGAAGAAGGTTATGGGAGGTCCTGGCGTTGGCTAATAAGAAAGTGCTACCCCAGATTTTCATAGGTTACTTTAATCATATTAGAAAGGCACATGAGAAGAAGGGTGGATTGCCGGTACCAGATTCTTGTATTAGATGATTCAATGATGCTATCGATGTTATGAATCTTATAGAGCTAAGTATGGGTGGAGGAATCATCACTTGGTAGAATAAAAGAGAAGTGAAGAGACATATAGCTAGTCATCTTGACAGGGCCATCGTTAATGAGGCATGGCTTGATGTCTTCCCATTGTCTAATGTGAATCTGGGTGGGCATATCAATAGTGATCATGCTTAGCTTATTGTGTAGCTAACTCAAGAGGAGCGTAAAGGTAAACCTTTTAGGTTTTACAACAGTTGGATGGAATGGTCTAGATGTGTGGATACCATTAAAGAAGTGTGGAATTGCAAGGTGGAAGGTAATCCTCTTTACGTCATGATGGAGAAGGTTACTAGGACTAAGCTGTCTTTGAAGAAATGGTCTATTAACATGAGCGACTTGCGGAATTTGGTGTGTGAAGCTAAGGATAGCCATGCCAAGGCTATATAAGTACTTGGATGTAATCCTTTGCAGGAGGAAGCCAAAAAGGATGAGGTGACTAAGGCTGACAACTTGTTAAAGCTTGAGAGAGTTGAGGAGATTTGTTATTGGAAAAGGAGTCGGATGAAATGGATTAGGGACGGGGACAGAAATACGAAAATCTACCATGTCGCGGTGAAGAGTAATCAAATGAGGGACAACATACATATGATGCTAAAAAATGATGGAACAACGGTAAACTCCCTTTCGGATGTGGGGGCTGAAGCTGTGGAGTATTTCAATAATCTCTATAACAAGCATGCACTGCCACAATCACCAAATTACGTGCTGCCATCTAGAAGAGTAACTGACACAATGAATGCAATGTTGTGTGGGCCTGCCACAGACGATGAGATCAAGGCAGTGTTGTTTAGTATCGACGCTTCTAAGGCCCTGGGGCCTGATGGTTTTAATGCAAGGTTCTTTCAATCTATGTGGCTGTTGGTCAAAGATGATATTGCTAGAGTGGTGAGATGGTTCCTTATTGGTGGGAGGATGGTGAGAAGGGCTAATCACGCATTCATACACCTCATACCTAAGAAGCCAATGGTAGAATCTATGAATGATTTGTGCGCCATTGCCTATTGCTCGATTGTGTATAAGATCATCTCCAAGTTATTGGCCAATAGACTCAAAAAAGTGTTGCCCGACATCATATCTCCTACCCAGACAACCTTCATTAAAGGGAGATGCATCTCTGATAGTGCTCTTCTCGCAGTGGAGTTTCTCCTCGACTTTTGGGTGAAGAGTATCTCCAGGAAAGCATGTGTTAAGCTTGATTTAACCAAGGTGTATGATAACGTAAGGTGGGATTCCCTGTGGTCCTGCATGGGTGCTTTGGGCTTCTGTGAAAGATGGATCAAGATCATCAAGGAGTGTGTCACTACCACCTCATTCTCAGTTTTTGTGAATGGCTATCCTTTTGGTTTGTTTAATGCATCCAACGGTCTAAGGCAAGATTACCCTTTGTCACCTTTGCTCTTCACCCTGGTGATGGAAATTTTAACCTGTATGGTGGATACAGCTCAGTAAGGAAAGTTGTTTTCTACGTTTAGGCGGGGTGGATGTCGTGTCCTTTCTCATATGATTTTTGTCGATGACATCTTATTCTTCCTTGCTGGGAGTGGGAGAACTCTAAGAAACTTTTACAAGCTCATGAAGGATTTCGGCAACTGCATTGGATTGTATCTTAGTGCCATCAAATCAAAGGTGTATCTGTCCAAGTCCTGTGACAATAGGAGAGGACGCCTGAGAGAGGTTGTGGGTGTGCATGTGGGAATGCTACCTA
The DNA here is from genome assembly GCA_963693085.1 of Alisma plantago-aquatica. Classification (NCBI taxonomy): domain Eukaryota; kingdom Viridiplantae; phylum Streptophyta; class Magnoliopsida; order Alismatales; family Alismataceae; genus Alisma; species Alisma plantago-aquatica. The sequence goes on from OY856409.1 coordinate 1,555,070,334, forward strand.
CCAGGTATCTTGGGATACCTCTGTGTGGTGGTAAAACGTGGGGCAGGGATTTTCAGGTGTGTGTTGACACTCTCCGTTACAAAACTGCCAAGTGGATGGTTATCAATTTATCTCTGTTTGGCAGATTGGTTCTAGTTAGATCAGTCCTGGAGGGCATGATCAGAGTTTGGTGTATGCAGGCCCAACTCCCGTGCTTTGTTCTAGAGAAGATGAGAAGTGTGATGACCTCATTTATATGGGGGGTCGAGGCCATGTTTTTGCTTGGAAATTGGTAGCGAGGTGGTTTGAAGAAGGCGGTCTAAATATATGTGATCCAGAAGCCATTGACCGAGCTGCTACTATAAAAAGGATTGACAAGTTTTTGAAAAATGATTACAGTTGGAGCAGGTGGATGAACACAAGATATAGGCATGCCTTGGTGATCGACGACCAAAAGAATGTGTCTAGAACTTGGAGGAATATGTGTTCGCTTTGGCCAGAGGTGGCTGCACTCTATACGTCCACACCGCAAGGGTGGAAGCTGAAGGATCCACAGATATTGCCTTGGAAGGATGCCAAGATGGAGGGGCCTTACGTCCCCTGGTTCCCCCTCTTGTGGAATCAAGGAAATGTTCCTAAATGGAGTTGCTATTCTTATAGGGTGCTTTTGGGAAGGCTGCCGACGAGAGACCGGATGATTAGGTGGGGACTCAATATTGAGGGGTGATGCCTCTTGTGTAGATCCGATGATGAATCCCATTCTCATTTGTTCTTTGATTATAGCTATACCCAATACCTTTGGAGCAGATGTTGGATGAAGATGGGATGGGGTGGGCCTGCCCCTATCTCCATTGCAGAGGGGATCTATGGCGTGTTGGACCGGACCAAAAACAATAATGGTCTAAGGCCTTTTATGGGACTGTGCTTTACGAGTCTTTCTTTTTTGATTTGGAAGGAGCGCAACGGTAGGCTCCATGGGAAAACGAACACGGATGTACTGGTCTTGTTTGATACTTTTGTCACCTTATTGAGGTTGGCTTTAAAAGCCAGACCTAAGCTAGGTAGAGGGGTCAGCAGGGTGATTCTGGCCCGGTGGGATTTTGTAGTCTAACCCACTTGTACAGTATACAATGGCTTCCACCATCTATACATTTTTGTTGAAATAGTAATACTTTACCTTCTCCAAAAAGAAAAGGGATAAATATGATACCTTTGTGTGCACTAGTTTTCCAACAACTAGAAACATCTTATGTTGGTGAAGAACATGGTCATCCAAATCTAGATAGGAAACAACCACCAAGAAATCTAGATGGATAAGAGAGAGATTTATATTGTCCTCCAAGAAAATTCATGGTTTCCCTCTTGTACAATAGTTTCTCTAAGCCTCCACAGTGTGACTTGGCCTCTACTTCATCCACACAGATGAGGGAGAATGTGGTTCATCACCTTGGTCACCAAGTCAAAGTGGAATAGTAGTTGTTGACATGCTATTCATCCTGGAACTCCCTTTCTTCTCCTATCTAGGGAAGCAACCTTAGAGATTCTTTCTCTCTTTCCAAGAAAGGTGTGCTGGTCAACTTGTCTCACAATTTGTGTCGAAAAGATATATCGAACCCTTTGGTACATGTCCCCTTTGTATATGAGAGGTGTGATGGCCAAATCATCTCACAATTTGTGTCCAAAAGATATATCAAAACCTTTGGGACGTGTGACCTTTATATAGGAGAGTCATGGGCTTCAAAAAAACCTAATAACAATCCCTTTCTCATTTACAATCCCAAAAAATGGTTCAATGTTTATAAACTTGGACTTGATTGTGATTGTCCGATTACATTTTGTGATTGCCCTTCACTGTCCCTAATTGCCCGGTCATGTTAGTTGATCATCCAGATCTAGATCTAAATTGCTTTCCTATTTCACACTTCCCCTGTCACATTGTAATTGCTCTATCAGGTTTCCTAATCGCCTGATCATAAATTTCAATGGAAAACTTAGTCGATCTACAATCAATTTGACCCAATGATCTAATTAGTCGATCAAACATTCTGGTTGCCCTATTTGAGGGTTAATCAACCTATTCATGATTCATAACCATTCTAATCATATGTTTGATTGTGAACTTCAATTCCCTTATGCATACTTATGCGTGTGACCGGGTAGGTTCCTAATTATGTTGGTATTGATGTTCAAAACAACACGAGCAAATATTGGTTTCTAACCACACATCATTGACACCCAAGTAATAGGAATGAGTTGGAGAACAACCACAACCTATAAAGTGCTCAATGTTGCCATTATCGTACAGTCCCTTTGACACAGATATCTAGGTTGAAACTGAGGCATGGAATGTCATACCTATAATATTTAATCTATGTACCTTGAAGCAGAGCAGACTATTCTAGTTATTGTGAGCTCAATATCATATATTGGCTCACATGAGAATGTCCATGAATTTCATAGCCTCTCTTATCAAGTGGTCATGTATATCACTCCGGAAGAGGGACAAATTTTGATCTACATTACCCACTATATTCCCCATGTGTCAAAGTGTACCCAATTACCACCTTTTGACAACTCGTATTTCAGAGCATGTTGAACTAGTTTCAAAGTACACATAAAAACATGTATTACTCCAATGACTTCAGGTCTAGGGATCACAATCATCAATGTTACATTGAGATATGACTCTGACATGTCATTACATGACTTCCATGTGTCAATCTCAAGGTGGACAACTTGTTCTCTATCAAGTATGTATCCGAGTTTAATATAATATCATGATTGAAAGACATAGTCATCACTCACCATACATGCTAATTTTGTGTATTATTGTTATCCTATACCAACCACAATAATAACTGACTAGGGACATAACAAGAATGAATACTCTTATTATACATATGATCTCAAGTTGAGGTCCTTAACTTAAACCATATGTCATCGGGCTAACATTACCAAGATGTTATTATTAAGTTTATTCATTATCTCAATACTAAAAAACATGATAAGTGGAATTGCCTTTTATTATTAATTAGTACAAATATCCATTTTACAATCATAAAAGGATGCCTTTTAGGGCATATAACCAACATCTCCCACTTGCACTAGCGCCAATCACTCATGAATCTAAGTCCAATTGATCTATCATGACAACCATGTTTCTATTGTGAAAGTGCTTTAGTTAGAGAATCAATGATGTTGCTTTTTGTTGGTATTCTACAAAGCTTTATATCTCCTTGTTGCATCCTGTCACATATGAAACGGTAAGGCCAGATTATATGCTTGAAATGCTGATGCAATCTGGGTTCCTTAACTTGTGTAATAGCTCCTTTGTTTTTGCAATAAATCTTTATTGTGTCTTTAATGGTTGGAACCACCCCAAGTTCACTAATGAACTTCTTGATCCATTCTAATTCCCTAGTTTCACTAGAGGAAGCAATGTGCTCAACCTCTGTTGTAGAATTAGGCAGTGTTTTTTTACTTGGAACTCTACTAGCTCACAACTCCACTATTCTGACAAAACACAAATTTGGACTGTGATCGATAATCTTCCTTGTTGGTTTAAAGATTGCATCAATAAAAACTTTTATGATCAACTCTTCCTTTCCACCATAAATGAAGAATTGATCCTTAATTCTTCTCAAGTACTTTAGAAATTCTTTAGATCTATCTAGTGACCATCACCCAGATCTAACTAGTACCTACATGATCAAAACATACAAGACATCATGATGTGTACATATCATTTCATACATGATAGATCCAATTGACAAGGCATATTGAATCTTACTCATGCATGCACGTGATGCACTGACTTTTAGTTACTTTTCACATGCTACTTTTCCATGTATTTAGTGCATAATTTCTCAGTTTGATATTATTTATGCATTGTTTATCATTATTAGCCCGTGAATACTATTGCATCAAGTTATAATCATTTTCACTAAATTATATTAAATTAGCAATTTCTATTCGGACTTATGTTGGTTTTCTCTTGTTTCAACACTTACAACACAAATCGCCTCTATTGATAGTAAAGTCGATGGTATGATACTAGGAAAAATACAATAGGGACTATTGCGTTGCAAACAAGCACAGAGCCAAGAAAGGAGGAGACGAAGGAGATGACTATGTATTGGATGATTCACGCACCTTTGCAAAGCATATTTGTAACTGAAACACTGTGGATTAAGGCGCTCTCTAGAGGGGAACATCCAAACTGGTTTCTCTAAGGTTTTACATTTGCTTTTCAAATGTTTAGCTCTTTGTTCTCTCTTCCTGTATGTCTTTGTAGTTAGAAATCATTCGGGGCTAATTTCCTTATTCCTTATGACCAAGGAGTAGCCCGAGTTTACATTATAATTGACTTTAATGATTTAATATATATATATATATATGTATATGTATATGTATATGTATATGTATATGTATATATATATATATATATATATATATATATATATATATATTCCTGAATTATGGACATAAATATGTGATTACTTAATGAATTACTTGTGCATGATCACCACACTCAATTGTTTAGACTTTTAATTGCTTCAAGAGAGGGAGTAATGGTTGGATAAGTCATAGATTTATACAACTAATACCATGCCTCAGGAGAGGGCCTACGACTACGAATGGAATAATATAGAGATATTGGTAATGTGACTATATCATTCTTAAATCGCTCCAAAAGTGGGGTTTGTGCTAGTATAGGTATTGTATTAAGCTAAAGGAGTGGATAATACTTGCTACATGTCCCTTGGTCTAGGGTTATGGATAAATGACTATTAATGAAATGGGGTTGATTGCAATGTGAACTGTGGTGAACCTGTAATCCTAAGGAATCCATTAATCTGTGATCACATTTCACTTAATTTAAATTTCAATTATTACAATTAGTTAGAATCAAGAAACCAATCACCTTTTCCTTAGTCCTAGTTGATTAGGTTATAGTTAGTATTAATCTCTAGAGTATGTTTCCCTAAGTTCGAAGTTCATGCCTCGTAGGCCTATACTACTCGACAGGTACACATGTGTTTTCACACACAATTTAGGTGTGTCAAGTTTTTGGTGCCATTGTCGGGGAAACAACAACTCCAACAGTATGAGTGTTGTGACCAACCACTCCATGCCATTTTATTTTTCTTGTTAAATTATTGTCAAAATCATTTCTTTGAAATTGTGCTCAAATTGAAAATCTTTTTTTACAACAAAATTTACTGGTACTTATTCTGACTCACTGTTATCTCATTTTTAGGTATTAGTGAATGGTTCACACCAGAACCACTAACTATGGGGAATCCATTACAACGAGTTTAGGCCTAGAGGAACTTTGTCATAGAGAAAGAGAATTTGGGATTTAGTGGAAAATTTTCTCCAAAACTCACCACCATAGGTAGACCAAGAACATGCAGCAAATATGGATCCTAATAGTGAAGAGTGTCTAGGGGCCAAGCTTGGTGAACAAATTATCTAGGAAAAGATTAGGGAATCTTCAGCCACAACATAGATAGAGCCGATTAAACGACAAGCAGTCAACATAGGAAGCTATAGAATAGACCCTGGACTGGTGGCACTTATTAAATCCCAATCATTTCAAGGCTACAGTGTGGAAGACCCATTGGTACATCAATGGATTTATGGAGATCTATGATATGTTGAAATCTGATAGGGTCCAAGCCACAATAATTTACTTGAAGTTGTTCTCTTACTCATTATTAAATAAGGCAAAAACATGGTTTCTCAATCTTCCTTTAGAACCCATAGAAACATGACATGGGATGATAGATGCTTTCTTTGAGAGGTACTTCCTGCCACAGAAGAAACAAGACTTTATTAGCAAAATATACAACTTCAAACAACATGCTATGGAAACCTATTTGGAAGTCTGGGAAAATATTTTAGAAAATGATCAAAAAGGACCCTCGTTATGGGATTGATCTTTATGGTCAAACAAAGACATTTTATTATGTGCTACATAAGGGGGAGAGAACTACTCTTGATTGAACATGAATATGTTTCTTTATAAACAATAAATCTACAGGGTGTCATGAGATATTGAAGAACATGGCAAAGAATCAATCTTGGGGAGAAGAGCATGAGTCGCTAGCAATCGTCAAAAGTGTTGTGGAATGAAAGGAGATCATTGGCTTGAAGGAAAATATGGACAACCTCACAAGGTGATTTGAGCAAAAAAAATGGAAACTAATCTAGAGGTGAGGAGAAAGAGTGCAGGTATATGTGGCATCACAACAATTGAGGCAGAACGATTATGTATGGAGTAAGGATCCCAATTTCTCATGGAAAGATCCTAATCATATTCAACAAGACCCGAAATAGGTGCAACAACCTAAATACCAGTAGGGAAACATGTCTCAACAGTACTAATAGGCAGAGCCCCCTAAAAGATAGACCAGATTGAAGACATGTTTGACCGGTTGGAGAGTTAGAATGAGGCACTTTTGGACTAGATGAAAAGAGAGCACCAGAATCAAGGGGCACAAATTTGTAGCATAAAAAATTAGATTTCTTATCTAGCAATAGAAATGGCATCCCTTAAGAAGTCTAATCAGTAAGTATTTCTAGGGAACACAAATATTCCATCAATCAATCAACAAGTAAACACAATTCTTCTCTATAGTGGTAAAGTGTTGATAAAAGATCAAAATGTGGATCGAAAAAACACCAGCACTACATGTGACATAGGGAGGTGATAGAGACTATCCCACTAGAGCAACCACATGACACCGCACCATAGGAGGAAACCCCAGAAGAGGAACTAACTAAGCATAAAGAGCACAAGAAGGAGTCTTACATTCCAACCCATAGTGAAAAACTGTAACTCCAGTACCATTTCCTAACAGTTTAAAGGCCAAGAGGTTGATTATCAGTTCAAAAAATTTCTAGACACATTCAAAAAGCTCTAGATCAATTTATTTTCAATTGATAATCTTGAGCAAATTCCTTCCTATGGCAAGTTCTTGAAATATATTATCAACAAGAAGAGAAGGAGAGCTGATTTTGATGTTGTTGTCTAAAAGGAGGAAGTCAGTGCATTAATACAAAGAAATTGTCACAGAAGAGATAGGATCTAGGGTGTTTCAACATACCATGCTGCATTGGTAGGGTTAAGTTTGGAGATGCACTCTATGATTCAGGGGCAAGCATCAACATTTGACTGCATTCAAGAAATTGGAACTCAAAGAATCTAGGAAGAGCAACATGACTATTCAACTGGAAGACAACTCTGTGGTGCCACCGATTGGTATCTGTGAAGAGGTACTGGTAAAGGTTGACAAATTCATCTTTTTAGCAGATTTTGTTGTCATGGATATGCATGATGACTATGGAAATGAACTACTTTTGGCAGGTCGTTCCAAGCCACAATGAACATGAGTTTAGAAATCGGGAGAGGAAGACTCACATTGGGAATCCAAGATGACCGATTTGAGATTAAGCTACCCGATTATCAACCACCGGTTAAGGAAAGTGCACAATGTCACATGATGGAGAAATTGGGAAATCCACTATCATTATTCTTTGGAAAACCATTTCCAGATATGTCCCATGTCATGACGAAGTTGGACAAGGGTACTCCTACTGTTGACATAATGAATCATACAAAACCGATTTCTTTGACTAAAGTTGTGAGGTGTCATGATGATTCAGAGGAAGAGGAGTACCCGATGATAGTTACAGACACATTTACCTCTATAATGATGCACACATATTTGGTAGAAGACTGTACTCGCTATCATTTACTGGATGAGTGTGTACTATTTCTAAAGACCTTGCTATGCTTCTACAAAAGACACTACGAAGACTTAGGACCACTACCACCATTAGTCCCATCTCTACAGTATCCTCGTGAGTTGGAATTGAATACACTACCACCACATATGAAGTACACATTCCTTACAGTGGACTTAAGTGTCATTGAGTGTGAAGGAGGAGGAGTATCTACTCATAAACTTGAAGAATCACCAGGTTGTATTCAGATGGTCCATTGTAGACATAAAGGACATCTCCCCTAGTTTATGTCAACACAAGGTCCAAATCAAGGAAGGAACAAAACTTGTAGAACTACCTCAGTGGTGTATAAATCCCATCATGACAGAGGCGGTGAAGAAAGAGGTAGTTAAACTTCTATCGACATGTATAATTTATGCTATCTTTTATTCTAAATGGGTTAGTCCTACACATGTTGTTCCTAAGAAAGGGGGAATCACCGTCAGTACAAATGCTGCTAGAGAGTTAGTTTCAACTAAGCTAGTGACCAGGTGGCGTGTGTGCATTGAGTACTGGCATTTGAGCACTGCTACTTGGAAAGATCATTTCCTTCTTCCATTTATAGGTCAAATTCTTGAGAGGCTCGTTGATCACTCACATTTTTTTTTCTTAATGGGTACTCCGGTTATAATCAAATCTCTATCAAACCATAGGATCAAGGGAAGTCTACCTTCACTTGCCCCTATGGTACTTCTACATACCGCTGGATTCCCTTTGGTCTTTGTAATGCACCAAAAAGGTTTCAAAAATGCATTCTTGCAATCTTTTTTGACATGGTGGAGCGTTGTCTTGAGATTTTTATGGATGATGTTTTAGTGTGTGGTGAATATTTTGAGAACTTCCTTGCTAGTCTAGATAGAGTTTGTCAAATATGTGAGGATACTCATCTTGTTGTGAAATGAAAAAATGTCATATGATGGTGAGTGAAGGAATTGTGTTGGGGCACAAGGTGTCTAGAAAAGGTATGGAAGTCAACAAGTAAAAATATAGGTGATCTCTAAATTACCTCCACCATTATCGGTGAAGGGACTTAGGAGCTTCTTAGGACATGTTGGATTTTATCACGCTCTATAAAAAGATTTTTTGAAAATTGCTAAGACGCTTTATGAACTGTTAGAGAAAGACGTAGATTTCAAAATTTATGATCAATGTCAAAAATCTTTTGAAGTTTTCAAGGAGAAAATGATTTCCGCACTTGTGGTGGTGGCTGCAGATTGGATCCAACCATTCGAGTTGATGTGTAATGCATTAGATTTTGTAGTGCAGGCTATTCTAAGCCAATGTATCAATCGGGCTTTTTCGGTCATCTACTATGCGTATTAAACCCTTAACGATGCCCAACTAAATTATACCACCATAGAAAAAGAACTCCTAGTTGTAGTCTTTGCCTTTGATATATTTAGACAATATTCAATAGGGGCAAAAGTGATGGTATGGACTTATCATGCATCTATAAAGTATCTTTTGCAGAAGAAGGATGTTAAACCAAGGCTAATTAGATGGATTTTGTTACTACAATAGTTTGATATAGAAATTAAGTACAAGGCTAGAGTAAAAAATGTAATAGTGGATCATTTGTCTAGGTTGGAGAGAGTGGATGAATTTGGGTTAGAGGTGCCCATTGTTGAGGAGTTCCCTGATGAGAAACTTTTCATAATGAAGAACCAAGATGCCTAGTTTACACACATAGTAAAATATCTGGCATATGGAGAGATACTGGAGGATTGGGGATATCAAGAGAAGAAAACATTTTTCCATGCCTTGAGATTATGTGTATGGGATGGCCTTGTCTTACTCAAATAGTGCATGGATGGCATTTTTAGGAAGTGTGTTCCATATTGTGAGTTTGAGAGCATACTTGCTCATTGTCATTATTTACCCACTGGGGGACACAATGGACGCTCAAGAACAATAGCTAAGGTATTAGAAATGGGATTTTATTGGCCGACACTATTTAAGTATGCATATGATTATGTGTGGAGGTGTGATGCATGTCAACGTTCTGACAACATCTCTAGGAGACATGAAATGCCACAGTACTTTTTAGGAAGTAGAATTTTTTATCATTGGGGCATTGACTTTATGGGTCCTTTTGTGTCTTCTAGTTCAAATCTGTACATGTTGATAGCATTTGATTATGTATCAAATTGGGAAGAAGAAATTTCTACCCGTATCAATGATGCTCAAGTTGTGTGCAAATATGTTACATATCATATTTTCTGCAGGTTTGGGGTTCTAAGAGTGATCATAAGTTACAGGGGATCTCACTTTACTAAGAGGAAATTTGGTGCATTGTTGAACAAATATAGAGTGAATCACATGTTAGGAACCCCATATCACCCCAAAATCAAGGTCAAGTTGAGGTGTCAAATAGGAAAATATAAATGATCTTAGAAAAGACCATCTAAACCAATAGGACTAATTGGAGCATGCAACTAAATGATGCTCTATGGGCTTATAGGATGGATTTTAAGACACCTATTGGCACTACCCCCACGTGATAGTCTATGGACGAGCATGTCATTTGTCCATAGAAATAGTGCATAAGGCCAAATGGGCATTGAGGAAATTGAGTTTTGATCTTTCCTATACAAGGAAGAAGCATAGACTAGAACTAAATGAACTAAATGAAATTAGGCTATATGCCTTGAAAGTTCTAGAATCTACAAGTATAGGATGAATAAAATGCATGATTGTCATGTTTCCATATAATTTTCCTACCGTGTCAACGAGTGTTATTGTTTAACTCCAGGATGAAACTACATCCTGGGAAGTTGTGGTCCCTGTGGAGTGGACCCTATGTGGTGACCAAGGCATTCCCTCATGGATCCATTCAGATAAGTGATGGGGTCAAAATGTTCTTGACAAATGGAAAATGCTTCAAGCATTACTATGGAGGAAAGGTAATCCATATGGGAGAGGAGTTGAAGCTCATTGAGATTCATTTATCTTTTTAGTGAAAAGATGATTGATCCTAAGATGCTAAACATGGGTGCTTGTAGGAGGCAACAATTCATTTTTCAATTTTGTCATTTTATATTTTGTTTACCATCTTTCAATAGATTTTTTTTATTTTTTAATAGCATTTTAATAAGTTTAAAAAAGATACCTTGATGATTTTAGTTTGGTGTGCAGTCAGAGAAAAACTCAATACCATTGACATATGGGTGGCATCAAACTGAACCAAAATTGGATGTTAAGGATTCTGAAGATTTTGGTACCATCGACATTTGGCTCAGTAGCACCGACTTGTAATTAAATTTGTGACAGATATTTTGTGAATTTTGGTACCACTGACATGAGAGTCAGTGGCACTGAAACTCTATCAGAATGATTTCTACAAGAAGTCAGTGCTACCGACAGTAAAGTTGGTAGCACCAAGATTTGTCAAGAGAGAATATGAGCCCAAAAAATGAAAATTGATACCACTAAGAGTCTGCTTAGTGGTACCAACTCAATCAACTTCATTGACAAGAATCAACACAACTCGATACCACCAACACAAAATGGCAATGGCACCGATAGAGGACATCATATACACACACCATCACAGCTCGATGCCATTGATTTAGAAGATCATAATCTGTGACACCGACATCGAAAATCAAGATCTCTTACAGATAATGCTCAGTGGCACTGATCTAGGTGCACAATGCTTCTGCTAGTACTACCACGTGGAGCATTCTGCGGATCAATACATCAATAGCTCATGACTAGCAGTATAAAAGGATGACACTGATGACCCATATATAGGGATGAAAATCGATATCACCAACTCAGAAAGTCAGTACCTCCGACTCAAATAGTTGATGGCATGACACGTCAGGGCCGATCATCAACTATGTAAGGGGAGGCTTGGGTTATTATTCAACCACACCCAAAGAACTCCCCTTGCATAGAAAAGATTCCAGACAATTTTGAAGGCTTAGCTCCCATCTTTTCCCCCATTCCTCACTCTAGAAATCATGTTTTCAAGGATGCAAGCATCATCGGTAGGCACGTCTGACTAGACGGTACCCAATCTGTCAAGAATGGCCTTTGTAGATGAAGATCAACAGAAACTCTTCACTGCCATGATGAAGATGGAGATCATACCAACGTGGTATGGGGACTGTTGTTTCTCAATGATACTGGATTCATCTATAGTTTGTGCCAAGTCTGTACTAGGTAGGGTATGACAAGTGATCTCATCTTCTTTGGTGATTGACCCACATACAAAGAGATCACGTGAGAGTTTCTCATCATACTGGAGATCTGCTGCATCTGTGAACGTAGGGAAGGATGGAAGTTAGGTTGGGTGAAGTTCCAATTTTATAACTTCAAGCACCATATCACTCTAGCCGAGTTCAATTCCATCTACGATCAGCCAATTGATTGATGTCACTTCATGTCGGTGACTTTGAATAAACATTGTGTTGGAGGCAGATGATATCCCTGCCTCAGGGGTCCACCGTCAACTGGCAGCAATCGTTGGTGATGGACATCAAGTGCCCATTCTCGAGAATTCTACAATGCTACCTAGAAAATATGATATTGCCAGGTCCACTCAAGGCCTGGGAAATGTCTAGAAGATGGACCTATTTATTATATGGGTGGATGTTCCTTTCTTTGGGGGAGCAGATGATCAATCTTGGACCATTCTTCCTTGAACATATGCTAGATGTAAAGATTCAAGCACAGAGGAAACCCCAAATTCACTTTGAGGGATTTCTTACACTGCTCGTCCTCCACCTCCCCCTCGACCTATGTAAACTCATAGCTATGAATAATTCATCCACACTCAACTTCAAACACTTAAAGCTGGTACAATTGGTAGCCAAATGCCAATGACAAATGTATGCCTACTGCATTATCAATGAACAGATGCAGTATAGACCCTTCTAGACCCTATTTTTTGTCTCTGAGGAGTGTGCCATCTTCACTGGCCGACAGACAATGCAAGCTCGTACCTGAAGGAGAGGATGTCAAGGAGGAGGAAGAAGAATAATCCACAAAAGATGAAGATGAAGAAGATGTGACAATGCCTTTTACTCAGAGGAGGTGTTTCCACAACATCCCCCTCAATTATACAACATCCAACTCTACAGTGCCATCAACACCTCCACCACTGGGAACACTTTCTCCACGGAGGTTATGTATGGGATGTTGCAGTCCATTCAGTAGGGTCAACAATAATAGCTAGTCACATTGACTAATATTCATGGGGTTTAAGAGTAGCTACTTCACCAACAACAGACAATCTACACCAATGAGTGTCTTCTCCTAGCCAACCAGGAGAACATGCACACGCACCTACAACACATTGAGTACTATCAACAACTTCTCTATGACCATTACTGGAGTTAAGGCAACTTTTCTAGCTACCCATAGCCGCAACAACACCCAAGAAACCCACCCACATTTACCGACACATTATACCCTCTGGATCCAGAGATGCCATCGGGAACATTTCAGCCACCACCACCATTATGAGCATATGGTACCCCCATTCCACCTCTTTGTTTGAATTATGACTATGAGGGCATAGTCCAGTTCAAGCTTAGGAGGATGTTGGAATGACTTTGTCTATTTTATCTTTTATCCTATTTTATTTTGTTCTTCTTATTTGCAAGTATAAGATCCACATCTATCTAGTGTAATAGTGGAGCGTCATTATCATGAATTCATCTATCATCAAATAAAAATGTGTTTCATGCCCTTACAATGAAAATTAAAAAATAAATAAATGATCACATATTTTTAATCTTAATTTGCAAAATCTAAGGCAACACCCGATAGAGGAAGTGTATGGATTAGTCAGCTTGAGGACACCTAATATGAATGAAAATCTCAATTTATCCAAGAATTGTGTATGATGATGGAGTTTGATCCTAAACCAATAAGAGATCAAATAGGAATTTTAGAAAGAAACCCAAAGGTTACCATGTACATAGGTTGATAGGAGAGGGACATATCATAATTTAAGACAAACATTGTCTCTTAGTCATGTGATTCCACCCACTTTTCATGACATTTAATACATGACCATAAGATGACCACGTAACCCAAATTATTTCCTCTTGACTACATTGCATAGCATAATAGGTAGCATTATAGCTAGTTTCTATTTATTTCATTGGCAAGAAAAGAAAGAAAAATAGATGATAAAGATGTGCATAGCAATTAATAGCATAACAAATTGCATGTAGATTTCATCCTCTTTGCATCATTATTTTATCATATATCTATGTAAATTTTTTCCTCAAATATGAAGTGAAAGGATACACATCCACAACCATCCCAAATGAACAAAATCAAACAAAGATATGTTGAAAAAAAGCCAGAGCATAATTATAAGTCATGCTAAAATAAAAAGGGCGGAGAAAAAGAGAGAGAGATCAAATAAATAGGGAGAAAAGGATGACTTGAACTCAAATCCAAAAATCATTCAAGGAGAAGTGAAAATAGTTACACATATGCATTCTTTTATCCCACTCTCATCAATTAGATGGGACCTTTCGTACATTCATCATTCCACCACAATAGTAGGCATTAGGATTCATGCATTTTTCATTTCCTTCACGCTATATGTTCATCATATTTTGTTTGTGCATAAATGATTTATATGTTACTTGTGAATTCTTATTCGTAGACACCTAATTCATTCCACCCATTTCTCTTTATGGTAGGACACATATATGATTGATCCCTCATTCATTTTGATATGGGGAATTGCATCCAACTTAGTTTGGTAGGTGGAAAAGAGCAATGTAGATAGGGAATCACATGGTGCATCAAGCGTATGTCGTATTGACTACAATATTAATTGAGTTCACTAATCTAAGGGTGGACATATTTAATGAACATTTTCTAGTCACTACACATTAGTTCTTTGTTCAGTGGTTAGCAAGGGCCGGCTCAGGACTGTCAAGCAAGGGTATCAGGAAATGTGGTTCATATTGTCTTCCTCTTGCTGACTTATGCCAAACAAATCCAAATGTAGTTTTTTTAGGGAGAGGAATATTCAAGCTTAGAGGATTTTGATGCATGGAGTTTTAGTTACTTTTCACATGTTATTTTTTCATGTATTTAGTGCGTAATTTTTCTTTTTGATATTATTTATGTATTGTTTATCATTATTATCTTGTGAAATAATATTACATCATGTTATAAGTATTTTTATCAAATTGTGTTAAATTAGCAATTTTTATTCGGAGTTATGTTTTTTGATCTTGTTTTAGCACTTGCAACATAACTCAATGCTACCGACAGTATAGTTCATGGGATCAACACTAGGCAAAATCCAATAAAGAAATCTTAAAAGTTGGTGCTACCAAAACGATTTTGATGAGATTTAAAGATGGAGTTGGTTCTACTGACCCTCTACCCCAAAAGCATTAAGATCCAGACAGTGGTACTGACTTTTACATACAAAACAAGTTAGAACTAGCAGGAATCAAATCATTCCTAATGACATACCAGTCAATAATACTGCACTTATCAAGGTTTTGAGTCCGCTAACAATTCGGTGCCACCGACTTACTAGTCAGTGGTACCAACTTTGTTCTATTAGATTAGATTAAAGATTAAGATAGATCCAACAAATGAGACTAAATTATGGTCTGAGTCCCACTTATGACCTAAGGGGAGTTTGGGTCGATGGGAGAATCACATTCTATCATGTTGCAACTGAGCACAGAGTTGAGAGAGAAGGAGACAAATACATATTAGATGATTTGAGAACCTTCAAGAAGTGGATTTGTAGTCAGAACACTGCATACCTAGACACTCATCAGAGGGGATCATCCATACCAGTTTCTCTAGGGTTTTACATTAGGTAATCATATGTTTATCTATTTATATATCTCTCTATTTGTTTATGTTTTTGTAATCAAAAATCATGCGGGGCTAATCCTCATGTTCCTTAGGACATGAGAGTAGCCCAATTTTGCATTGTAATCGACTCTGGTGATTTTATATATATATATATATATATATATATATATATATATATATATATATATTCTTAAATTCTGGACATAAATATATGATTACCTAATGAATTTCATGTGCTTGATCACCACACTCAATTTTCTTGAGTTTTAATTAATTCAAAAGAGGGATTAAGGGGTAGATAAATCATAGATTTACATAGCTAATCATGCCTAGGGAGAGGGCCTACAACTGTGAAGAGAACAATCTAGAGATATATCACTAATCCACCTATCTAATTCTTAAATCACTACAAAAATGGGGTTTGTGTTAGTATAGGTAGTGTATTATGCTACGAGAGTGGGTAATACTTACTACAGGTCCCTTGGTATAGGGTTAATGATAAATGATTATTAATGAAATGAGATTGATTGCAATGTGAAACTTGGTGAAACTGTAATCATAAGGAATCCATTCACCTGTGATCACATTCCACTTAACTTAGATTTCAATTATTGCAATTAGTTATAATCAAACAACAAATCACCTTTTACTTAGCCCTAACTAATTAGGGTATAGTTAGTAGCAATCTCTGGAGTACATTTCCCAAAGTTCAACATTCAAGCATCATAGTCCCATACTACTTGACACATAGACTTGCATTTTGCATGCACAGTTTAGGTGTGTCAACACACTCTTCCAAAGAGATAGGACATTGAGCTCTAGAGAAACTTATTCCATGAGAAATGGGTAAGTTTCCTCTCTCTAACCTCTTAATCACTTTGTCAATGTATATACTTTGTCTTAGGCCAATAAGCCTTCTAGATATACCTCTATAGATCTTTATTCCTAGAATATAGGATGCTTCGCCTAAGTCCTTCATGGATAAGGTATTACCCAACCATGTTTTAACCAATTATATAGTAGGTCTACCATTTCTCATGAATAGTGTGTCATTTACACACAATATGAAGATTCCAACTCTGAGATGCTTGCTTCAATCTATAAATTGACCTTTGTAGCTTACAAACTTTATTGTTCAATTAGAATGATAAATCTTTAGGCTATGTAATGTACACGTGCTTTTGAAGATTCACGTGAAGGAAACTAGTTTTCACACCCATATTCTAATTTTCATAGTCATAATAAGATGCAATGACAAGCACGATCCAAATATATTTAACCATGGCCACTAGTGAAAAAGTTTCAATATAGTCAACACCTTGAACTTATTTAAAACCTTTTGCAACCAATTTTCCTTTGTAGATTTGTACATTACCATCCATGTCAGTCTTCTTCTTGAAAACCCATTTGCACCGTATGGGTTTTATCCCTTCAGGTGGATCCACCAAGTTCCATACCTTGTCAGTATACATGAAGTTCATCTCAGATCTCATGGCCTCATGACATTTCTTAGAATTGGGTCTCTCATTATTCTCATTGTGGGTTGTTGGCTCATCATCCTCAATGACCAACACATCATCTTTTTGAGTCATGAGAAATCCATATCTCTCTGGATCAAGACGTGCCCTACTAGACCTTTGAGGTTCCTATGCTAAAATAGGGACTTGAGGTTCCACAACAATTTATGGCTCCTCTTGTTACTTATATACCTCCATATTTTAATGTTTACTTGTTGATCTTGAACTTCTTCAAGTTCTATTTTCTTCCCATTGGTTCCTATGGAAATGAATTCCTTCAAAAAATACAACATATCTAGCAACAAACACTTTGTTGTCAGATGGAATATAGAAGTAGTAACCCTTAGTTTCCTTAGGGAACCCAATAAGAATATATTTATCTGATATGGGTCCAAGCTTTTTCATAAAGCTACTTCTTGAAATAAATTCACATCCCTAAATTCATGAAAGACATATTGGGATGTTTCATGTTTCATATCTCATATGGCGTCTTTTCAATGGATTTGGAAGGTAGTCGATTAAGTATAAACACGGATGTTTCAAGAGCATAACCCTAAAAGGAAATCATAACATCAACTAAACTTACCATCTATTCTACCATTTCCAACAAGGAGAGACTCCCTTCTTTCTAACACATTATTCTAAGGTGTTTCAGGTGGAGTCAATTGTGATAAAATACCAAAATCCCTCAGAAGGGCTTCAAATTCTTGGCTTAAGTATTCACCAACTTGATTTGATTGAAATGAATTGATTCTTTTTCTGGATTAATTTTTTACTTCATTCATGGAATCCTTGAACTTGTCAAAGGACCCCGATATTGAAATCTACAAACGTCATCAATAAAAGTGATGAAGTACTTATGCCCATTTCTAGCACTTGTGATAAAAATTCCATAGACGCCAGTATGTATGAGTCCTAATAATTACTAGTTCTCTCACTATTGCTATGAAATTTTCTTTGTCATCTTGCCTAGTAAAAAATATTTGCATGACTCTGTTGTTTCAAGATCAAAAGAGTCCAAATAACAATCTTTGTGGAGTCTAGAAATGTGCTTCTCATTTATGTGACCTAGATGACAGTTCCAAAGATAGGTTTTGTTTGAGTTATTGAGTTTTAACTTCTTGGTATTTATTTTATATACATTCATGTCAATATATAATACATAAAGAACATAAGACATAGGGAAAATGCCACAATGATCTCATCTTTAAAAATGGAAAATATGATAATTCCTTGTTAGAGACTCAAACCATTCTTGTCTGAATAAGATATAGAAGTAATGTTTATATTTATGATAGATACCTTATAGTACTTATCTAACTCAACTACAAGCCCATTTGGCAGACATAAAAAATAGGAGCCTACTGCATTGGGAAAAAATCTTTGCCAATTTTGAATGTGTAGTTTTGTCTCTCCTTTGTTTAACGGTCTACTTCTTTTTAGATCCTTCATATTTTAGTATATGTGAGATCCATATTTGGTATCCAATACCCATGATGAAGAAGTAGATAAGTTTATTTCAATAAAATATATACATGAAATAGAATTCTCTATCGCTTGTTTCTTGTTCTTCAGTTCCTCAAGGTTGAGAGGGAAATTCCTCTTCTAATGCCCAACCTAGTGGCAATGGTGACAATTCCTTTCTTTAGCCACCCTCCTTTTTCTTTAAGTTAAGAAGACTTTTGGATAGCATTAGAACCTCTTATGTTACACCCCAATCTCACAATTACCATTAATCATGAGATTGGGGCATAAATTGAGGATTTAACGTAATACAAATATCACCCTTAACTTTTTCTTCTTTTTCAAACTCTTTATTTTCTCACATTGAATGACATAAACCAACTTTACAAGGGAATCTAAACATTGATTTCTCTAATCTGATTTCAACAGTAAAAATGCATGTATGAACATTCATTATGATCCTCATACTTTTAAGCACATAAGACTTGCTGATTCGCACATATTGCTAAAAGAGGAATAATGTTATACATCATCATTTTCAACTCTCTCTTATTTCTTTACAAGGACCTAGAATGACAAGGACCAACTGAACTTAACTATACTCAAACTTAACTCTTGTGTAGATATACTCTGATGCAATGATATCTTCTTCAAGTCCATGTGATTTCCCTAAAACTTTTGAGTAGAGGGGTGAGCCTACTCGCTCAGTGAATGAGTACTTCAAAGAAACAATCTAAAGCACTGATATAATTATAGATATACCTTTGAGAAATTGATATAAATTATAATAGTAGAAAGCTTTAGAGAGTCTAAAGATTGATAATCATAAATATGATAGGATACTCTAAATATCTATAAGAGTGAATCAATATATGAAATGCTTGATTGATCATAAAGAGAACTAATAATTCAAAAACATACAAAGAATAATTGAATAACTATACACACTTGTTTGACCTCTCATTCATTTTATTATGCCCTGATCATATGCAGTGTACTCTACATATGAAGATTCGTAGTGAACTACGATCTCACAGTACAAGACTTAGCTTAAAACCCGGGAAGCTAAGCCTAGAACTAAATCTGGGTCTGCTTGACTTGAACCGTCACGTCTGACTAAGGTGGCTAAATAGTTGGCCTTTAACTGGACCTCTCCTTCTAGGATGAGTACATAGGTGGAGGGTATGAGATGCTCTGTGGGCCTCATCTTGGTACGCTCTATGGGTACCTCTGGGTTACCACTGGGATCTTTGGTTCATGTTGGGTAACCTATCTTCTCTTAGGATACTTCCTCAAGGGCTTCGTCTCCCCGCACGCTCTGTGGGTGTGATCCAATCCATGTATACTGGTCGCTTCCAGGGTGGATCATTTCCTCCCTACAGTGTAGACATCCATAGGGAATCTACAGTGTTCAGGGCACTTATGTCTATTATTTTATTATTCTTGGAAAGCTCTTTCTACATTTTACCTTTCTCTTACTTATACTTGACTCTGATATCTCTATGGTACCGCATCTATTTAATTGAAGTTTATAATACAACATGTACATCATTCTGAACTTGGCAGGGCAATATATTTAAAACATTGTAATTTACTGAGAAATCAACATTTTATACCTGTAGGCAGACTAAATTCTTAAATAACAGAATACATGTCCACTTGATACTTTATACACTAGAATCATGTAATCAAACATCTTAATATACTGATGAGAGCTAATTACTTGGCATACGAGTAATCGTCATTTGCACCCATAAATTATTTGCACTTTCTTGGAAAATGTGCACATCGACCCAAATCCTGGGTTGTGCATCTTATGCTGAGAACATGGTAATCAAAATGATTAATTCATTGAAAACCCTATCCTTAGGGTTTCATTTACCCCATTCTTATCACATGGCTCTCATAAGGATTTCATGCGACATAAACATTCACTGAATAAAGACTACTATCAACAAATCATGTAAAATCAATATATGTATGAAACCGTGGAACTGAGCTGAATTTGGGTTTCCATGCCATTCATTGAGATATCATGCATCAATAATAACATTGAATAAATAAAGTCTATCATGTCAAGAAAATCCCTTCAAATGGATTTCACGATATCTATTCGCAAATATCCAACTTTCCTCACATCTAGGGTTTCATCCTCTTCACCGAGATACCAAACAAACACTACTTACTTTAAACAAAATCCAAGATAGTATCTTACATATATATACTATGAATTTAGATAAACAATCATTCAAAACCAAGGGGATCTAGATAAGCAACTTTCTCTATTTACTTATACAACAAATTTCAGTCATAGACAAATTCCCTATATTTCAGTTTACTTTTCTAACCTCTGTGAATACTTAGGGAATTCTCATTAGAATGCATTGTATACATTTCTAATATGATTTTATCATATGAAATTCATTCAAACAAAGGAAGAATCCATTTCATATCATTTTGCAATAGCTTAAAACAAATAGACAATTCAGGGTTTGTAATCGCATACTAAGCAATTAAAGATTATGGTTCATTTAACCAATTTTTGTGCAATATACAATTTAAAGGAAGTTCTCACTCACCCTAAGGTATGAAAACACCTTAAAAACGTAGCTCATCCCTGAAAATCTCGATCTCATATCAAATCTCTAGCAATTCACCCAATTCTTCTTCCTTTCAACTCGGAAACCCTAAAAATGAGGAATTATGAAGAAAGAGTGAGAAAAGGGAAAGTTTTGATACCATTTTGGATCAAATCAGAGGTGGGACGGAATTTTGACATGTGAGAGAAGATTCACCATGAAACGATATCTAAAGAAGCTAAACTTACATGATTTCATCATTCCTCGGACCGCAAAACCCTAGGTCAGCATCTCCATCAATTTCTCCTCTCAAACCCTAACTCTCCCTCTCTCTCTAGGATTTCGTTTCTCTGGAATGAATCATGAATTATTAGAGTTGATAGTGTGTTAGGTTGACCATATAGAGCAATTGAGCTGCTTGGGTCAATTGCACATTGACCCCTCACTATAGATTCTCTTATTTCAACTGAATTTTCTGTTTACTAAGTTTCATTTAAAATTTGAGATAATTACAAGCTTCCATTAAATAATTAAAAATCGAATAGTGCACTGCTATCCAGAATTCTATAAAAATGTCAGTTACTGTAATTCGTCTACTTATAAGGTCTAAATGCATCCAAAAATTATGAAAATTTTACATGTTGTTTATGATTAACTTTTAGATCTTTAGTTAAAATTTCAAATCTTTTTAAATTAACAATAAATAATTAAAAATAAAACACTACACTACTAAAAAGCACTCTGTCAGCATTTTGGTCGAAGTATAGTTCGGTCGAGAACCACATTCAAAGAACACTCAAATATTCTGAAATTTTTCTCCAATATGCATTATTGAGTTATACATATCATATCCAAAATTAAATTAAATAAAAAATTTGTAGAAAATATGAAAAATTATTTACCACACTACTATCCTGATCAAAATTCATACTCATGTACCATTAAAACCCTAATTTCAGCCAACTAGGGTTTATATTTCTCAAACCCTAATTTCTCAAACAATAGAACACTTTACATTCTTATTAGGTTTAAAACATAATAATTGAATTATCATCATTATTTAGATTTAATCAATGATCAATCCAATTAAGCATATAATCATCCAGGTAAACCCTAGTTTACCAAATAAGCTCAGATGCAGTCATAACATCTTACTTTTTCCTTTTCCCTTGGAATTTCCTTTTCCTTTATTTACCATCAACACAAAACTGGGCTTGTATTTCATTTGCCTCTTTGCAGTTCTCAACATGCCAATTAGCTCATTAAATGGGTTATCAAATTTTTCATGTTGTAATTCATGACAAATTTCTTGTATGAATCCAAAAATGATTGTAGGATTATGTTTGTGGCCAACTCTTAACTTAAAGGAAATCTCAGTCTTGTAAGACTTTCCACATACCCAGTTAACTTGTGTACATGGGGTCCAAATGGCCATTGTCTACCATTTTGCACTTGAACAAGACCTTGGAGACATCATACTTGTCTTGTTTTACTTGTTCTTGATACATTTTCTGAGACGTGATCTCATCTCAGTAACATCCAAGTTCCCATGCTACTTCTAAAGCTCAAGATTTATAGAGCAAAGCATGAGGCATTTTATGTTCATAGCATCATCGGAATGCTTCTTGTAAGCATTCCTTTCCGCTTTAGGCACATTCAAAGTTGGTTCATTAGGTACTGGTGTGTACAAGGCATAGAGCTTAAGACCATGTGTGAGAACAATTCTCAACATCTTGAACCAATTGCTAAAGTTATAACCATTAAGTTTCTCTTTCTTAAAGACTGATCTCAGTGAAACTAGATTGTTTTTAGTGTTTTCGATTGATCTACTAGAAGATATATTGTACGAGTCAATTATTTTGAAATTTAATTTGTTTCAAAATTATTATCTAGTAGAACTAGTTTGGACTTCAATTCATTACACTCCCACTATTTATTCAAATTAATATCCCTCACTATTTATCCATAAGATTACAATGAACAATCTTCTAGTGAGACAAGATCCAAATACATTAAGTCACTAGTCAGACAATGACACCGCCCACAACTTAATCATCAAGGTAGGTAACAATTACTAATTGCATTATATGCAATTCTTAGATAGATGGTTGTACAAATCCATGTCAATAAATCATCATATGAATTATATGCCATCTTATGCCTCTAGGTACTTAATCCCATCAAAATCACCTAGTCAAGTCCAACCCAAGGACATTACAATAAGATATGTACCTATCTTGGTATGCCCATATACTTATTATCACACTTCCCCAACGTATACGATGTACCACACTTGTTGTTTCCATACTTAGTTGTACAAGTTTTATCATGTGTATTGCACTTGATGGGCATCTTCAACATTGATATTATATTGAAGGATTTATACATAGATCCATATGTATCCAATCACCATTACATATATCTTATTATTCATATCATATACTATAACAATCACCACATGCAATAAAACAAGATATGGAAACTAGTAAACAAGTGTAGTAGAGAAAAAAAAACCAAGAGATTCACATATAGATGTGATCCTAAATCTGCACTTTTAGGGTTTTTGGTCGCCCGATTAGGCAAGTTGATTGGTTGATCAACAGTCCCTGATTAGGGCAGTTCTTTTATTGTTTTCGATCCATCATCTCATATTGATCATGAACCATTTAATGATCATCCTCTTAGGTGTGGGCTTATGATCATTTCCTCCTCTCCGCCACATAGTTGTAATTTACATGGAGAATGAATAGAGAGAGGCATGGCATGCAAGCCGTATATATGTTACATGATGTCTAATCAAAATTAAAATGTCAATATTACATGTTTTAGATAACTCCACAATGATCTAGTTGTCATATCCACATCCACTAAATAAAATGATTTTCTAAGCATCACGATAGTTTATATAATATATATAAATATAATATAAATATGATATTAGGTGATTATCATGGATACAAGTTTGCACATTATTTGTACAAAAAAAAATTTGTGGTTTGAAACCCAAATCGACGTAGAAGTGTATGATTTTGGCTCCTAAACCATTATATGATTTTAGGGAAGGGGCATAACAGAATAACAAAAAAATCTTTTCTTTATATCCAAGTCATAAGATCCATTGTATCTATAAAACATCGGTGAGAAAAAGACATAATAAGGGATAAAGGTGATACCCTTTGCACACACTAGTTGTTCAAAAACTTGACGCATCTTGCATCAGTGAAGAACATAATCTCCTGGATCTAGATCTAGAATGACCACCAAGAAATCTATATTGGTAATAGAGGGATACAAATTGTCCACCAAGAAGTTGCATAGTTGACTTCTCATAGAACAATTTCTCCAATCCTCTACACATGTGACTTGGCCTTAACTTCGTCCATGTGTACAAGGAAGGACATGGTGCACAACCTTTGTCACTAATTTGAAGTAGATACATGAGTTGTCGACATGCTATTCATCTCAAAAATCCCTTTCTTCTCCTATCTTGGGAAGCAATCTTAGGGTTTCTTTCTCTATCTTCAAAAGAGATGTGACAACCAACTTGTCTCACAAGTTGTGTAGAAAAGATATGTCAAACCATTTTGGATGTGACTCATTTATACAGGAGAGTCATGGGATTGGAAAAACTATTCCAATCCCTTTCCTATTTGCAATCCCAAAAGCGGTTCAATGTTGAAAAACTCAAACTGGATTGTGATCGTCTGATCATATTCCATGATTGCTCATTGTGTTAGTTGATTGCCTACAATGACAGTTCAAATCTAGATTCAAAGTGATTTACAATTTTATACATTACCTATTACATTGTGAATGTCTGATCAGGTTTCCTAATTGCTTGATTACAAACCGCACAATGGAAAACTCTGTCGATCAATTGATAATCAATTGATCTACTAACCTAATCATTTGATTAACTAATCAGACATCCTGGTCACCTAATTAGAGGGTTAATCAACACGTTCATGATTCAAAACCACTCTAACCATGTGTTTTATTTCCAACTTCAATTCCCTTATGCATCCTTATGTGTGTGACCTGATAGGTTCCTAGTTATGTTGGTAGTGATGTTCAAAACAACATAAGAAAAAATTGGTGTCTAGACACACATCATTTCCAAACAAGTAATAGGAATGAGTTTGAGAACAAGTGTAATCTGTAAAGTGATCAATGTTTCCATGACCACATATTTCCTTTGTCACAAATATCCTAATTTAAACTGAGGCATGAAATATCATCCCCTTAACATTCAATCTAGTAGGATCTCTAAAGGGGGTTGAATAGATATGATGGAAACTTATGCAATTTCAAACACTAAGAGGTTGGATTGCAACTTGCTTAAAAAGATAATGCGAATGAAATGTAAAGAAATTTATATGGACAAAGAAAGCAAACCATAAGAGACACACAATTTAGAATGGTTCCACCAAATGGCATCAGTCCACTACCTGGTTGATACCAACCGTGATTTTCAACATGTATTTATTCCTTTTATAAACCAATACAAAATACGGAAATCCACCAGTGTCTTTTGTGGCTCAAGACAACCCTGTTTTTCTATCTCAAGGAGAACTATCAACTTGGAGTAGATCATAATCTGCCTTCATGTATTGGTCGCAACCTTCTCACAAAAAGTAGCTCCAAGTAGCTTCCCGACAACCTTCTCACAAGAAGTAGTTGGAAGCAATCCAGAATAAATAAGTAGAATGAGAAAGGAAGAAGATGTTATAACTCTCTATATGAGCAAGTGATAATAAACTCTCTATAAGGAGATGCAAGGTTGTTTTGGTGGAGTAGGACACTAGTTTAGATATGAAGATAGCAATATGAAATTCTAAGCTTTAAGAAACATATCATGTAATGGATTTTCTTAAGTTTGTGTCCTAAGTGTTCATAGGCACTACTATATATATGAAACACTTAAAAATGGTAAATATAGTTGTTGGGAGTGCTTAGACAAATTCAAACTCCAAACTAGTCGTTGGCATATCAAAAAAACAAGTTGCAATAGATGTAAAACAAGTGTTCCAGACTGTATCTTGGTCAAAAAAGAGTTTCACTGAAATAATTTTGGTTCAAAAAGAGTTTGATCAGATGTTAGCCTCTCCACAAAATTACAATGGCTATTTTCTACAACGGCTTTTTCTATACAATGGATAAATATTTGTCCAAGAATAGGTTGAACAAAATGAATTTGGTCAAAGAAGAGTTCGATCGAAAAAGAGTATGTAAAGTCAATTTTAAATTTTGGAAAACATTCTAAATGATTTTTCTAATGAAATCTAATTATCCTAAAGACTTTATGTGATTGTTGAAAAGGGTTTAGAATAAGATGTGAATGATCACGATTTGTTCTTACACCATTCCTAGCAAGTTGTACAAAAAGTGTTAATACAAGGTACATTCATGGCACAACTTGATAAGGAGTCTTGTCTAAGTTCCTTGATCACCAGAAATACTAAATTCGCATTGATAGTAAGATAAGTGGGAAATATTTGCATCATTGAAATTAGATTGTGTCATATCCAAAAATCTAACGATCTCCCCCTTTATGATGATGACAAATGTTTCCATAAGATAATTTGAAAGTAGAACAATTTAGATCATCATAAATTTTGATAGTCAAAATTATCTTCATGGGATTTTTCTCCCCCTTTGTCAAAGTCAAAAAGGAGTTTATGCTTATCAATTTACTGCTAAAGGAGAATTCCCCCTCAATAATATAATCATTTTGGAGAGGGAATATATACCAAAAAAATGGATGCTCTCATAAAAGTGTGATTAGTGTATAGACAAAAAGCCAAATTTGATCAAGGAACACTAAAAGGTTGTCTAATTACCAATGAAACAAATGTTAAATCCTTCATAATAAAAAGATTCCACTAAACAAAAATTATTAACATAATACTCTTAATCAATGGTAAGGAATTTTAACTCCATCATGATATAGGCATGCCATGAAAATCACCACTTTCTAAAGAATGACTCAATATCAATGCAAGGAATGTTAAGTCATCTATGATATAGAGATTTGCAATAAAAATCAAAGACAACTAAAACCTGATTTCTCATTTTAAGGGATGTTAAGCCCAGAAATGATTAGAGAATCCATTAAGCACAAAATGAGATCAATGAAAAAAATCGTCAAACCACATATAAGGGATGTTAAGACCAAATTGATATAGAGAAGCCATTATGCATAGAACGGGGTCAACAAAGAAACTCTAGACCAAAAATAAGGGATTAAACCCATAATTGATATAGATAATATCCATAAAATGATATAGATATGCAAATTATATCACATAACTTTGATCTCCCCCTTAATCTCATACTCTTATAAATTGAGTTCACTCTAAGGATTGAACCATTAAGATAGAGATATCCATTAAACCAAAAGCTACATTTATATCATGTAAAGCCAATAATTTTAGAATTTAAGAATCCAAATAAATATATAGCCAATTGGATCCAATTACCAATTCTATGATAACTAAATTAAAACTTACAGTCAGTAATTTGGTCGAATTGTATTTCGACTGATCTGCCCCTCAATCGTATTGTACTTTGACCGAGAGTAAGTATGTTAATACTTTATCCATACTCAACCAATTTAAAGAAAATAAATAAAATAATATATTCATCATTTATCTCATTTACTTAAATATTTAAGGAATTAACAATAGAAACCAATTTCATTTTCTTATATATTTCAACTTCATCTAAATTTAGTATGTTCATTTTTTAGAAAAAGTTGAGGAAGATACATTATGATCATCACTTTGTTTATCCTTTTTTGGTGATTAGGCATTCAATTACATGATGAAAATTTTCTTCTATCTTATATTATGTATTCAATTACATGATAAAAGTTTTCTTCTATCTCATATTATTCAATATTCTTTCCAAAAAATTTTATGGTATTTATGGTAGAGGCAAATCTAGAAATCATTACACAAATAGTTTCATGTTTTCCCATATGAAATGATTCTAAATTATGATTAGAATATTAATTTTAGAATCATTTACTTGCTCGATTCCTTCATGAATAATAGATAATTTCATACAAATATCATAAGCACTTTCACAAGAGGAAATACAACTAAATTTACTAATAGATAGAAAATTGTAAAGCAAGTCTACAACACTAGCATTAATAGTAGCATTTCTTACCGTATCTGGATCCCATTCCTCTATCACTATTGTTGGACGAACATATGGGTCGATGGTCATATTCCAAAGATCAAGGCCAAAACCTAGAATGTTGAATTACATATCCCTCTTCAAATGATTCTAGTTGGATCCATCAAAGATAGTCGACCGGTTGACATGTTTTAACGGTTGGACCCACTGGCCAAGGCTCTAGTAGAGTTTCAAGAATGACGGGTGGCCCCATAGACCACCACTATCCTTAACTACATACTTTGTCCTCACTCATGCATAAGCCAAGATAAACTTTTCGACTGGTCACCCATCCTAGTACCACTATGGGTTGAGCACTCTTAACCACATAGTTCTTTAGTGATGTACTCCCTAAAAAGGAGGTGCACTTTGATGATATGGGTAGTCCAATCATTCCTTTTAAAATGATTTTATTCAAGGCCTTATATCATGGGACATTACAATCTCCCCCAGTTAGACTCTTGACATCCTCATCAAGGGTAAACTATATGGACTCATAATATTTCCCCATTTTAGTGCAGACCTAGAATGGTACATGGACACCCAACTCTTGATCACAAAATACTATCACAAGGGTGGGTACATCACCATAGATAGTCTTTTCCGACATGCCTGGACTGCACAACTCAAGACTGACATGCCACATGCCCATGTGGGCCCCACCTACTGGAGGGGTTATGGCTTTGGTACCATTTGTAACATCTGGGCCACTGCCCAAGGCTCAAGTAGAGTTTCAGAAATGATGACTAATCCCACAAACTACCACTAGACTTAACTATGTGCTTTGTCCTGACTCACACGCAAGTTAGGATAAATGTAACATATTGAAACTTGGACATATTCTCTTTTTGGCCCTTTTCCAAGCTTTCCTTTTCCTTTCTATTCTTTTTGGACTTGATGTCTAAATTGTGAAATTTATAAGTGGTTTGGTTAATTATACCAATGGAAGGTTTTATGCACAAATACCTCAGTGAAAGCTTATTTAAGGATCTAAAATGCAAAACCACTACTTAAGTAGAACAATGGTAAATAAATTTGTGCTACAGTGTAAGGCCCCAAACCTTGCTTAATATATTAAACAATATTAATTACCATAATTAAGTGCTTTAAACCTTAATATAACTTTGTGATGTATTTGGAATCATAAAATGAGCCTAAGTTTCAAACTAATTTGGATGTTGTTTGTGTAAGTTATGCAATTTTAGGTACATTCTGGACCTTTTTGCAATTTACCCAATTGGGAGGTTTTCTTTGTAAATTATCACATGCATTATAATCATTAGATACTCCCTTACCATTCTCGAGATTTTTAACCATGGGGAACCTAGTTGCACGTTGGTTATAAGGTGTTTCTCTCCAATGAAATTTTAGGGATTACCCTCTTTATAAATGAGCTTATTTTTAAAAGCCATCAACCAATGGGGTTATTTCCTTGATTGGAGGACAATGGGGATGTCCTAGAATTCTCCATGGGCTTTTAGAATTGACATTTGATATTCAAGAAGCCTCTATGATCTGTCCTCTTGCATGGCCATGAACCCCTAGGCTAAGGACACATGGAAAGTCCCATAGACATCTCATGCTTGCCCCCCTTCTTTATAAAGCCATATCTACCCCTTCCCACCACCCAATTAGAAAACTCTTGTTCTCCTTCTCTTTAATCCATCTTAGAAAATCATTCCTAATATGTTTGGCCATGAAAGTTCTATCCCAAGGTAAAAGAGGGTGCCTACCTTAGTGAAGAAGGCTACTAGGGTTCCGAATTTGCTCTATTTAGGGTTTCTAAAGACCCTTCTTGGTGATTTCGACCAAAACTAGTAAGTTTCCTCCTTTCCTTCCCTATTTTCATTCTTTTCTTATTCCTACCACCTTCTTTCAGGTCGGAACCATGGCCTTCCATGATGAAACCCCACCTAGATCCCTTAAACACCTCATCTTCGTGTTCTTTTGCTAGGGTTTTTCACCTCTAAAGTGGAGAATGTGCTTCCTTCTCAAGATAGGAGTTTTGTTGGAGAAACCAGCCTCTCTAGCTTTCTAACCTTGCTACTTAAACTTGTACACCTTCCTATAGGTCATTTTTATAATCCCCTTCTCATATATTGCTTACTATATGCTTAAACTCATGCTTCTATGTTTAAAATTGATGATCTCCATCTCTTTTTACCATGTTCTTCTAGGGTTTTGGTTTCTTTTGTTTTACCTTATCTAGAAGATCTAGTTTGGTTACCTATGCATCTCCAACCCTAATCTTGGGTCAAATGGTGTTCTCTCTCTCTCTCTCTCTATATATATATATATATATATATATATATATATATATATATATATATCTTTCTCTATCCCTCTCTCTAGCAAGGATTTTTGACTTGTCATTTCCTCATTGGTTCAAATTGAAAAATTCATATCTTTTAATCTGTTTATCCAAATTTGACAAATAAACATGTTTTGGAATCAAAACATTAATCTCTATCTAATAGAAATTCTTTTGATGTCTGATTTTAAGGTTTTCCAATGATTGATTTTTGGAAGATTAATTTTATGCATAAAATCCATAAAAAATACATCTTAATCATCATAACTCTAAAATTAACATAAAAATACGTTTTCTTGATCAAGAGAACCTAATAAGTTCATTGGTGAGATTTTCAAAATCTAAATCCAAGTTTTTCTAAAGAAAGCTAAAATTAGGGTTTCTATACATTAATGTGCATTATGTACTCTTATACATGTTAATACATTGAAAATAGGCAAAGTGGAACTTGGACTCAATTTGAGTGGTGAAAGTTAGTAATTGATATCAGTAAGAGATGTATGTGCATTCCTTACACCCTATGTTGGGATAATTACAATCAAATCCTATATTTCCCTAATGAGGCTTAAATGAACCCTAAATCTTTTATTCTTGATTCCTTTGTTATATATGCCACTAAATCAGTATTGTTTCTCTTTTGTTTGGATCTTATACCCCACTGCCATGTTCTAATTGATATGATGCTTTTACTTGCCATGATTTCTTTTCTAGCATGTTGATTTTATGGACTATTTAGCTATAGTAGTGGTACTTATGTACAACCACACATAGATATGGCGTGTATTAATTTGCCCAAGGGAATGTCCTATTCTCCCCCATAAAAATATGTGTAGGTGACTGAGAATGTATTAATTATCCCCTCACCTATAGATTGAGGTCTGGTAGGTGCATCAACCCTACTTAGTTAAGGTAGTCATAATTACCATGCATGAAACCCTTTTATTATATTTTGTTTATGGCAAACATCTAATTAAAAATAGCCTCATACTCTTGAAATCTTCATTTTATAATGAAAACTAGCCTTTATATACATGTTTTCTTTTCCTTGATATCTTATTCATATTTTTTGACACATACTATGTTTTCCTTTCCCTTTTGCTGGGTGTTTTCCCAACCACCCAGGTTTAGATTGAGGTGTTGAACATGACCAAGGAGAACATAGCTTCCAACATGGACCTAGCTCTTGGAGATGTTGCTTGGAGATAGATTTGAAGTAGTTTGGACTTCCCTCTACTTAGATACTTATGTTGTATCATACATGTAAACCCTTATGGGGTATTATGATGTACTTTTGTAATCTTTTGTCAAAATTGAATATAGTCATTTGTTTAATTCCACTACTACAATTTGGTTGTTTTGAATACCATTTATTAAAATTTCAAAATTGTACACATATTCCAACATACCATTGAGTGTCTTCAGAATGGATGTTTTATTCTTCAATTTTTTTAGTAGGGAGTGGATCCCCCTCTCGGGTCCCACTCCTTACAGAATGGTATAAAAAGTAAATCTTAATCATCATAACTCCAAAAATTAACATAAAATATGTTTTCTTGATCAGGAGAACCTAATAAGTTCATTGGTGAGGTTTTCATAATATAAATCCGAGTTTTGCTAAAAAGTTCTAAAATTAGGTTTCTATACATTAATGTGAATTATATACTCTAATACATGTTACTACATTGAAAATAGGCAAAGTGGAACTTGAACTCAATTTGAGTGGTGAAAGTTAGTAATTGATATCCGTAAGAGAGGTATGTGCGTTCCTTACACCCTTTGTTGGGATAATTGCAACCAAACCCTATATTTCCCTAATGAGGCTTAAATGAACCCTAAATCTCATATTCTTGAATCCTTTTTTATATATGTCACTAAATCAGTAATGTTTCTCTTTTGTTTGGGTCTTGTACCTCACTACCATGTTATAATTGATATGATGCTTTTACTTGCCATGGTTTCTTTTCTAGCATGTTGATTTTATGGACTATTTAGTTATAGTAGTGGTACTTATGTACAACCACCCATACATAAGGCATGTATTAATTCGCCCTGGGGAATGTCTTATTCTTCCCAATAAAAATATGTGTAGGTGATTGGGAATGTATTAATTATCCCCTCACCTATAGTTTGAGGTTCGGTAGGTGCCTCAAACTTACTTACTTAAGGTAGTCATAATTATCATGCATGAAACCCTTTTATTATATTTTGTTTATGACAATCATCTATTTAAAAATAGCATCATACTCTTGAAATCTTCATCTTATGATGAAAACTAGCCTTTATTTACATGTTTTCTTTTCCTTGATATCCTATTCATATTTGTTGACACATATTTTTTTCCTTTCCCTTTTCCTGGGTGTTTTCCCAACCACCCAGGTTTAGATTGAGGTGTTGAACATGACCAAGGAGAACATAGCTTCCAACATGGACCTAGCTCTTGGAGGTGCTTCTTGGAGACATATTTGAAGTAGTTTAGACTTCCCTCTACTTGATCCGTATGTTGTTTCACACATGTAAACCAATATGGGAGATTATGATGTACTTTTGTAATCTTTTGTGAAAATTGAATATAGTAATTGATTTAATTCCGCTGCTACACTTTGGTTGTTTTAAATAGCATTTATTGAAATTTAAAAATTTTACACATATTCCAGCATGCCTTTGAGTATGTTTGTAATGGATGTTTTATTCTTCAATTTTTTTAGTAGGGGGTGGAACTCCCCTCTCGGGTCCTAGTCCTTACAGAATGGTATTAGATCCCATGGTAGTCAGACTCTGACTATTTCAATTTTGTCTACCTAATTAGAAACCATGTCTCATATAGTTCCTCTTTAAGTGACATGTTTGTCATAGAATTGATCTATGCTACACTTGCGATGATGAAAGATTGATTTAGGATCATAAGAGTTTCACATTGGAAACATATTTATTTAACCACAATGTGATGAGCCTATCAGGTAGCTATTAGGGCATAAGTTGAAAGCAAAGGTGTCTAGAAAGGATCAAGGTTCAGGGGCTAGCAAGATTTTTCTCCACACCACTATCTTGGTTTATGAGGACTCACGGATCCATATGATTCCTTCCTGGCTTGAGATGATACTGACTATCCAAAATAGCATGCCTATGAACAGTAGTAGCCTTCAACACGTAAGTTGGATAATCCTAAGAACCTAATATGTTGACCTTGTCTTTCAGGTGAAATGACTTGTTTGATGATGGACACCTAATATAGTTCTCTTATGTCCCCTAGAACCACATGTTTTCATAGTCTATCCCTAAAAACCTAGACTTTGAAGTTTGGTGTTTAGTAAGCAATTAGAGTGCACAGTGTAAGCATGATTGATCTTGTACATGGTTTAGTTAAGCTCACCATTTCATCTCTAAATTAGTTTGGCTTGGTAGGTCAAACCTTTTAAGGGGTGGAGAGTAGTCAGTTTGATGTTGTTTGGGTGGTTAGAGTTCAAGGATGAAATCCTTTTAAGGGGATGGAGTCCTGTAACATATCAAAAGCTAGCTACATTGACTCTAGAAACCCTAACTCCATGATTAGGAGGATAGTTTGCATGGATCCTTATTTTTGACCAAACAAGTTATAGTTGTAACCCCACATGCTTGTTGTTATCCTATAGAACATATAATGTTATTCTAATGAATAGTTCACATGTTTGAACCCTAATGAATATCTAATGCAAATCATATGAGTAACTCACATATAATACTAATAGTGGGTACACATGAGTCTAAACATTTCTTGGACCAATAAACCCTAATGAAATGATGAGAAAGATAATTGTAACCTAATCTTGTATTTAATGCATACTAAGAATGTATAAATGAAGAATAATGATCATATTGACCTAAACCATAAGTTGTAATCATCTAACCTTAACCTATACATCCTTATTGACATTCTTGATACATTAGTGACATTAGGTGTCATAATCAGATAACATAGTTTAATACACATAAATGATATATAATCACCTAATCATAAACTAATAAGATCATCAATATGAAATGCATATAACCTTGTTCTCTAATACACACCTCATTAATCACCTAATCATGACTTGGTAGGTGAATAAAATCATTAAAATATAGTATATTCCGCTTTGTTCACTAAAATACATATAATGACTTCAATATGGATAAGAAGTAATTCATTCACATAAATGTGCATAATCAATAATAAGAAGTGAATAAATATGAGAAAATGATTAGTTGATGACATTAATGTAAAAAAAGGTAATGTGAGAATTTTTAATATAGATATAAGTAATTAATATGACATAATGTGTATTAACTATAAAAAATGGATAAAATGTCTTATTTCTTAAAAATGATCTGTTATAATTCACTATGTTGACAACAGAGACTAAATTAAGGATAATAATAAAGTATATTGAGATAATTGAGTAAACCCTAATTGTGCTAAAACTCTTAATGATATAAATAATAAATATATAGGACTTTGTGTATAATAAAAAATATAACTCCTTTGGCAACAAAGTAAATATAACATGACACAATTAAAAAAATAATAAGGATGATATAATATCATAATGAATATAATATTAATAGGCTAATATGTAATTGTGTTATATCTAACAAAAAGAAATCTTAATCATGGAACCCTTAGTGATCCATGAGAACCTGGCCTATGTGGAGTTGCTTGAGAAGATTCTGAACTCCCAAGGTAAGTAGTTGAAAAATAAGGAGTTTGAGTTAGTGAAAGTTTTGGTGGAAGTTTTATGGAAAAAACATGGGAGTTTAGTGTTGGGATGTTGCATACTCGTGCTTCTCTTTTTGTTTGAGATTTTGGGGATGAAATCTTCTTTAAGGGGTGGAGTGTTTTAACATATCAAAACTTGGACATATTCTCTTTTTGGCCCTTTTCCAAGCTTTCCTTTTCCTTTCTATCCTTTAGCATTGATGTTTAAATTGTGAAATTTATAAGTGCTTTGGTTAATTATACCAATGGAAGGGTTTTTGCATAAATTCCTCAGTGAAAGCTTATTTAAGGATCTAAAATGCAAAACAACCACTTAAGTGGAACAATGGTAAATAAATTTGTGCTAGAAGTGCAAGGCCCCAAACCTTGCTTAATATACTAAATAAGCATAATTACCATAATTAAGTGCTCTAAACCTTAATATAACTTTGTGATGTATTTTCAATCATAAAATGAGCCTAGGTTTCAAATTTGGTTCAATTTGGATGTTGTTTGTGTAAGTTATGCAATTTTAGGTACATTATGGACCTTTATCCAATTTACCCAATTGGGAGGTTTTCTTTGCACATTATCACCTGCATTATAATCCTTAGATATTCCATTACAATTCTTGAGATTTTGAACCATGGGGAACCTAGTTACACCTTGGTTAGAAGGTGTTTCTCTCCAAGGGCATTTTAGGGATTACCCTCTTTATAAATGAGTTTATCTTTAAAGGCTATCAACCAATGGAGTTATTTTTTAATTTGAGGATGGTGGGGATGGCCTAGAAGTATCCATGGGCTTTTAGAACTGACAATTGATATTCAAGAAGCCTTTATGAGCTGTCCTTTTGCATGGCCATGAAGCCCTAGGCTAAGAACACATGGAAAGTCCCATAGACACCTCATGCTTGCCCCCTTCTTTATAAAGCCATATCTACCCCTTCCCACCACCCAATTCGAAAATTATTGTTCTCCTTCTCTTTACTCCAGCTTAGAACATCATTATTACTCAATTTGTCCATGAAGGTTATGTCCCAAGGTAAAAGAGGGTGTCTACCTTGGTGAAGAAGGCTCCTAGAGTTCTGAATTTGCTCTATTTAGGGTTTCTAAAGCTCCTTCTTGCTGATTTCGACCAAAACTAGTAAGTTTCCTCCTTTCCTTCCCTATTTTTATTCTATTCTTCATCCTCCCACCTTATTTCAGGTCTAAACCATGGCCTTCCATGATGTAACCCCACCTAGAGCCCTTAAACACCTCATCTCCATGTTCTTTTGCTAGGGTTTTTCACCTCTAAAGTGGAGAATGTGTTTCTTGCTCAAGATAGGAGTTTTGGTGGAGAAAACAACCTCTCTATCTTGGTGACCTTGATACTTGAACCTATCCACCTTCCTAGAGGTGATTTTTATAACCACCTTCTCATATATTTCTTACTACATGCTTAAAACTCATGCTTCTATGTTTAAAATCGATGATCTACATCTCTATTTACCATGTTCTTCTAGGGTTTTGGTTTCTTGTTGTTTTACCTTCTCTAGAAGATCTAGTTTGGTTACCTATGCATCTCCAACCCTGATCTTGGGTCAAATTGTGTTTTCTCTCTCTCTCTCACACTCACTCTCTCTCTCTTTCTCTCTTCCTGTCTCTCGCAAGGATTTTTTACTTGTCATTTCCTGATTTGTTGAAATTGAAAAATTCATATCTTTTAATCTGATTATCCAAATTTGACAAATAAACATGTTTTGGAATCAGAAAAATAATCTCTATCTAATAGAAATGAATTCTAGGTCTGATTTCAAGGTTTTATGAAGGGTGATTTTTGGAAAATGAATTTAATGTATAAAATCCATAAAAAGTATGTCTTAATCATCATAACTCCAAAATTAACATAAAAATATCTTTTCTTGATCACGAGAACCTGATAAGTTCATTGGTGAGGTTTTTAGAATATAAATATGAGTTTTTCTAAAGAGTTCTAAAATACAGTTTCTATACATTAATGTGCATTATGTACTCTAATACATGTTAATACATTGAAAATAGGCAAAGTGGAACTTGGACTCAATTTGAGTGGTGAAAGTCAATAGATGATATTAGTAAGAGAGGTATGTGAATTCCTTACACCCTATGTTGGGATAATTGCAACCAAATCCTATATTTACCTAATGAGGCTTAAATGAACCCTAAATCTTCTATTCTTGGATCCTTTGTTATATATGCCACTAAACCAGTATTGTTTATCTTTTATTTGGGTCTTGTACCCTACCATGTTCTAATTGATATGATGCTTTTACTTGTCATGATTTCTTTCCTAGCA
This sequence comes from Alisma plantago-aquatica, assembly GCA_963693085.1. NCBI lineage: Eukaryota > Viridiplantae > Streptophyta > Magnoliopsida > Alismatales > Alismataceae > Alisma > Alisma plantago-aquatica. The sequence continues at coordinate 1,555,108,002 of OY856409.1, forward strand.
TGTTGATTTTATGGACTATTTAGCTATAGTAGAAGTACTTGTGTACAACCACTCATAGATAGGGCATGTATTAATTTGCCCTGGGGAATGTCTTGTCTCCCCCATAAAAATATGTGTAGGTGACTGGGAATGTATTAATTCTCCCCTCACCTATAGGTTGAGGTCTGGTAGGTGCCTCAACCCTACTTAGTTAAGGTAGTCATAATTATCATACATGCAACCCTTTGATTATATTTTTTTATGACAAGCATGTATTTAAAAATAGCCTCATACTCTTGAAATCTTCATCTTAAGATGAAAACTAGCCTTTATTACATGTTTTCTTTTCCTTGATATCCTATTCATATTTGTTGACATCAACCATCCTAGTATTACTTTGAGTTGAGTATGCTTAACTTCAAAATTCTTTAGTGATGGAATCCCTGAAAAGGAGGTCCACCTTGGTGATATGGGTAGTCCAATCATTCCTTTTAATATCATTTTATCTGAGGCCTTAAATCTGGGAATGCTACACATGTGATCGTTCAAGGTTGAATCGTCGGACCACTTTTCCCCCATCCTTCAAGACTTGTAACGGTTCCTTGAAGACCCGCTATGATGTCACTTATAGGATCTCTAGAGGGGGGTGGATAAAGATAATTAAAACGTATGATTCAAACACAAAGAGGTTAGATTGCAGCTTGCTTAAAAACAAAATGCAGTGGAAATGTAAAGCAAGTTATATGGACAAAGAAGGCAAACCATAAGAGACACACAATGTATAGTGGTTCCATAAAATGAATTCATTTCACTACCTGGTTGATACCTACCATGATTTTCAACGTGTAATTTACTCCTTTTATCAACTGATACAAAACACAAAAATCAATTGGTGTCTTTTGTGGCTCTAGACAACCCTCCATTTCTAGCTCAAGGAGAACTATCAACTTGGAGTAGATCACAATACACATCCACATCTTGGTCACAATCTTCTCACAAGAATTAGTTCCAAGTAGCTTTGCGGAAACCTTCTCCCAAGAAGTGGTTGTGAGCAATCCAGAATAAATAACCAGAATGAGAAAGGAAGAAGACAACTCTCTATGAAAAAGTGATGATCAACCCTCCACAAGGATAGGAAAGGTTGTTTTGGTGGAGTAGGACAATAACTTACATATGAGGATAGCAATATGAAATTCTAAGCTTTGAAAAAGATAACATGAATGGATTTGCTTAAGTGTGTGTCCTAAGTGTTCATATGCAATCCTATATATAGGAAACACTTAGGAATGGTCAATATAGATGTTGGGAGTGTTTAGACCAATTCAAACTCAAAACTAGTTGTTGGGATATCAAAAAAATGAGTTGCAACAGATAGAAAATAAATGTTGCAGATTGCATCTCAGTCGAAAAAGAGTTTGACTAAATAATTTTGGTCCAAAAAGAGTTTGACCAGATGTCAGTGTCTTTGCAAAATTTGTAATGACTATTTTCTACAATGACTCTTTTTCTACAATGGCTAAATCTCAGTCCAAGAAGAGTTTAGCGAGAATGAATTTGGTCTAAGAAGAGTTTGACTGAAAAGAGTTTGTAAAGTCAATTCTAAATTTTGGAAAACATTTTAAATGATTTTTCTAATGGCACATAACTATGCAAAAGACTTGATGTGAGTCTTGAAAAGGGTTTAGGATATGATATGGCTGATCATCACTTGTTCTTACATCATTCCTAACAAATTGTACAAAAAGTATTATTACAAGGTATTCATGGAACAACTTGATGTGAAATCTTTTCTAAGTTCCTTGATCACCGAAATACTAAATTCACATTGTTCGTAACATAAATGGGAAATATTTGCATCATCAAAATTAGAGTGTGGCATATACAAAAAGCCAACAAGTCTATGTTCCTTGAACTAGAACAGACTATTCGAAATATTGTGTACTCTGAATAATATATTGACTCACATGAGCATGGCCATACATTTCATAGTTTTTCTTAGTATGTGTCACGAGGATATCATTCCAAAAGAGAGAGAAATTTCTTATACACCATTCACAATATGCCCTCATGTGACATAGTGTACTCAATCACCACCTTTTTTACAACTCATATTTTAGAGCATGTTGGGATAGTTTCAAAGTAGACAGAAGTACATGTGTTACTGTAGTGACTTTAGGTTTGAGGATCACAATCACCATTGTCACATTGAGATATGACTTTGATATGTCATTACATGACTTCTATGTGTCAATCTCAAGGTGGGTCCATCTAGTACAACTTATTCTCTAAAAAGTACCCATGTATCTGAGTTGATATCCAGTATCTCAATCTCTAACAAGACATAGTCATCATTCACCATACTTACTACTCTTGTATATTATTGTTGTCCTATACTATACACAATAATAGCTGACTAGGGACTTACCAAAATTGAATATTCTTATTATTATATGATTCACAAGTTTAGATCCTTAACCTAAACCATACGTCATCGAGTTAAAACATTGTTAGGGAAATATTAAGTTTTTTATTATCTCAATAATAAAGCAAACATATTAAGTGGAATTGTCTTATATTAATAACCAAAGAACAAAATATCCCTTATGCAATCATCAGAATGGATCTAGGGTTCACTTTGAGAGGTCGTGTCCACACAGGAGGAGGAGGAGGGAGAGGACTCCCCCCCCATCCATAAGGTGGATGCTCAGGGAAGTATAGCAAATGCAGATAAATTTACACAAAACCAAACAAAGACCACATATAAACATCCTCCCAGCCCTAGGACTGCAAATAAGGGTCATTAACAAGCAGAGATCTTAAAAAGACTAGGGATCCATCTGAACTTCACAATGAAAACCATAGAGAATCATATTTCTGATGAGGATCAATCAGAAACGTTCCATGACGTGTCAATGGAAGTCGACACATCCTCAACCGCAACAGAACAATTTCCTATTCTCCCCAAACAAGGAAACTCCATATCTACAATGCCAACTCAAAAGATGAATGTGGGTTCAGACCCCAGAACACTGGTCTCATACATGGATATCATGAATGGGGGAAAGGAAGTGGGAGTCTACCGTTCATAGGATTTGAAGACCTAAACGTCCAACTCACAAAGGAGTATATCAAATCACAAGTCATCGACGACACCCCAACCCTCTTCATAGAGGAAAGCATGTACAATGAACTGCTAAAACCATGGTGTTACTCAGTCATCATTAAAGTCTTGGCCATAGAAGTGGGTTTCTTAACCCTACAGGACAGAATCAAAACTATGTGGAGACCAGTGGGTAACTTCATACTTATCGATCTGGAAAATAACTACTTCTTGGTGCAATTGCTTCAGGAAGATGATTATCTGAAAGCTCTAACTGGGGGTCCCTGACCGATGATGGGTTCCTACTTATAGTTCAACCCTGGGATCTTATGTTCTCACCCAAAAACTCAAATCCTCATTATATTGTAGCTTGGGTTTGTATCCCAAATCTTCCAATATTCCTATACCAACGACATTTTCTAGAGGAGATAGGAGCTAGCATTGGCACAACCATCAGGGTGGACACAAATACAGACTTGAAGAGAGGGGGGAAATTCACTCGCATAGCAGTAAAGCTAGATACAATGAAGCCATTAACACCAGAAGTGATCATACAAGGCATAAACTACAAGTTGGAATATGAACATTTACAAAGCATTAGAATGTTCTGTGGGAGAATAGGTCATATAGACATGACGTGTAGAGCCAAAGAAGAAGTGAGGAGCAAGTTTCAATCCAGTGAACCACCAGCGGCAACAACCCAACATATAGAACCGCAGCCACAAGGTAACTTCTTGGAAATAATGTTTGCCAAACCCATTGTGAGGAAACCAAGGAATCAAGGAGACCAGACAAGTAATAAAATGGAAATGAGAAACAAATTCAGGAACCTGAACATGGAAGATGAAGAAGGGGACAAAGAATAGATACCATAGGAAATCACTGAGAAAGTTATAAGGTTTGACTGGAAACAAAAGAAGGCTAAGTTCAGAAAGAAAACCAACGTAGAGAAGGGAAATCATTCACAGTCTACAAAGTCATCCCAGGATAATCAAGAATGTAACCATTTGGAAATTAACAAAGACAAAGGGAAAGCTCTGGCACACTAGAAAACAACCATTCTAGAGGATGAAACTATTGTCATCCCAGAAGATGAACACAATGTCGAGACACTACAGTTCAACCCAGGTTACATCTCACCGATCTTTTGTAGTCAAGGGGGTCCATCAAACAAACCTACTTTCGGGGCATCAGTCAAAATCCACCTATGAAACATGAAGGTCTTTACAACACTGGATACTACAAGAAGCGGCTCTCGTAAGTGAATAAAAAAAATATACGACAGAAGAAATTAAAAGAATGGAAGTAGAGAATGAAAACTTGACTCCTACTGAGGACATTGGAGGCCAGGTACTTATAGAACCATCTGTCTAATGATTTTTTCAGCCTGGAATGTATAAGGAATCTACGGAGTAGATACCCAAAACATATTGAAGGACATAATTACATAACTCAGCGTCACAAAATTGATATGCTAGCAGTGATTAAACCTAGAACTAGTGGCTCCAAGGCAGACAACATTATCAAGACCCTGGGTTTTGATAAATCTTACAGAGTTGAGGCACTGGGCTATTCAGGACGTATTTGGGTTATGTGGAAAGCGCAAATCAGGAAAGTACATATCATCGCTTGCAATAAGCAATTCATACACCTCACAATATATAATTGCATCCTCTTAACCTTGGTTTATGCTAGTAAAAAACAAACGAAGGGTAGAATACTTTGGAGGCATTTGAAAACTCTTGCTAATAGCTCAAAACTCCCTTAGCTTATAGACGGGGACTTCAACACTATTTTGAACATTGATGAGAAAAGTGAAGGAGAACCAATAAATGCCAGCAGCAACTGAGAATTTGCAGAGGCACTGATAGAAGTCAAAATGGAAGATCTTGGTTCCACAAGCCCAAAGATGACATTTAAAAGAGGGTTGTTACAACAATGACTGGATAGAGTAGTCGCAAATCAGGAGTGGATAGATTATTTTCCTCATACCAATGTCGAAACCCTTCCTCAAATGAGCTCAGATCATTCCCCCGTACTGATTTACATGGACACGAATAGATCTGAAAGCTCTTATGCCATCAAAACAAACTCCATCTGGAATAAGAGATCGTCCTTCAACAATTTCTTAAATAACAACTGGAACCACAACATCTGATTCCAGGATGCAGCAGAAAACTTCATGATAGCAACAAAAGAATGGGATAGGAAGGAAAGGGTGAGAACCAACTTCAGAAGATCCTTCTTACTCAAGGAGATCACTAAACACCAAACCACATTGGCTAATCAGTACACGGAAGAGCATGATGTCACCATGACAAAACTACAAAGAGAATATAACAACATCCTTGCCCTGAAAACTAAAGAGTGGAGACAGAAATCAAGATGTGACTGGTTAAAGGTGGGTGATGCAAATATAAAGTTTTTTCACTCGATGGTAAAAGAGAAAAGAAGAAAGCATTTCATCAAGAAAATCAAGAATATGGAGGGATAGTGGATAGAATACAATGTGGAACTTAAAGAGCCGGTTAGGGAGTTCTTCAAGATGCCCTTTACGGAGAATAATACTATCAATAGAGTGCAGGCTTGCAACACATTCCCTGGAACATTCCCACTGCTCAGCAACCAAGACACCATTCACTGTGGTCGCATGCCTACTATAGAGGAGATACATTAGGTCCTAATGATGATGAATATGATTAAAGCCCCAGGTCCGATGGCATTGATGCAGGCTTCTTACAATTGAACTGGAACAACGTCAACAATTCTTTGTTCTTAACGATCTCTGAATGTTTTTCAAGGATATTGATCAGTAAGAAGATGGCCAGATCCATACTCATTCTAATACCGAAATGTATCACACCTGAATCATGTCAACAACTACGACCAATAGCCTTAAATAACATCAGTCTAAAGCTTCTATCTAAAATTATAGTAGAGAGAATCAAACCCTTTCTACCCGGTTGGATATCACCACTTCAAGGACCCTTTGTCCTGGAAAGAAAGATCTCCAACAACATAATCCTGGTCTAAGAAATAATACACTCCACGAGATCTAGACAGACAAAAAACCAGTAATGGCCACTAAACTTGACCTATCCAAAGCATATGATAAAATGAGTTGGTTGCTTATCCAAGATACACTTCAGAGAGCATCAATACCCTCACACCTTGTCAATATGATAATGAACATCATCACGTATGGGGGCATTACTATCTCTTGGAATGGAGACACTATTAAGAAATTCAAAGCCAATTGTGGGGTCAGACAAGGTGACCCATTGTCACCATACATTTTTGTTCTATGTCTCGAGAGATTCAGTCAGGCAATCGGAATTGAGGTGCAAAAAGGAAAATGGAAACCATGCAAACTGTTAAGAAATGGCCCATAAATCTCCCATGTGTGCTTCACAGATGATCTCATTCTGTTTGGGAAAGCCTCCACAAAACAAGCTACCACAATGTTAAAGTGTCTTAAATACTTCTAAGAAGCTTCAGGCCAAACTCTGTCTAATGAAAAGGCAGCCATATTCTTCTCTAAGAATACTCTTTTGAGGATCTGAAGAGTAGTATGCAGACGAATATCCATACAAGAGACACAAAACCTGGGGAAATACCTGGGAATACCTATCTTTCACTCAAGAGCTAATAAGGAAATATACATGGATGCGATCACAAAATAGAAAAAAGAAATTTTTTTGTGGGCTAATAAATCTCTATCCATTGCAGGGAGAAGGATCCTCATCCAATCAACTATGAATTCATCTGCTATATATACTATGCAGTCCACACACCTACCTATAGAAATTTGTGACAGAATTGACAAAGTTAATCGAGCATTTCTGTGGAAGGGATGCAACATGGAGCATGGGATGAGCATGGTGGCTTGGAAAAAAGTAATAACAGACAAAAAAGAAGTGGGACTTAATATCTTTTTTTGGTAACTAAGAGAACCCAACCCGGGCGAGCCTGACATGGTAAACTCTCGAGGCATGAGAGGGTGTGGTCCGGTCACCCCCCTCCCGCGCCTAATCAGTGTGGACTGTCATTCACAAAGTGTCTTCGGTGAGGTTTGAACCCGTGTCCTTCATCGGGACTTACCGAGCTCTTACCACGCGGGCTACTATGGCTGGACAGGGGGACTTAATATCAAAGCTTCAAAACTGCAAAATGAATCACTTCTTACAAAATCATGTTGGGAATTTTACTCGAAGAAACAATATTTGTGGTGTGAGGTTATGAGACATAAATATGGCAACCCAAAACATAATGGAATACCCACGAGATCGCACATGTGGAGGTTAATAGCTACATACCAAGAGGCAATACTCTCTAATAAGATGGGAAAAGTTGTGATGAACGGGGAGTCGAACAATGCCTGGGAAGATAGATGGGTGAGAGGCAGCAGCAAACCAAAGATCAAATAATCAAAAAATATACCCCAGGATCTTACTGACCTCAAGGTAGGATCCATGAAGAATCTACACAGTCAATGGGATATGGAGTTCATTACCGAGTGGTTTGATAAAGATACCTACTCCTTCATTTAATCGATGGTACCACCCATAGATGAGGCGGGAAAGGACCTTTTTCTTTACATGGACCTTTTTCTTTACATGGATTCAACTAATGGAAACTTCTACAACAAAATGTACTACAACCGACTGTGAAACAACATCGCTGCGAAAATAGAAGGGAAATGGACAACAATGTGGAATTTGAAAATTCCTAGTAGAGTTAAATTCTTCCTATGGTTGGCCATGCATGACAACATTATGACCATTCTCATTCAGAAACGTCGAGGCATCACCATGAACTCACTGTGTCCAAGATGTAAAAATGAAGAAGAAACCTTACATCACACTCTATCTGAGTGCAACATAGCCAAGAAAGTGTGGGAAAGAATAACACAGGATCCTAAATGCACCCTCATAGTGTGTGAGAACATAAATAAAACAATGTTGATGAACTTGTCAAGGAGGAAGAACTGTAAAGAATGGCAGAACTAGTTCGCACTAGCTTCATGGAAGATCTGGAAGGCCAGATGTCAGTTCATTTTAAAAAATATACATCAAAGTCATACTGACTTGTTCATAAATATCAAAAGAGAGGTTAATCTATGTTACCATGCCCATATGCTAGCCCCGCCACATGTTATGAGTACACAAACCCATGCAAATGTGGTGAATAGGTGGTTATCCCCTCCTACTAGATCTTTGATGATGAATGTGGATGCTTCAATCAAGAAAAAGCAAAATAGGGTTGCTCTAAGCTTCATCCTTCGTGAGCATGAAGGAAAATGGATCATAGGGGGTTACACAAAATGGGCACAATTAGACGTCCTCGAAGCTGAACTTCAAGCAATCCGCTATGATATCGATATCTGCAAGAAATTTCCTCAACATATTATACTGGCTTCAGACAGTCTCTTGGCATATAAGATGATCATGAAGAAGACAAACATTCCACCCAAACTACAGCCGCTATGCAAAAGAATAGAGATGGACAGAGGCACTCAATGGATTGACATTAGGTTTGTCAATAGGAATCAAAATAATGTTGTGGAGAAACTAGCCAAAGAAGCAACCAAATTGGCATTATGTTCAGCAAAGTGGGACGACCCGCCTGACCTCATCTATGATATCATACAGAGAGAATCATATGATTATAATAGAACCGTAGCTTTCTGGCTTGGTAATGGAAACTAGGATGAATAAATAAAAGCTCCTGATTTCTTAAAAAACAATCATTAGATGGTGGCTCTCAAGCCATATAACCAATAATTTTAATAACAATTTCTCGAATCTCTCTAAACCTCTATCAAGCCTTCTAGTTAAAGATGATGTCTTTGATTTTGATGAAAATTGTTGAAAAGCTTTCAACACCCTCAAGAATGCTCTCATGACTGCACCAGTAATTTAAGCATTGGACTGATTTTTCCTTTTAAACCAATGTTTGATGCTAGTGATTGAACTGTTGGTGCAATTCTTGGTCAGATGAAATACTAAACAATGTCATGTAATCTATTACGCAAGAAAAACCATAGATGAATCCTAGGCCAATTACCCACAACCGAGAAAGAACTATTGGGTATAGTTTATTCTTTTGACAAGTTTTGATCATACCTGACTGGTTCTAAGGTCATTGTATAATTGTATACACTGACCATGGTGAGATCAAATATCTTGTGACTAAGAAGGATACAAAGATGATGTCATTGACATGGGCCCTCCTTCTATAGGAATTTTGACCATGAAATAGTGGACAAAAAGGGATCATAAAATCATTGTTGACCACTTATCAAGGATACCCCTAGAGGAGGATCACTCTTTGCCAATCAATGACAACTATCCAGACAAATCTCTTACTGTAGTTAAATCCATTGAACATGTCATACCCTCGTATGTTGATGTTTGCAACTATTTGACTTGTGAGCAACTTCCACTGGACATTAATTTAACAATGAGATGAGAAAGCTTTTCTTAGCTATCAAAAAGTTCTTACTAGCATGATCCCTTATTGTTCAAAAGGTTCTCAAATAACCTATACCAAAGACAAATTCATGAGTAAGAGGTGTTAAATATTCTTTATGAATGTCATTCCTCACTTTATGATGGGCATTTAGGTGTAGACAAGACTGCCGCCAAGGTATTATAGTCTAGTTTTTACTAGCCCACACTTTCAAAGATTCATGGGCCTATATCTAGTCATTTCATGAATGCCAAAGAATCAATTACATATCAAGAAGAAATGAAATGCCTCTATCTGATTGTATTGAAGTAAAAATCTTTGATGCATGCAAGATTAATTATATGGGTCCCTTTTCCTCATCATGCAGCAACTACTACATCTTGGTTGTAGTTGACTATGTATCTAACTGAGTGGAAGTGATCACAAGCCCCACTTGTGACTCTAAAATCATTACAAGGCTTTTTAAGAAAACTATATTTCTACGGTATGGGGTACTGAGAACCATCATTCGTGGTGATGGATCCCACTTTATGGAGAAACACTTTGAAGCCCTTCTTAGAAAGTATGGGGTGAAGCACAAGGTTACCACTTACACCCACAAACTTCTAGGTTAGGTGGAAGTTTCAAATAGACAAATTAAGCAAATTCTCAAAAATAGTGTTAGCAAGACAAGAAATGATTGGTCAATGAAGGTTGATGATGCTTTATGGGCATACTAAACTCCATATAAGACACCTATATGAGCCACCACCTATAGGTCAATATATGGAAAGGCATACCACCTTCCCATGGAACTGGAACACAAGGCATTATGGACAATTAAATTCCTCAACATGGACCCAAAAATGGTCAAGAAGAAGAGATTCTTACAACTCCAAGGGCTTGAGGAACTACAAGTGCATGCCTATGAGAATGCTCGTACCTACAAGGAATGAACCAAGGTGTGGCATGAATCACCCTAAAAATGAAAGAAGATAGTTAGGGGGACAAATATATCCTCTTCAATTCTTCTATCAGACTTTTAAATGGAAAGTTGAGGTCTAGTTGATCAAGTCCCTTCCTTGTTATCAAGATATATCCATCGGGGATGATGGAACTATTTAGTGAGAAGTCGGGAACCTTGCCTATGAATGGTCATAGGGTAAAAAGATTTTATAGAGATGAAGCATTTACTAGAATAGGTGATATGTAGCATGAAGAGCCACCAACCCAGCCATAGAGTTCACAAGAATAGTCAAGCTAAAGACTATAAATTATCACCTCTTGGGAGGCAACCTAAGGATTTCTAAACACTTCTGCAATTTTCATTCTTAGTTGTGACACTTTGACCTTTGTTTGCATTTTTAGAATGTTTTAATTTTTCCTTATTTGGCAATCATGTTTGTTTGATTAGATGTACTTTTATTTTGGTGATTTTAATGTATAACGAATAAATTAATTGCTAACTTTGATGCTCATGGATAGGAATGATGAAGCCACAAGAGAAGTCTTTGGGCTATTCATCGACCCATGAGGAGTTAACCTACAAAGGGTAACTAGGCAGGTCGCCCATCGGAGTCCTAGACCTTTCATTGGAGGCTATTCAGATCTTCACTACAACAATATGGGCCTATACCAGCAGCCTATAAAATATTGGTATTGGCCCAAGAATGTTGGTATAGGTTATACCAGCGGACAAAAAATGTTGGGATGTCGGCATACCCTTTACCAACATTTTTAAGTCTATACCAGCATTTGTTAGTTGTTGGTATAAGTGTGTTGGATTAGCTCATATATATCGTTATGCCTTCTATGCCGTCACAATTGGGATGTTCACACAAATTTTAGGGTTGTCGGTATATGTACCAATGGCGCAAAAATAATCAAGTTGTAACCTATATGCTAGCACCAAAAAGGCACTGGCATAGGGCCATGTTCAATTGGAAAATTGTTGTTTGGGGACGTGATAGGAAACATACACTAGAAAATTCAGTTTGATGTTATAGAGTGGTTCAACACAATGTAGGACACTTTATCCTAGTGTTTTATAGTGAACTAGTATATATTGTCTTAACAACTATTGATATATTTTTCAACTAGTTGGCATCAATTCAAAAAAATCACTTGAGAACATATACATCATATCCAAGTTATATCAAAAGTTGGGCATCCATAATGTTTCCATATATCCTTATAGGATTTATAACATACAAACTATGAAAATAGATCCATAAATGTTATACTTGAGATGAAAAAATACTATATATTTTATATTTGAAAATGGTACAACATGGACATACACTAAAATAGTTTTTTGTTCTAGATGAAATGTCATGAAAGACTTTGGTATTATCATCAACACCCTGGTAGAAGGTCATGATCGAATGGACCAGAGAGATGTAATGAACTAGGAAATAGAAGAGGAGGTCATTAAGTCACTCCCAAATTGCACCCATAATTTCTTTATGAACCATGGAAAATTGGGTAATCTACCCCCTGATTTGATAGGCACAATGATAAATTCATTTGCTCTTCTGTCGATTTGCATATTCGATCACCGTAGATGCTTGAGTGAGGCGTAATGAAATCCTACCACGGTCTTGCTTGAGTGAGGCGTAAAGAAATCCTACTATGGTCATTTCTCACATGTGTCACGGTTAAAAGAAACAAACAAGAATCTTGTTCATTCAACATATATATATATATATATCTTAAATCATCTCTACCATTAATTTGACTAATTTGTTATTTTGGTCATTGTTGTCGACATATCTTGAAGAAGGCATCAATATGTTATCCTTGATCGCTGCACACAGGCACCACAAGTAAGAAAGCAATAAACTAATTCTTTTAGATGTATTTATTTTGTATCTGATATTAATATGAAACTTTGTTTGAAACGCCATTTTTTGAGATGTACTCTTTGATATTTTAGTTTGGTACTGGGGTATTAGATTTTGTACCTTCGTTGTAGTCATGGTTATTGTTCAACGTCAAGCTTCAATCTTGAATATGTATCTAATGTGGGATTCGTTGGCTATTCTCACAGTTGCACAGCTGCATAACGGTGTCGTGGAAATTTGACTCATTGTCGTCTCCTTCTCATAGGTATGTATCTATTATCATCAACTACTTCTAAACTCCGTTGTCTACTCGATGATTTCTGAATGCTTAGATGATCACCGTTAACTCATTATTGGCTAAAGGTTTAAAGTCTTTTGTACCAGACCAACGCAGCCATCCCCTTTTGTAACTCAATTTTTGTAGTCTTTAAACACACGATGATGATAACTATACACTGAATGATATACTATATTTTATGGATTCAGATCTCAATTATATCTTTGACTATATATATACTGAGTGTGGCTTTTATTTGGAGACCTGGAAGATATAAAAGTTTGTTTATTCATTTAGCATATAAATCTACTAAAGTATCTTTTTATGAAGGATGGTTGTTGATAATCTGGTATATTTCAGTTTGGCGTCAGTTTCAAATTGGTGGATATGTCTTACATAGCTTGAGTAGTCACGGTTGTCATTCTGCATCAGGCTTCAATCTCATACATGTATGTAATTTGAGATCTATACTTATCATCTTCAATATGGTGGCCGAAGTTGGAGACTAAAATTGTCCATGCATTATTTCTATTTTAGAGTGCCAATGATCCACTTCAATATGGTGGCCCAAATTGGAGACTAAATTTGTCCATGCATTATTTCTATTTTAGAGTGGCAATAATCCACACCACTAATAACGAAATTTAACCATAACTTTCTTGCATAATACTAACTATAAGAAAGGATCTATGAGATTTCAAATTATTTAATTTTTATAACACACACTAGCTTTCATCGTTGGTCGATATGTTACTCAACGATATGGAAAGAACCCTACATAGTCTAGTCACAGGGACCTACTCGATCAAGGTGTACTCATTCGTGAACTTATTTATTCTAAATCATTATTGTTAGATACCTTAACATAATAATTAATTTATCTTATCTAATTTACTCAATGATGACTACAATGAAGAAGATATAGAGCTAGTGAGGAATGACACACCTCCCTTAAGTTATAGCCACCATTTTCTAAAGGAAGAGACAAAGAGAACTTCATGTTTTTATATGGAAATGGTGAGACCGCGTATCCTAATGGGAGTGATAATGAAAATATAGTACATTATCATGAAAATGGACCAAATTGTATGCAATTTAATATACAAAGCATGTTTTATATTTATATATCTTTTTTGCATTCATTTTCTTTTGTATACATATCCAAGAACAATTATACACACTAGGACATACTAAATGAATATACATTTGGGTACGACAAGAACCTGCTCATATATATTTTAATGAAAATGAAAGACTAGTGAGCCCTTTAATAAATGTCAAAAACTACTATTTTTTTTAATAGTGGCTCAAAAGAGCCACATCTTTTCTCTTTATTTGTGTGACTAGAGGGTGCATAATCAACCAAACATAATAATTTTGCATTCAAATCTATATTACATTATTCATAAAGTGAGGTTAAATGTTTTCATATATATCATGATTAGAATACATATTTTCTCACTTAGATCCAAGTTCATAAGTTGCATAATTTATTGAAAATAAATATTTACACTTCATGGCTCTTATTTTGCAGGAAAAAGCTACCAATGGTGGATAAAGTTGAAGCAAGAATGCCCTAATCAATATTGAAAGGAATCAAGTTCTTCTTTTGTATAGTTTAAACTTAAAGTGCATGGTTTTGTATCAGTAAACTAGTTTTTCAACTAGGAGACAATGTTGCGTACCTGTCATGCCGCAAGGGCCTGCAATTTGGAGGCATTATGCGGCGACTACGTTGCGGCTAAGTTGCAAATAGATATTAAGGTATTAGTTATTAGGGTGCCAGGAATAGTTTTGTTTCCTAAAAAAACATAAATATCTGTGACGGTCACCAATATGAGTCAGTAATTGAAAGTAATATAATTTCCATTCCAGATTTCTTAACTTCTATTTTTGTAATGTAGTTTTATGTAAACATAATTATATGTCAGCAATTAAAAAATGACATATTACATGCTAAATGCCAGCATCAATTATGTGTCAACAGATATTATATATACCGGCTTACAATACATGATGTCAAAATAGGGTGTCGGTATTGTCAAGGTTTCTTGTAGTGTTTCATCATAGCGTGAGCTTTTTTGTGCCATCAGAGGCCCACATTTACTAACACAACCTGAGGAACGATCTCAAAATTTGTATCATAGGACTCTAGATATTCATCGGACACCAAGAGTAAAACCTTCGTCACTCGATGAAGGTCTAACCAACCATCACAAGCAAGATAGTTAAGTGAAACCAATGGTTGGTTTTAGGGGTTAACACACTTAATCCCCATCGACAAGCAGTCTGACGAAGAGGATGACTTACAGAGACTTATAAGTGGCGTATAAAAGCACACAATACACCCCCACCAAATTACTGCTGCCCTAAGAGAAGTGTAAACCCTAATTTTTTCTCTGATCTAATCGTCATGCAAGATTCACCTACTTTCGTCAAGCATGAGATTAAGGCCATTGTCAGAGGAGTGTCATTGACCTTCACTATTCACCGACCACCACCGTCGCAGATAATCAAGGGGAAGGGTCAACAACCGTCATCCAGGTCAGAATTTGTGTCATCACCCATCGATGACATATTGATCAAGATAAAGAAGAAAGGAGGACCAAACTAGAACTCGATCACCATCTTCCTCACGTTATCTGAATTAAAGAAATCATAATATCTGAGCATGATGCAACATAACTAAGCACATTGTCACTCAATGATGGATCACCATCAAAACTCACTATATATTTAAGACCATGAGATTAAATCCTTAACTCTAAGTTCATTGCTCCACCTCCACTCATACATCTTGTCACATATCTCTTTCCATATTTTGCATAAAACCCTAATCCGCATCAACATTTTCTTGGTTTCTCCTTCATCGATTTTGTTTCACTTGATTTTTCTTTCATCAATCACTCTCTGATGACACTTTCTGTTGGAGGTAACTATCACTCTTACAACAAAGACACTTGCCTCTCCTAACTTTTCTTTGACCTTCCACCGACGATCAAGGGAGAAGGCCTTTCTACAACTAGTGTCTCTAAGATAATTTTTCACTAGATCAATGAGGTTTTCCATTCGTTGACCTTCACACTAGTTGACTGAAGTCAATCTTGTTGGTTGACCTACTATGTTTTTGTTCATTTTATGAAACCTTCTGAATATTCCATTGGCACCAGATTTCCATCAGAGTTGTTAATCCTTCATTGGAGTCTTCTCACTGAGTTGGCAAGTTGCCATTTAAGATTCCATCCACCTACACCATAAAAAATCTCATTGAACCCCCTTTTGTTGAACCATTAGTCAAGGATCAAGTAAACCACCAATTCCCGTCAATTTCTAGACTTTGTTCAGAACCGACGGTTATCCATTTCCCCTATTAGTTGAGTGCAATCAATTTTTCTTAGTAATTTATTTGTTAATTAAAACTAGAAGAAGGGATCCCTTCCTATTATTCCTAGGATTTGGTTTCTATATCAATTGAGGAGATGGAGAAGTTGGTCCAAGACATTAATAAGTATTTGAGTGAGAAAAAGGACATCCCCATTAGGAAGTTTTTGCAAACGTAATTGGAAAGGGATCATCTATTGACCCTGTGGACCCCTATACCATCTAAGAAAGATGGGAGATAGAAGTTGTTGGATCCTAGATGGGTGATTGGATGCTCTAGAGTGGGGTGAATAGAGTTGAATGCACTTAAACAAAATTCATTAGACCTTCATGATATATCACAAGATAAGGTTGCTAAATAAGAAATTTGAGTGCAACTAAAACATGGATAGCAAGGGAGAGAGAGATTTAACGTACACCAAGTGATAAGCTATGTAGAGTGGTTCCACACAACAAACTAGAAGTGAGTCAGTCCACTACCTAGAGAGGTCGACCTCTAGGATTTCTTAACCATTGCACTCTTATATTCATTCATAAGACTTACAATACATGACCACCAAATGACTTACCAATCCAATACAAAGAGTCTTCAACCTTACCAAGGACTTACACACTTTGTAAGAGTCTTCTGCCTTCTTCTAAGGACTTACCTACTCTTGCACAAATCTCCAGCCTTCAAGGGATTACCCACTCTTCTTGGATCTTCATCCTTTGACTTCACCTTCACTCGGAGAAGCTTCTACTAGGGTCTTACCCACTTGAGCAAGGAGTCTTCTACCTTCACTAAGGTCTTACCCATTCTTGCTCCAAGTATTCAGCCTTGATCTTCACCAAGGGACTCCTTCCCTTGTTCTTCTTCACCTCTCTTAGCCAAGAGAGAGAACCTTCATCTTCATGGTTGAAATGATAGATAGGGAGGTGGGGGAAGTGAGAGCCTCACAAGATAAACATGTAGGACTAGATCTCTTACATATTTTCTACTCACTCTAAATGAATGTAGCAAGTAATTAAGCTTAGAGAGAGAGAGAGGAGGTTGTAGGATACACTCAACTATAGAATAGGAACCTCATATAAAGTTTTGCATTGAATGCTCAATCTTGGAATGAAGCCCAAGGGGTCCTATTTATAGTTGGGTATGCCTCTTAACCTTTGGGAACACTTAAGAACAAAAACTAGCCATTTTGTGGCTTGCAACGGATATATTTTTATTTGTTGCAACTCCAAAATGGCTAGAAACACTTTTCTGTACTTTTCCGCACAGTGCAATCGGTCGAGTTTCTATAAAGGTAACTCGACCGATCCCACTAAGAGACAAGACCAATTTAGACCATCGATTGTGTTTGTCTTTGGGTAACTCGACCGATTCACTTAAATCAATTTTGGTCTACAGAGGGATCGGTCGAGTTCTGTGAAATGAAAACTTGGCCGATCAAAAGTTATTTTCAATGTCCAATAAGGATCGGTCGATTTTGCAACTCAACCAATGAACAACCTGATGTGAATTTTGGAAAATGGCTTTTGAGTGCTTAAATATTCAAAAAGTGCTCCTGATTTTTTCTACGCTTAATTAAAAGTCATACAATCATTACAAGTGATTTACAAAATGATTCTAATGGATTTACATCATATTCCAAAAATGTGCACTTGTATTGATTTTGACTTATCTTTTCTCCAAATTGAGATGTGCAAGTTAGGGCATTTAGAGTGTGTCTATACCTAATCTAAAATCACTCAAGTAGAGGCATTAGACACAAATAATTGGAATGTTTTAATCATCATCAAAATAAGGGTTGAGTCAATTTAGACCTAGAGTCAACATTGACTGGATTGACCTTGAGTCAACATTCTCCCCCTTTTTGAGGATGACAAACCATTCCATAAATTTATTGAAAGCATTGAAGTAAAATCATACCTTTGGAGAAACCAAGGTGTTTCAATGGAATTGAGTTCGTATGCTCTCACTCAATTGATGCTCATGGAGTTCTCATACTCCCCCTCGATTTATGCTATTTATCCTGCATGGTTAGCTTTCATAACATTTATAGAATACTATGTCTTCTACTCATATATGTTCTACACATATATGTCTTATCCCCTTTAACTTTTCCCCTTTACATGGACATGCTTCTCCTCTTCATGTAAGACATGTCTTCTCCCTCTTTTGTCAAAAGAAGGCATACCTTTATCCCCCTTTGTCATTTCAAAAAGTAGGGGTACGAAGAAATTAGAAACACCACTTGTTAAAGGAAAGGAGATAACAAAAAGTTATATAAGGAGAGTAGAAGAGCACAAATAGGGCTTGTCCAAGTATAGAATAAAAATAAGTTAAAGAATGCACTTGAACAACCCAAAAATGCAAGATAAAGTGCTACAGAAAAATAATAAATTGCAATTTTGACCCTCAAGATGACAAAATTCGCCCAAAAAGTGTTTGGGCTCATGGAAAAGCGATGAGTCTTGCTCAAAAGGTTGTTTCTGTAAAAAAAACACTAGTCTTGCACCAAAAAATGAAATTGGAGCAAAATCTACATGAAATCCAAAAAAGCTCCAATTTCTACATACAATGTAGCTTGATGTATCATGCATCACAATGTTATGCAAGCAACTCAAGATAGTAGTTATGCAATTCAAGGAATAAGCTTGAGCATGTATGAGACAAGATACAAGCATATCATATAGTGAAAACCACTTGATAAACAAGGCTAGAACTACATATATATGAACTACTAGTAGATGATATCACAAATTATGACTAATAGTAGGATTTAGATCATAGCAAGAGATAACAAGAGGTACACAAGATAGAGTAAGCTATGAGTAGATGTAGAGATATATTCAGATAAGGAGATATGCAATTTTATAAGCACGAAAGGATATAACTCACTAACAAGTATGCATCATTACCAAAAGATGATTACCACTAAGAACCTCAAGGTTGTATTTAAATAAGATATACAACTAGATAGATGTAGCAAGTTTTATCACAGCGGAAGCAATTTAGTCTCAACTAAGAGATCTAAAGAGATCATCATCAAAACCTACAAAGCAACTCAAAACAAGTAATTGCAAGATATAGATATGCCAATTTAGAGCAATTACAGAGATAGGGTTGTAAGCAAGATAGGCAATTTAAAGCATGGCAATATGCATATATAAAGTTACCAAATGAGAGTGCCAAAGAATAAGTCTATTGGTTGAGAAAATCTAGTTGAGAGAGAAATTCTCATTCCATAAGTCAAATGTATATTCAGTGCACAGTGTTGTCGGTCGAGTTATGTATATTGACAACTCGATCGATAAAAGTTGTTGGCAACACCCATTGGTGCCTATCGGTCGAGTTTCAAACAAGACAAACTTGACCGACAAAGCTGTTGTCAAAAAGCACATATATTTCATAAAAACATATTTAGAGACATGATAAAGATATAAGTCATATCCAAACATGTGTAAGCAAGTTACTAATGCACTATGAAAGCATTGAAAATAGTTTTTGAGTAAGTGTGTGAAGAGAAATATAAAATACCACTTTTGACTCAAAAACCACATGCATAGTGCACACTTACTTGACAAAAACAAGTTATGATTGGCTAAAAGCAATAAAATATTTACCGTTGTTCTTAACATTCCTTTTCCACTTGTTGTCACCCTCTACACATCTCACCTTTCTTCTTTCATGTGGATTGAGAAGTCAATTTGCAATTCAATAGCTCAAGTCAATCCATTTCCAAGTACCTACAAGAAGAAAGATGAATTGGTCCCCAATCATGTTTTTGGGTCTGAAGGGGTTAGCTTAGCAACCCAAGTCCTAGTGGTCTTGGGTGCTTTCCTAAAAGGGCAACAAGTATAATAATTACCAATATCATTACAATAGTTGCATGTGCCCATAGCCTTAGAAATAGAAGATTCTCCATGGAAGATTGGAGGTCTTTTATCTTTGTTGTTCCTTTGGCTACTATCATATCCTAAACCATGTCTACCAATTTCTTTAATAGTATGTTGTAGGATGTCATTAAGATTCTTTTTACCAACTAAGAATCTTTGCAAAGAGGATCTCAAACTATCATTATCATGCATAAGAGAAGCAATAGTAGAGGACAAATGATTTATATTATCTCTAGCATGCAAAGGATCATTTTCTAAGCAAAGAGCTTTAGTTAAATAAGAATATCTATCAATATGAAGAGCATCAACATTATTCTCTCTACTAGAACAAGATTCAAGCACATTGATTTTAGCAAGCAAAGAAGTATTTTCTATTTCAAGCAAAGAAATTTTAGAAAGATAAACACCATTTTTAGATTCTAATACTTAAAAAACAAAATATTTGTCCTTGTTTTCATATTTAAGAACATTAATATCATGCATGAGAGAATCAATAATTAAAGTATGCTCTTCTTTCAAACTAGGCATAAGAGGTTGAGCTTATAGAAATCTAATCTTATCAAGCAAACTAGCATTTTCAAGTTTAAGAGAGTCTACTTGGCTAATATAAGCATTTTTATCATCAAGAAATCAAGAACTAGCATGTTCAAGATCATCTAATTATACATGTATATTATCAACAATTCTAGCCAGCTTTTTCCTTTTCTTTTTAGAAGACTTAAGAGAGGTACGGGTAGCATTAATGATAGCAATTAAGGGTTCTTTATCTAAAGAGTTTAGTTTTACCTCATTTGAGTCTTTTCTTGTAGAAGCCATAAGAGTAAAATGTCATTCTCCTTATTCACTAGAGCTTGAGCTAGATCCTCCACTTGAATATTTACTTGAGCTTGAGTTGGAGGAGTCACTTGAGCTTGAGTGTCAATTCTCCTTTATCTTTTACTTCTCTTCTCTTTCCTTGTGATGATGGGCCTTCTTGCCTTGTAGATAATCTATCTTGAAGTGACCCTTCTTTCCACACTTGAGGTACCAGATGGAGGAGGAATTCTTATCTTTATAGAATCTACCCTTGGAGTACATGACATCTTCTTCAATATGAGGGTATGGAGAGACTTGTCCCATAATAGCTTCCATTTGAGCCTTCATTTCATCTTTCTTCATTCTCTATAGCTCTTTCTCCTCTTGTCTTTCAACCTCTTCTCTTTTGTCAAGTGTGGCTTCATGGGCTTGTAGATTTCCAATGAGCTCTTCAATGGGGATATCATCAAGAGACCTTACTTCTTAAATGGAAATCACCTTGGGTTCCCATCTCTTGGGGAGATTTCTAAGGATCTTTGAGTTTATCTTTCCTCTACTCATAGGATGTCCTAAAATAGCAAGACCATTCACAATGGTGTTAAGCGTTGAGTACATGTTGGCTATCTTCTCCTCCTTTCCCATCTTGAAGTTCTCAAGCAGCCCATTAAGCATGTAGACTTTATTTTCCTTCACTTTTTGAGTCCCCTCATAAGTGATGCATAGCTTTTTCCATACCTCATAGGCCGTCTCATAAGAAGAAATCTGGTTGAACTCGGTGGAGGTCATGGTGGCATAGAGTATGTTGATTGCTTTTGCATTCAAGGTGGCTTTCTTCATGGTAGCTTCATCCCATTCTTCTATCTTTGTCACCGGTATCTTGTATGGATGGTCCACCAGTTGCCATAGCTCAACACTTGATCCTTGGATGTAAAATTGTAGCCTTCTTTTCTAATAGAGGAAATTTCTCCCATCAAAGGTTGGAAGGTTGATGAAGTATCTCCCACCTTGGTAGTCACCCATCTTCTCCTACTTGTTGAAGTATGCTTGAAAAAACCCACTCTGATACCAATTGTTGGATCCTATATGGATGATTAGATACTCTAGAGGGGGCATAGAGCTCAATGCACTTAAACAAAATTCATTAGACATTCAATATATATCATAAGATAAGGTTGCTAAATAGGAAATTTGAGTACAACTAAAACATGCATAGCAAGGGAAAGAGAGATTGAACATATACCAAGTGACAAGTTATGTAGAGTGGTTCCACACTTAAAACTAGAAGTGAGTCAGTCCACTACCTAGAGAGGTCAACCTCTAGGATTTCTTAACCATTGCACTCTTATATTCATTCATAAGACTTACAATACATGACCACCAAAGGACTTACCCATCCAATACAAAGAGTCTTCAACCTTACCAAGGACTTACCCACTTTGGAAGAGTCTTCTGCCTTTTTCTAAGGACTTACCTACTCTTGTACAAGTCTTCAACCTTCAAGGGATTACCCACTCTTCTTGGATCTTCAGCCTTTGACTTCACCTTCACTCGGAGAAGCTTCTACCAAGGTCTTACCCACTTGAGCAAGGAGTCTCCTTGTAACATCACTGACATGGGTTTAGGGATAACCCTATTTGTTTGGATTAAATAAGTTTCTTAAAACTTTAATATAATTCTCTAAAGTGTTTTTTATCATGTGACAAACTTATGTTTCAGGTTTGGTCCTGTTTGAATGATGTTTGAGCAATGTTCTCTTATTTTGGACAAAAATGTAATTTACCCAAGATGAGGGGTTATATTGCAATCTGTCACATGTTAAACGTGCCTTAAGTGTTTTAGCATCATAAGAGAGAGAATTATGCTAAGTGGTGGCTTGTGGAAAGCCTAAAATTCTAAGCTTGAGCTTGTTTGAATAATGTTAGTGCCTTGTGTACCAATTTTAGTACAAATTGTAATTTACCCAAAATATAGGGTTGATATGCAAATTACCACCTCTAGAGTGTCCCTACTCCCTCTATGTATCATTTATAGGAGAGATAAAGAAGGATACACTATGTTTAAATCATTTTTTAGTGATGGTACTATTGGTGATTAAAAGACCAAGAAAGGGTTGAATGTGAAACCCTAATTTGAGTTGTGTCGGGTTGTAGAGTTCATATGAGAGTGCCTATCAGCCAAAGAGCCATAAAGGGAGTCTCATATCATTTTGTGAACTCTTGGCCTTGTCCATGATGGCTAATAAACTCAAGGAGGTGAAGTTTATTGCTTTACAACTTCCTTGGAAAAGTTGTATTGGGTTGTGAATAAAGTGGTGATTGAGTTGAAATATCTTATCCAACAAGATAAGTGATGGCCAAAATTTCATCTCTAGATTAACCTCAAGTATTTTTTATGTCAAGATAAATATGAGTGCATGAATGTACATGTGTCAACCATGCATGGACATGTGGCACCTAGTAGTTTAAAACGATAACACCTCATATACACTCTTTTTCATGAACCACAACTATATATACCATTCCTTTCACCTATTAGTGAAATTTTTCGAAATTTACCACCTCTTTCTCTTAGATATCATGCATAGGTGAAAGGGTATCGTGCATAGAGCCTTGGTATTGGCCATAGAAAGGTGATATCAGCCATAGCAAAGCGATATCAGCCATAGCAAAGTGATATCGGCCATAGCAAGGTGATATCGACCATAGTGAAGTGATATCGGCCACAAGTGAAGGGATATCGGCCACAAGTGAGGGGATATCATGACGACCTGACATCGAATCAAGCCAAATTGTCACCCTTCTGCCTTCACCAAGGTCTTACCCACTCTTGCTCCAAGTCTTCAGCCTTGGTCTTCACCAAGGACTCCTTCCCTTGTTCTTCTTCACCTCTCTTAGCCAAGAGAGAGAACCTTCATCTTCATAGTTGAAATGAGAGATAGGGAGGTGGTGGAATTGAGAACCTCACAAGATATACATGTAGGACTAGCTCTCTTACATATTTCCAACTCACTCTAACGAATGCAGCAAGTGATTAAGCTTAGAGAGAGAGAGGAGGTTGTAGGATACACTCAACTATAGAATAGTAACCTTGTATAGAGTTTTGCATTGAATGTTCAACCATGGAATGAAGTCCAAAGGGTCCTATTTATAGCTGGGGATGCCTAAAATGACCGTCTTCAAGCCGACAAATAAATTGTTACTAATTAAGTGGAATAACATAAACAGCGGATTAACAAAAATCACTAAAATTTTAAACCATTTTGCAAGGAGATCTTTGTCTAGAAATCTGTCACTGAAAGATCCAAAACTCATACATATCATGATTTACATTGTACAACATTGTTTCATCTCATTTTGAGGACAACATATAACAGTTGCTCTATCAAAACATATATTGGAGCAACATAAAACCTTGAGGCATTCAAGCCAAAATCTCATATCATTCATGAAACCAGTATGAACCAACTCCAAGGACCTGAGAGTACAGAGACGACACATAATACTTCTATCTATAAGACACGACAGATAGTACACTCAACCTGAGTTGTCACTGCTGCCTCATCTGTTGTTCCTCCTATGTAGAAAGATCTTTGCCACCTCGTGCATGTCCACCTAAGAAAATGTGGATCCCATGGGGTGAGACAATTGTTCCAGTAAGAGATATAACTCTCCTCTGACCATATTATTATCATAGATTAAGCATTCATAAACTAAGCAGAGGATTCTTTTTCATTAATAAGAAGGATTTAATCACTGTTTTATTCATAGTCGAGCAATATCATTTTCTGAAACATTGCAGTTGTAAATGATAAAGCAGTAAATCATCTTATTCATTTTATAATTATTATGAAGATAATGATTATGAAGAACATGTATAACATCTATCCATATAAGATGTATAAAAGAAATGTAACACAAGCCAATGATTTTTGTATTCAATTCTTAAGCAAATATGCTACACGGATAATTTTTTACAATCACACTTATGCCATGAGGAGATGAGGTATACTGCTCATACTCCAACCGACCATTGTGAAGTCAAAATTGGTACCATACAAGGTCAATGGGAGAGTCGGCTTCCATGACCTCTGCCATCTCGGTCAGTGTGAGACCACAAGCAGGACTATGTCAACTTCTTAAATAGCTTTCCAGGGTATACTGGCAACTTCGCTATAGAGCTACAGCGGTGGCTGCACTCTTTCGGTGATTGAGAGATCTCGTGTTTATCTACCATCAATCCCGACATTTATCATCATCGGGAGATTCATGATACATCCATCCCAGCACATATAATGAAGGATTGAGAGATCTCATGTTTATCTCACATCAATCCCACATTAGGGTGTAAGGATATTCACGCCCATCACCCACGCATATTCAAAAATATGCGCTCTCCAGGAGATCCCGTGGAAAAACCTATTTCACCATCACCAGCTGCTGACGATGATGGATCTATGGTCAGGGCACTACATGATAAGATTCCACTTGATTAATTAAGTGCATTACTGTATTCTTTTAGCATCAGTCAAGTTTTCAAACATGAATTATTAGGACAAATGCTACAAAGAAAGGTGTAATACATCTATCAAGTACTTTTCA
This sequence comes from Alisma plantago-aquatica, assembly GCA_963693085.1. Lineage (NCBI taxonomy): Eukaryota > Viridiplantae > Streptophyta > Magnoliopsida > Alismatales > Alismataceae > Alisma > Alisma plantago-aquatica. The sequence goes on from OY856409.1 coordinate 1,555,133,307, forward strand.
AATCTTTGAAATACATATAACATTTAGGATCTCAATCCCTTATCTCATTACTGGGAATTCTCATCCCTCAACATTGTCATTATCATGATTACTAGATCTGGGAATTCAAACCATTAGTTCATCACTAAACATTATTACCACCTTTCAGGTAACTATTACCTCTACGTCCTCAGACCAAGGTATTAATTTTACTTGTTGTACAAGTATTCACATGGATCACAAGGCCATTGCACATCTTGTCACCTCTCACTAGGCAACAACTTATTCACATGGCTCACAAGGCCATTACACATCTTGTCACCTCTCACTAGGCAACAACTTATTCACATGGCTCACAAGGCCATTACTTATTATACTTGTTAGACAAGTATTTAACATGCCTTACAAGGCTTATGCAATAAGATAAATACATCCTTCCCCATTATTAGGGTTAGGATTTCCTTTTATAGCCGAATAGGGTTTCATGTTCATATTATTGATCCAAGCCCTAATTTATTGCTCCACACATCTAGGAGAAAACATTGATATCATAAGTATTCAATCATACTTATTTATTCTCATCATTTATCATTAAATGATAATCAACACAAAGTATGAGTTTTCTCTCTCATCCTCACTAGGATATTGATTACATCATACTTTATTAACTTGGCTTAACCCTTTTTCTCAAGGCCTATTAGCCTACACTTATCAAAGTGCATTACATCTCAATGTAACAATTGACATGACATACTTCATGTGTTACTCAGCCATGTATATTAGATTTAAGGTGCATCAAGGTGTATCAACCTTAAGGTGTTGGATGTGATATTTATCATGCCTTGGTGTATTACTTCCCTCATTGCTTTTAACTTACTTAAGTTCATCAACTTATCTTGTATTAGGGTATATCCCATCCTAATACTTTATGCACTAACACATCACATTTACCATGTAGTATATTGGCCATAAGTCACACAGTTGAATTACCCAACTATCATCAAGTGATATAGACTCATCTCGAGTTAAGGCATTGTTGATATACCATTATCAACCACTTTAGGTGTTCTACCTATCAAGGTATTAACCAAACCACATCATTACTTGGTGATACACTCATCACTCCTAAGAGTGTTTTACCCTCACCTTTACAAGGTACATTAGATTGAATCATGTATGTCAAGTTGAACACATGTATTGGATTAGGTGTATATCGATCTAGGAATCATCATATCCCTCAAACCTTTACTCATTAAGGTATCAACCTTACCATTCATATGGTGTATCAACTTCACCATACATGAGTGTAACGTCCTCACCTCTCTTAAAGGTATTAGCCACACCATACTTTAGTGTATTGGCCATCACATGTTCTAGGGTATTAACCACCTTACCACTTTTGTCATCTAGTATATTGGGTTACCCACCATATCATTTTAGAGATATGTGCTCAACATCATATCATCCAAGAGGTGTATGCCTAACCCAATATCGATTTAGAGGTGTATGCTTGCTACCCATATCACTTTAGAGGTGTATGTATGCTTACCATATCGGTCAAGAGGTGTATGCTTGCTTTACACCATATTGGGTAGAGAGGTGTGTGTGTCCTTGCTTCACACCATATCGGGCAGAAAGGTGTGTGTGTGTGCTTGCTTCACACCATATCAGGCAGAGAGGGGTGTGTGTGCTTCACACCATATCAGGAAGAGAGGTGTGTGTGTGTGTGCTTGCTTTACACCATATCGGGCAGAGAGGTGTGTGTGCGCTTCACACCATATCGGGCAGAGAGGTGTGTGTGTGCTTGCTTCACACCATATCGGGCAGAAAGGGGTGTGTGTGCTTCACACCATATGGGGCAGAGAGGTGTGTCTGTGTGCTTGCCACACCATATCAGTTTTAAGGTGTATGTGTGCTTGACACACCATATCGGTTTTAAGGTGTATGTGTTCTTGCCACACCATATCGGTTTTAAGGTGTATGTGTTCTTGCCACACCATATCTGTTTTAAGGTGTATGTGTGCTTGCCACACCATATCGGGCAATACCCTTATGCTCATGCTTCTTCAAACCTTCATGGATTCGACCTACCCTTCACCATGGGTTAAGTGACAGGATAGACAACTGGTTGAACCTTTGTCAACCCATTATACAAATCAATAAGGGTGTGGGGTTACAAGGTATATCGGTTTTCCTATCATATAGGGTTACATCACCATATCGGGTTTGAGGTGTGTGCTTAACCCAATATCATTTTTGAAGTGTATGCTTGACCTCCTATCTTGCAAGAGGTGTATACTAAACCACCATATTGTGCAAGAAGATATAATATCATATCCATATCGTTTTAGTGGAGTAGGTGCATCACCATATCGGGTTAGAGGTGCTTGCTTGTGTGCTTGAACCCGATATCACTTTACCTTTGATGATGTCATCACCATCAACCTCTAGACCTTTGTTATTACTATTCTAAGTCATGGAAAACAGTCCCATGAAGCTTTTATAACTCAAAGGGTCATCAATTATTTAAGAGAAATCGAAATTGCAAGTAAATCAACAAGTACGACAAAATTGAGGGTGCATAATAATATAATTGGGCTCAAGTTATATAACTCGCCTTAAGAACAACTTCAAAGCTCCAAGCTCCAAAGCTCCACATTCCTAAGGTTGAATAAAACTTATCAAAAGTCCAAGGCTCATTCAAAACTCCTTCATATATAAGGAATCACCATGGATAAGCAATTGGTGAAGAAGAAAAGAAAGGAAGATCATAACCCTAAAATCATGCTTCAATCCAAGGTTGAAGATGATCATGGCCTCACCTTAGGGTTAAGTATGAGCTCATTCTTGCTCCTTAGCACCTTTTCAAGATACCCTACTACTCTTTCACGATATGCCACCACCCATGCATGATATGCCACCACCCTTGGTCGATATCCCCCTCACTTGTGATCAAAACACTTCACTATGGCCGATATCACCCTACTTGGCCGATACCACCTTACTTGGCCGATATGAACTTTTTATGGATGATACCCAAGGCCCTATGCACGATACCACTTCACTCCTTCACGATACAAGGACCCTATGCATGATATCTAAGAGCAAGGAGGTGGTAGGATTCGAAAAATTTCACTAAGGGATGAAAGAAGGGGTATATATACTTGTTGTTCATGAAGAAGTGTGAAAATGAGGTGTCATCAATTTGAGCTACTGGGTGCCACGTGTCCATGCATGGGTGACATGTGTACATGCATGCATCAACATTTATCTTGACATGCAAAACACTTTAGGATAATCTAGGGATAAATTTCCGTCCATTACTTATCCCTTTGAAAAAAATATATCAACTAAATCACCACTTTATTCACAACCTGATACAACTTTTCTAAGGAAGTTGTAACCCAATACACTTCACCTCCTTGAGGTTCTTTGCATGTCATGGGATTTGCCAAGAGTCCACAAAACGATATGGTACTCCTCCTATGGCTCCTTGGTTGATAGGCGCTCATATATAAGCTTTTCAACTTGATACAACTCAAGTTAAGGTTTCATATTCAACCCTTCTCTTGATCATTTCATCACTAAGATTACCATCACTCATAATTAATTCAAACATGGTGTATCATTCATTCTCTCTCATATAAATGATACATAGAGGAAGTAGTAACACTCTATAGGTGGTAATTTGCACATCAACCCTACATTTTGGGTAAATTACAATTTGTACCAAAATTGGTGCACAAGGTACTAGCATTATTCAAACATGTTCAAACTTGAAATTTAGGCTTTCCAAAAGCCACCACTTAGCATCATTCTCTCTCTTATGATTCTAAAGAACTTAATTCACATTCAAAATGTGACATATTGCAATATAACCCATCATCTTGGGTAAATTGTACTTTGGTCCAAAACAAAGGAACATTGCTCAAACAACATTCAATCAAGACCAAACTTGGAACATAAGTGTGTCACATGATAATAAAACACCTTAGAGGATTATATTAAATTTCTAAGAAACTTACTTAGCCAAAACAAATAGGGTTACCTCATAACCCAAATTAAGGTCATTACAGAGCCTCTTAAGTTTGGGAACACTTAAGAACGAAAACTAGCCATTTTGTGGCTTGTAACGGATATATTTTCATTTGTTGCAACTCCACAATGGCTAGAAACACTTTTCTATACTTTTTCATTCAGTGCAATCGATCGAGTTTCTATAAAGGTAACTCGACCGATCCCACTAAGAGACAAGACCAATTTAGACCATCTGTCGAGTTTGTCCTGGGGTAACTCTACCGATTCACTTAAATCAGTTTTGATCTGTAGAGGTATAGATCGATTTCTGTGAAATGAGAACTTGACTAATCAAAAGTCATTTTCAAGATCCAATAAGGATCGGTCGAGTTTGCAACCCGACCGATGAACAACCTGATGTGAATTTTGAAAAATGGCTTTGGAGTGCTTAAATATTTGAATTAAGTGCTCCTGATTTTTTCTAAGCTTAATTACAGGTCATACAATCCTTACAAGTGATTTACAACATGATTCTAATGGATTTACATCATATTCCAAAAATGTGCACTTGTATTGACTTTGACTTGTCTTTTCTCCAAGTTGAGATGTGCAAGTTAGGGCATTTGGAGTGTGTCTATACCTAATCTGAAATCACTGAAGTAGAGACATTAGACACAAATAAGTGGAATAGTTTAGTCATCATAAAAAAAGGGTTTAGTCAATTTAGGCATAGAGTCAACATTGACTGAATTGACCTTGATTCAATAGAAGCAACCATTGTCTCCTCTAAATACATACCATCAGAGGATGAAGGGAAGAAAATGAAGAGAAGGGCAAAAAAGACCCTCCAACAGTCCAACAAAGAAGAAAATTAGAGCATAGAGGAAAGTAGAATAAGAAGCCAAGGCTAAAGAAGTTGAACAAACAAAATCAGCACTAGAAGCTACTAGCCAACAAACAACCCCTCCTGATATAGAAAAGGAACCCCTAGCCGTTGTGGCAAAAAATGAACAACCTTCAACAAGGCAGCAGAGAACAAATTCTTCCCAAGGGTGATGAACACCAAGCAACGTTATATTTTATGAAGCAAACTCAGACATGCAAGGCAATGATGAATGTAACTAGACCCTCAAGAAACTAGGAATACATGATAGGATCAAAAAAATGTGAAAATATACCAATCTAATACTCCCATGTTTTAACCACCAACAGTCCTATGATAAATTAACCTTGGTATTCATGTCATCACCTAAGAAGAAGCTAGTAGAACAGAGATACAAAGAAAGATCAGGGGAGCTTTCATGCTTTTGACACAATAATTCAACAAAGAACATATCATTACTGAAAAGATGTTGAATAAGATCTTCTCTTGGATGGATTAACTGGCAACCATTTTTGACAAAGCAACATATAACAAGGAAGTCATGAAATTTAACATGGATAAACATGGGAGAAGCTGATAGGAATATAAAGGAACTTACCATGAATATTTAAGGCATCACAAGTCCACTCAAAAACTATGAGGGTGACCCATAATATAGTTGTGTGCACGACCTTTGTAAGGACAGATACATGGAACATGATAAGATATGACTTGTTTGTTCTATAGAGCGTCATGGATAAAAAGCATGTGAACATCAAACGCTTGTTAATAGACAAATTTACCAACGTGAGCGGTCTCGAGGTGTTAAAGATCTATGCAAGGGTAGGCAAATAACACTTATAGAATACCACCTAGGAAACCATTGTATTTTGTGAAACTTCACTTAGATCAAGGGAGGCATATTTCTCGACATAAAATACCTCCTCTCCAATTCTGTAATCGTGAGGAGGGGGGTTTTTTTTGCCGATTCAAAAAACCAATGACTTACTACCTCTATCAGGGATGGGTAATTATGATAATGGTAAGTTCACCTTGGACTAACTGAAGATGATATCTGGATCTACAAAGCAATAGGATGGGATTGAAACAAGTACTATATCACAAAGGCAAGATGAGCATGAGGCACACCAGGCCGTAGAGCCAGCAACAAGGAAGAAGCTTAAGTTCAAAAACTGCAAAGTTGTTGCTAAAGTGTCAAAGATTGAAAAGGGTGTCAGTTCAGTACAACACCAAGCCACAATAGAAGTAGTGTCGAGGAGGAGCATGAAACAGCTGACAAGGGACAAAAGACATTGTTATCCATAACACCAGATAAGACCCTAACGCATGCAAGGATAAATATGCACAAAATGACAAAAACCAAGAACATAAGGCCCCTAACCTTGTTTAATAACTAAACATATTTATTTGGTTTAATTGGATGTTTAGTTTTGAAGTTGAACTTTGGATTATGATGATATACCAACTGGAAAAAAAAAACTATATTTAAAATTTGGCTCAATTCTAACTTTGTTTGCTCAAGCTACATAATTTTATATAACTTGTGGGTCTTTCTACAACTTACCATTTTTGGAGGTCTAAAATATTTTTAACACTGCATAATCGGTTGCATGGTTTTTCTAACAAACTTGAAAATTTTCATGTCCTTTGGATACTTTTTTACTTCATTGCATGTGGTATAATTTCCCTATATATATTAATTAACTTGGTAGTAGTGCCATATGTTTTGGTCAATAAATGGCTTAATAGTCTTTTATCTATATCCATATAAAAAGTGCATATGAGTGTGTGTTTTTTTTTATAGTTGAGTGTGTGCTTTTTGACATGCCTGTTTATGTGCTGGTTATTACTACGTTTGACGTGCCAGCTTGCGTGTTGGTTTATGGTGCATTATTACTTTCCCACATGGCACAGCTGAGTGAAATAGCAATTGACGCATATCTAATGATGCGGCGACCGAGTTAATATGAAATCAGAACAAAACACGTTATGATTTCCGCAAACAGTTCCTGCTAAACTGCTACTCCCTCATGTATCAGTAGTCTGTTAATTAGTCGGTCCCCACCTAACTACCGACACATGTTTCTATTCACTTTAGTTTGCTGCAGACTTAATGTTTTATTTTCCGACAACACTATGTACGATGTTCAGCTAGAATTTCTTCAGTTCGATTTCCCAATAGTTGCAGTTTTGTGTTTTAACTCTCCAGTATATCTCTCACCAGCTAAGATCACAAGCTAGCTCCTGATATAAAGCAAGTTACTTATGTTTGTTCCTTTAATACTATAACTGCTTGACATTACAGCTCGACATGTTTTGCATGTTACAGATATATTGCATGCCAAATATGTAAAACAACTCAAAATAGGTCATGAAGCATTTTCACGGTAACGCTTCAATTTTTGAGCTTCTAATATTTGACTAGATCGATGTAGGTAATATCACCGGCGATCATACAGTAGCAGTAGCCAAAGAGGACACGTTCAAAACACCAACACAGCCACACAGGTATCTACCACCACAAAGCTCCAAATAATAATTACGTACCATCACCTAAACATGCACACATCCCTGCCCTAGTCTATATCCAAAATGAATAGTGATGCATGTAACCCCTCCTATACCTACTGCACAGACCCACTTCTTGGGATTATGATGGCAGGAAAGAGAAAGAGTGAAGAAAATGTTAATGGATTTTATGATACCTAAGCATGATTAATATTAGCATGGTTACGATTTAGGATCTTGATCATAAACTAGTTACTAATGATGTAGAAACATACCCGTAGACATTGTTGAATACACAATGTGAGATCATATTGAAGCAAACTTCTAGATCTGAAATGTGTCTTCTCTCCCTTCGCATTTAGCCGCCAGCCGTAAGCCGTAATTGTGGATTTCGTGAGATAACCCTAAGATGGATTTTGGGTTATATTTATAGGCAGAGAGAGGGACGGATTTCTCTATAAGATTAAATCTCAACCATCCATCAAGGTTGTTAGATAATAGAGAATATCTTCTAAATTAAATCTCAATCATATTAATTCAGCAACTTCCTGTTTAGACCATGATTGTTATATGGGTCACATAATAAATGCTTTTATTGAATTTCGGAATATCCACAAGTCCATAATAATAAGGACTTGTGGGTCACGGAATTTCCAACAGTCTCCCACTTGGTCCATATTACAATTCCATTATGGTGTTATACAGGAAAAATATAAGGCGCGCATAAATACTGAAATAATATACATAATGGGTTTACCTTAATTAGTTTGGTTAACCTGAATCATTGATGAGAGCCATAGAGGTTTTATATTAATTAAAGAACATAGTTCCTTTCATGTACCACTGACCAACAATCAAATTAACCAATTTTGTATAGCGAAGCAATCATAATTGTCCACTTAATGTCTTAGGAAAGACTATTTCTGTTATCATACATTATAATAATATGTACATAACGAGTCATGATATGAAACAGAAAAATTCAGAAGTTCCAATACTGAATACTCAAATAATGTCATTACAAAAGTACATAGCAATCCACAAAATAAGAAAAGCTATTGGTTACCCTCAAGACCCATTGTTTCTGCATGCTGCTTAAATATCTTGGGTGGTAACCCTTTAGTAAATAGATCTGCTATATTAGCACTCGTATTAATGTGCTGAATTGACACTCTCTTCTCCCAAATTTCTTCTTTAACTGATACATATTTCATCTCCATGTGCTTTATGCCCTTAGAATATCTATCATTCTTTGAAAAGAATACTGTTGCGGCGTTATCACAATAGATTTTCAGCGGTCTAGCAATAGAATCCATGACTCTAAGCCCTGAAATAAAATTCCACAACCATAATGCTTGAACTGTAGCCTCAAAGCATGCTACAAATTCAGCCTCCATGATGGACGATGCAATGATGGTTTGTTTGGCACTCTTCCACGAAATGGCACCTCAGCTAAAATAAACACATAACCAAAAGTGCTTTTCCTAGTATCCACACATCCACCAAAGTCTGAATCTGTGTAACCAATCACTTCAAGGTGATCGGTATGCCTGAATGTGAGCATATGTTTCTTCGTTCCCTATAAGTACCTCAATACTTTCTTTGCAGCTTTCCAATGATCAATGCCTGGATTGCTTTGATAACGACCCAACATACCGACTGCAAAGCTTATATCTGGTCTAGTGCAGACCTATGCATACATCAAACTTCCTACAAGAGAAGCATAAGGAATTTCTTTCATTCGATGACGCTCTAATTCAGTTTGAGGACATTGACTTAAGCTGAACTTATCCCCTTTCTAAATTGGAACAACATTAGAATCACAAGACGCCATATTAAATCTTTCCAAAACTTTTTTGATATAAACATTCTGAGACAATCCCAAAAACCTACATGACCTGTCACGGAATATTTCTATCCCAATCACATAAGAAGCCTCTCCCATATCTTTCATTTCAAAATTTTGAGAAAAAAAATCCTTGGTTTCCCGTAATAAACCAAGATCACTGCTGGCAATTAGAATATCATCAACATATAGAACCAAGAATGAAAACTTACTCCCACTGATCTTCAGGTATATACATTGATCAACAATGTTTTCAGTAAACCCAAAGGCAGTGATGGTATTGTGAAACTTAATATACCATTGTCGTAAAGCTTGCTTTAATCCATATATTGACTTCCTTAACAAACAGACCATGTTTTCCTTTCCATCAATAATGAAGCCTTCTGGATGAGCCATGAAGACGTCTTCTTCTAAACCCCCATTCAGAAAAGTCATTTTCACATCCATCTGATGTAACTCTTAAGTCAAAATGAGCTACTAAAGCCATAATGATCCGTAAAGAATCCTTTTTAGAAACTGGAGAAAATGTTTCATTATAATCAATGCCCTCTTCTTGATTAAAACCTTTAGCTACAAGTCTGGCTTTATGTCATTCGATTTTACCAAGAGAGTCACGTTTGGTCTTATAGACCCACTTACAACCGACTTTCTTATGTCCTTCTGGTAAATCGGCCAACTCCCAAACTTTATTTGTAGCCATAGAGTTTATCTCATCACACATGGCATCGATCCATTTCTCAGAATTTTTAGATTTTATGGCTTGTGAATACGTAACCGGATCTTTATCCATCCCTATGTTAAATTTGTATTCTTGTAAATACAACAAATAATCATCTAAAATAGTTGATTTCTTATTTCTTGTAGACCTTCTTAATTCTACTGTAGGTGTTTCATTTACATTCGGTTCAATGGCGACAACATGCTCAATATGGAGTGCATGATCATTGACATTTTGTTCTAGATTATTGATTGGATCAACAACATTAGCTGGAACAATGTCAGTCGGAATTGAGGGCAAGGGAATTGGTATTGGTACCCTTGTTTCTCGAATTATCACTTCTCTAGCTTTATCACTCCCACTTATTTCGCCATTCTCAAGGAATTTAGTATTAGCTGTTTCTACAATTCTAGTAGTATGATTAGGACAATAAAATCCAAACCCCTTTGATTGTTCTGGATACCCAATGAAAAAACCACTAATGGTTTTTGGATCGAGTTTCTTCTCATGTGGATTATAAATGAGTGCCTCCGTTGGACATCCCCATACATGTAAATGTCTTAAACTGGGTTTCCATCCCTTCCACAACTCAAAAGGTGTTTTAGGAACAGCTTTGTTGGGAACCCGATTCAAGATATACACAGCGATCATAAGGGCATGCATCCACAATGATATGGGCAGATTAGAATGACACATCATGCTCCTAACCATTTCTAGAAGTGTACGATTACGTCTCTCAGCTACACCATTCATCCATGGGGAACCGGGCATTGTGTACTGAGGGACAATTCCTAATTTTTCTAAGAGTTTAGCAAAAGGACCAGGACGTTGTCCTAATTCATCATATTTTCTGTAATACTCACCAACTCTATCGGACCTAATGATTTTCACCTTTTTACCTAGTTGCCTCTCAACTTCAATAATGTAAATTTGAACAAGATTCACAGATTGAGATTTATCATGCAAAAGGTAAAGATAATAGTAACGTGAATAATCGTCTATAAAGGTAATGAAATATTTTTCTCCACCAAAAGATGGAATATCGAAAGGTCCACATATATTTGTATGTATAATTTTGAGAATTTTAGTACTTATTATGGCTCCTTTCTTAGTCTGTTTGATTTGCTTACCCTTAACGAAATCCACACAAACACCAAAATCAGTAAAATCAAGACTCGAAAGAATCTCATCTTTACCAATCGGTTAACTCTTTCTCTGGATATGTGACCCAGTCTCTTATGCCACAAGAATGCAGAACTTTCACTCGTCCTACTTCGTTTCAAACCCACTTTAGGATGCAAGGTAATAAGAAGAGATTCATAAAATATGTTATCAAGAAAATTTTGATATAAACCATTGATCAAAATTCCTGAACCAAATAAACAGTTTTCCTTAAACAATATGAAATGTCCACCGCCTATTTCTAATAAAAATCCATCATTATCAAGTTTAGACATGGAAATTAAATTCCGAGAAATGGAAGGTACATAAAGAGTTTGCTCCAAATCTAAATGAAAACTAGAGTCTAATACTAAATGAAAAGTGCCAATGGTTTCTACTGGAGCTTTCACTCTATTTCCCATATAAAGATAGGCTTCATTTGGACTTGTGTTCTGGGTTGTAAGGAATCCCTGCATCGAGTTTGAAACATGAACATTAGAGCCAAAATCAATCCACCAAGTATTATAAGGTGCTTCTACAAAGTTTGATTTGAAACATACAAAAGCCAAAGGCTTACCTTTCTTTTCGAACCATTCTCTGCACTTCAAGCAATCTTTCTGAATGTGTTCAGACTTCTTACAGAAGTGGCAATTATCATTCTTCCTTGCTTTCTTGGGTGCTGATTGGCCTGACTGATTGGATGGACTATTCTTGATGCCCTTCCAATTTTTCTTACCGACTTTGTTCTTCCCATTCCCATGCATGTAATTTGCCAGAGCAACATGACCATTTTACTGCTTAAGTCGAGCCTCTTCCTAAACCAGCTTATTGGTCAGTTGATTCACATTCCACGTATCCTTAATCGTGTTGTAGTGAATCTGAAAAGGACCATATTGTTAAGGCAACGAGTTTAGGATAAATTAGACTAGGAACGAATCCACTACAGTCATGTCCAATTTATCTAATTTTGCAGCTAGATTGGTCATGTCAAGTACATGTTTCTGCATGGTCGTGGTACCATCATAACAGGCAGTCGTTAGTTCAGCCATGAGTTTTCCAACAATTGCTTTATCAGCAATCTTTAAGCGTTCAGTGACTATTTTTAAATACTCCTTAGCTGTCTGACCCTCACTCTCAAGAAAAGATGATTTGATGTTGCTAGTAGTGGTTAAACGCATGAATTTCAAGCATAGTTTGTTAGATCTAGTCCATGCGTTAAAGTTTTTGTTCTCACTTACTGTGGAGGTAGCAGTAATATCGGCAGGCTTGTCTATAGTTAATGTAACATCCCTGACCTGGGTTATGAATTAACCCTAGATTGTTTTGCTTAAAAAGATTAAGAAGATTCTTAATCTTATCTTGTGAAAAGTAATTAGGGCTCATGAGAAACTTATCTTTCAATTTTGGTCCTGTTTGAACAATGTTGAAGCAATGTTTGCTTATTTTGGACCAAAGTGCAAATTACCCAAGTTGAGGGGTTAAATTGCAAATGTTGCATGGTAAGATGTTCCTATGATGTTGAGACATCATAAGAATGAATATGATGTAGTGGTATGGCTTTCACAAGCTCGGGCACCAAGATTAAGCTTGTAAAGCAGTGTTGTGCATTAAAACCTAGTTTTGGTGAAAAGTGCAATTTACCCAAAACCTAGGGTTCAATATGCAAATTACCACTTCAATAAGGTCCCTAATGTTTCTTGGAAACATGTAGAGCAAATAAAATGAGATGGGTGCCTCATTTGAATTAAGTTGGAGGAGAGAGAATCTTGATATTAAAATAATCAAGATTAATGCCTAATTGAAACCCTAATTTGATTTAGGGCAAAAATGAATAAAAATAATTGAAGGGCTTTCAATCAAAATGTTTTGGGTTGATTTTGAATAAGGATGAACGTTCCTTTGCCAAGATAAGGAACGAAAATATCCTAAGTAGGTGAAATTCCACTCACCTTATTATAAGAAAAAGAAAACCCACTCACATATGGATATTAATATAATAAGCATTAAGGTGCTTAATTTGATTTTCTTTAAATCAAGGATAATGAAGGAGAATTAAAGGCAAAGGAAGGTGCCTCGTCCTTAAGGGATTTGAGGGGGAAGAGGCGGCCATATTTTTGGAATTTAATGCATTTTAATAATGCATTTTCTCTCTCATCAATTTCCTTATAAAAGTGCCTTTTTCAAGCCAAATGAAAGGCTATTTCGGATTTTCTTCTTTCCCTTGCTTGCAAAACCGACCAAGGAGCTAGGGAGGAGCAGGGAGCACGTCCCCAACCTGTGGGTGAGCCCTTGACCTTCGTTCTCCTTGATTTCATGGTGGAAATCGAAAATAAATTATGGATTCCTTCTTATTTCGATCTCCTCTTCAACCCTAGCCAACTTTTGCAATCAAAAGCTTGAGGACGAGCCTAGGGGGAGTTGCAAGAGCTTCATCCACCATTAATGGTGTGAGCTTGGAGCTTTGGAGCTCAATTGGAGGCGGGTTTTATAACTCAAACCATTAAACATTGCTATTGCATCAATTCTCTATGCTTTGTTGATTGATTTCTTCAATTTGATGCACTCTTGTTTCTTGCTGCAATTTCCATCAAGAACGGTTGTTGTTCTTGGTTGTTCGAAGGAAGGGGATGATGACATCATCCTAGATGCTTATCCAAAGAAAATTACCAAGCAAAACCGTTTTGATAGCTACTCCAAATCGTTTTAATTTGATTGGCTATGCGGTTTCAGCAAACCGTTTAAGGGCAAACGGTTTGAGACCATTTGAGATGGTTGACCAAGCGTTGACCGTTTGGTAATTTTGTTCCTAATTATGTAGGCTGATAACCCTCCAAATTTGAGGGATTAACTCCAAAGGAATAGAGAGTTGAAGGCCAATCAATTAGGCAATCGAATTGAATTATGTGCTGATTTTCAACCTGATTAACTTGACCTGCTTGGGAAAACGGTCTCAAGACCGTTTGAGTGCATTGACCAAGAGTTGACCGTATGAGATTTTTTTTCATAATGATGTTGGTTAATGACCCTCCAAATTTGAGGGATTAATTCCAAACGAGTCATGAGTTGAAGGCTAATCAATTGGGCTAACCCTAATTGAAATCAGTGCTGAAATCACAATGAGCTAATTTGAGATTTTGGGTTGATTAGCCCAAACGGTCTCAAGACCATTTGGGGGATCATCCAAACGGTCTCAAGACCGTTTGGGGATCACCCCAAGACCGTTTGGAGGTCTGGGGTCAAGTATAGTTGACCAATTGAAGGTCCAAAGGTACCAAATCATACTGCAACTAAATGTTGATTTGTTGATCAACTCGATAGACCAATCCATGATGATTTTTCACTAAAGTCCAAAGGTTGGATGGGCAAACGGTCTCAAGACCGTTTGGAGCTCATCCAAACGGTCTCAAGACCGTTTGGTGGTCACCCAAGACCGTTTGTAGGTCTAGGGTTGAGTATAGTTCAGTGGTTTAAGGTCTAAAGATATCAAGTTGATCTGCAATAGATTGCTGATTTGGTGAGCACTTCAATGAACCAAACCCTAATTAGATTGCTTGGATTGGAGTGATATGATGGGCAAACGGTCTCAAGACCGTTTGGAGCTCATCCAAACGGTCTCAAGACCGTTTGGTGGTCACCCAAGACCGTTTGGAGGTCTAGGGTTGAGTATGGTTAGGTGTTTGAAGGTCTAAAGGTACCAAGCTGTTATACAATGCAATGCTGATTTGGTGATCAATCCAATGATCCAAACCTTAATTGGATGGCTTGGATTTGAGTGATATGATGGGCAAACGGTCTCAAGACCGTTTGGAGGTCATCCAAACGACCTCAAGACCGTTTGGGGTCAGGTCATACCCAACTTGGATGATGGTTCAATGGTTTCAAAGCAACTAGTCTTACATTGATTAGTGTTGTTGAATCATCGATTCCAAACCCTAATTCAATTGAATCAAACCCTAATTGATGACCAATTGAGGGTTAATTAAGGGTCAAATAAGTTTAAGGTTGACCTATTTAAACTCAATTGAAGTATGGGTATAGGTCCAATTGATGATTGGTTCCATGAATCCAATGATTGAAGGAATCAACATTGGAAACCCTAATTCAATTGGATACCTTATGTCATTGAAGGTCCAATGGATCAAACCTTTTTGAAAACCTAATGTGATTAGGTGGGAGATACCTTTAATGGTACTAGTCATTAATGCATAACAAATGCATGGATCCAATACATGATGTAAACCCTAATTGAGTCTGATTTCATGTATAAACCTATTATGAGGTTGCCTACATGTGAAATCACTAATTAGGATGAATAGTAAACCCTAATTCCTTTGGATACCTTATGTAATGGAGGTCCAATGTGATGATGAATGTACTATTGATCCAATGATGGTTAGTAATGTTAACCAATGAAGGAACAAAGGTTAAAACCCTAATAGTACCTAAGTGATTAGTGTCAATTAAGGGATGAACCCTAATTGCTGATAAGATCAATGACTTGGTACACTATGTAAATCATAGTTGTATGTACTTGATTGAAGGGTTGATATGACCTAATCAAGTTAGGAAGCTGATAGCATGAATTCATACATGAATATGAATCATGTGGTGTATAAGGGTTATGATCCTTAATCAAAGAGATCATGAAACCCTAAACATGAACATAAACCCTAATTGACAGGGTTATTGAATTCAATCCTAGTTGAGGGTGATTCAATGTGAAACCCTAGTTGAGGGTGATTCCATGTGAAACCCTAGTTGAGGGTGATTCCATATAAAACCCTAGTTGAGGGTGATTCCATGTGAAACCCTAGTTGAGGGTGATTCAATGTGAAACCCTAGTTGAGGGTGATTCCATGTGAAACCCTAGTTGAGGGTGATTCCAAGTGAAACCCTAATTGAGGGTGCATCCATGTGGAACCCTAGTTGAGGGTGATTTCATGAGAAACCCTAATTGGGAATGCATCCCTAATTGCTTATAGGACCAATGACTTGGTACCCTATGTTAATCATAGTTGTATGCATATGATTGAAGGGTTGATGTGACCTAATCAAGTTGAAAGGATCAAATAATAGAATTCATATATAAATATGATTCATGTGATGATCCTATGTAGCACGACCGTGCAAGGCAGCACGGCCGTGGCGACTTTACTCAGCACGACCGTGCAAGGTAGCACGGCCGTGATGGTCTATGCTTGACTTAGAGCTGAATTGAAAGTGACCTAACATGGTCGTTTTGTTAATTCTCAACTTAAGGATGAGAGAGATACTCATACCTTGTGATGATAATCATTTAATGATAATTGATGAGAATAAATAAGTATGAGTGAATACTTATGGTATAAATGTTGGCTCCTAGATGTGGGGAGCAATGAACTAGGGTTTGATCATTGATAATATGATCTTGAAAACCTAAATGGTTAATAATGGAAAACCCTATTCTTAATGAAGGGTAATGATATGTGAGAGAAAGCCCTAATTGATGGTAAACCCTAACCCTGGTAAGGGAATAGTGGTGTTACCCTGTATTGCATGATGTGTTGTAAACCTGATAAGTCTATTATCATGTGTGACAATCATGCAGGTTTCATGAGTTGATGATCATAGCCAGGTATGAGCTATGATGTTTATTTGATAAGAATTGATTGGCCATATGTGCCATTATGTTTTTGTTACTTAGAAAGAAGTAACAAGATGAGTTGGGCTTGTAAGCCTTTGTTTTAAGTTGTTACCTAGTGAGAGGTGACAAGATGTGAATGGCCTTGTGCGCCATGTGAATAAAGTTGTTGCCTAGTGAGAGGTGACAAGATGTGAATGGCCTTGTGCGCCATGTGAATAAAGTTGTTGCCTAGTGAGAGGTGACAAGATGTGAATGGCCTTGTGCGCCATGTGAATAAAGTTGTTGCCTAGTGGGAGGTGACAAGATGTGAATGGTTTTGTGAGCCATGTGTGATGGAAACCCAAATCCTGGTAAAGGATTAAGGGTAATACCCTTAAATTATTAATACATTGTTTTTGCATGGTATTGATAGATAATTGGTGTACTGCTATTATATGTGCTAACCATGCAGGTATCATGAGATGATGAGCATAGCCAGGTATGAGCTATGATGTGTTATTAGTTTGAATTTGTTTATTGGGCCTTGTGTGCTATAATATACCTTGTGCCTGGTAAGAGGTGGCAAGAGAGTTAATATGCATCAAGTGCCATGATGGATGCTTGTGTAGCAAGTATCATACTTACCTTGGTCAAATGACCTAAAGGTGTTAGTTACCTGAGAAAGAGGTAATAGTGCTCAAGTGATGAACAAAGGGTTTGAATACCCAGGATTTCATGGTTATGGTATTGAAATTGAGAATGGATGAGAAGCCCCAGTGTTGAAATGAGGGATTAAGATCCCAACACCTTGTGAAAAGAGTATGGCTACGAGCCATGACTCCACAATGATAATGCCAGGCTTTAGTCATATGATCTAAGCCTGAAGAGAGTTAATGCAGTGATAATGATTCTATAGTTTGAATAGATGTTATACATGTTCTTCATATTCATTAAAGGAATAGTAACATGTTTATTCTATCAAGTTACAGTTGCAATGCTTTTGATATAGAATAATGATTTAATCTGTTAGACATCAAAATATCTGCTGTCAAATAAATATGATTTCCCTATTCACATTTATCTTATTAAGTTGTAATAATAATGTTTCTGGTGGAGAGTTATATCTCTCGCTGGGGCAATTTTTATAATTGTCTCACCCCCGTGGGAACCACATTTTTAGGTGGACGCGGATGAGGAGGCAGGAATCCTTCAGGAGGTGAAGGACATCAGCAGTAGCAGGGACAGCAGTAAAGTCTCAGGTGGAGACATTGACTGTCATGTCATGTTCAGATGTATATAGAAGTCCTATGTGTCGTCTCTGTACTCTCAGGTCCTTGGAGTAGTAGTTAATGATTTCGAGATTTTGGCTTAGTGCCTCGAGGGTTTTATACTACCTGTGTACAGTTAAGACAGAGTAGTTAATGTTTGTATTCCTCGAGAAGCAAAAGTACATGAAATGTATATATATGAACCAGGATGTAAAGTTTTACTTTGGCTCTGAATGAAAGAGTTTTCCTATGATTGGATCCCCAAAAAAAAATTTAATTTTTAGTGATTTTCGCTAATCCGCTGCTTGATGAACGCTTCCGCATTAGTTAATCTTATTTTCGCGAGACGGTCGTCACAGTTAATCCTGAGTCAATCTCAAGCACACCCAAGTAAAACTCAACATGTTCTTTCCACTCGGTATAATTAGTCTAATCTAGTTCAGGAACTAAGTTGACAAAGGAATTAAGTTGGGCAGGTTGATGAACTGCATTATGGAAACATGCTCACTACAATTAATCTTTGAGTTGTAAACACATATAAACAAATATGACTAAGATTTATACATAAGCGAGTGATTTAAACTAACAATTAAATGAGTATGGTATCTATGGATATCCTATACAAGCTTAATCACATAAATGAATCAACTCCATAATGGTTATTTTACTATTAATGCATAGTCTACCTGTGGGCAATACATGATGCTAGTAAACAACCAACAATGTTTTTACTTAGTTTGTCGTTCATTACATTCTTTGAGTCCACTATGGTGAACTACAACCAATAATATGAATGACATACCAAAAGAAGAGAAACACTCATGTACTGAGATGAAATCACTGTGGTGATTATCAAAGCAATATAATATGAATATTGCTCTTAAAGACATATTTTTCTCATCTGTTATACGCATATATGGTATTTGTATGGACAAAATAATTAAGAAAAAAAAAATTGGTCCTACATAGTAGAGTTTTACTCCAGGATCATAGATCAAGGCACGGAAACATCAAACAAAATTTCTATCATCATGTTTACATAACAAATATGCCCAAAAACACTTAAAATGTGATTTTGAGGGTCTGAACGGCCAAAAAAAGGCTAAAATATGAAAAGTTTATGGAAATCCTATAAATCTTGAAGAAAATGTCATTTTCGTTCAGAAAAATCTATTTTCGTCAAATTTTGACACTTTTTCGGAAAAATGCGGAAACATTGATAAAAACTGATTTTATCTTGATTTAGAACTAAGAATATGATCATAACGAAGCGACTGATACCACATGTTAATGGATTCTATGATACGTAAGCATGATTAATATTAGCATGATTATGATTTAGGATCTTGATCATAAACTAGTTACTAATGTTGTAGAAACATACCCGTAGACATTGTTGAATACACAATGTGAGATCATGTTGAAGCAAACTTATAGATCTGAATTGTGTATTCTCTCCCTTCGCCTTTAGCCGCCATCCGTAAGCCATAATTGTGGTTTTCGTGAGATAACCCTAAGATGGATTTTGGGTTATATTTATAGGCAGAGAGAGGGACGAATTTCTCTATAAGATTAAATCTCAACCGTCCATCAAGGTTGTTAGATAATAGAGAATATCTTCTAAATTAAATCTCAATCCTATTAATTCAGCAACTTCCTGTTTAGACCATGATTGTTATATGGGCCACATAATAAATGCCTTTATTGAATTTCAGAATATCCACAAGTCCATAATAATAAGGACTTGCGGGTCACAAAATTTCTAACAGAAAAAATATAGAAAAGAGAAAAAAGAGCAGAGAAAAAATTGTTTTTAATAACTTTTAATGTAATAATTTTTTGTTGAAATAAAAATCATTAAAATCCTTATAAAATTAAATCCCAACAAGACTAATGTTGATATATTTTTGAAAAAATGACATGAAATAAAAAACGAGTATTGCCTAATGAGGAAAGTACTCATTTTATTAGTAACACATTAACTCAACAAATGAGTATTGTATTTTGTTATTTTAATATAATACTCATCTTTTTATGTCATTGTATTCTAAAAATAAGGGTATTCATTACATTTTTGGGGACAATGCTCATTTATCGAGTAACGAAATAACTCAAAAATGAGTATTGCATGACACTCTTTTTGTGGGTAGTACTCATTTTCTTAGTAAATAAAAAATATGTACTATACTTAATAAAACAAACATATAGTACTAATTTCAGTTAGTATGTTACTTAAAAAATGAATATTATTTCTAAATATATAATATGTACTCATTTTTTTATATTTAGTATTTTTTCAAAAGTATATCGACATTAATTTTGTTAGAATATATTTTTTATTAGAAATTTAACGATTTTTTTGTTTCGTAAAATTTTTAGAAAAAACTAAAAGTTATAAGAAAAATAATTTGTCTTTTTTTTCTTTTTTCCGCATTTTTCTTTCCACTTTTATCTCTCCCAGAAATGGAGACATCCTATTGGCTCCAAGTTTGCAGGAGTATGGTAGTGAAGAACATGTTTAGAAATAGGTGCAGATGGGGTGTTGTGTATCATTTTCCATCCAAAAAAGTTAGCAGAGTTGGTACTCTATCGAGAGTGTCTGTATATATATCCCTATAACAAACCGAGTGAGGAGTATGTGTGCATGCTAATCGACATGTTTGTTGCTTTTATTTATTTTTTAGTTTTTTGAAGTAAATAAAAAGATGAAAATGTTATATAAATGTTAGGCTTTAGGTATGTGTTTTCATCATACCAGTCCATGTGTGTTTTAACAATTTGGTTGTATGCTCATTATTTTGTTTGTTCCAATAGTTTGTCTGCATTCTAATCAGTCCAGTCTAATTATGTGTTTGACATCAAGAGTTTTTTAAAGAGATTTTCAGTAAAACATATGTGCTCATTGATTCAGTTTATTTGTTTGTTCAATCAGTCTATCTCAATGTTCATTAGCTTAGTATGTTTGTGTGTTCAAACATTCTGTCTGAGTATTAACTGGTCTAATTTATTTGTGTGTTTAGAAGTACGAGGGAGTAAGTTGACTTTTAATCAAGATGCTTTCTCTTAGTATGTTTTATATAGATTAGCACATGTTAATACAATGCTCATCATGTGTCTAAGAGAAAAAATAGTTTTGATTTAGATTTTGAAAATGACACACTACAAGTCGGAGGGGTCAACTGATCAACTGACAGAATCCATTTGCATGTGCTCCAGTAGTTTGACTATGTGCTCATTGGTCTATGTGTTGGTTATGTAGAAACATGTATGTGTGTTAATCAATTCAACCCACATGTATGCTTATTAATTCAAGATATTTGTGTGATTAAAGATTAGAATAAGTCAAATGGATGTTAATCGAACTACTTTCTCTCTCTCTCTCTCTCTTAATACATTAACCAATTCTTTTTAAATGCACAATTCTTTTTGCATTTTAATTTATAATTTTGTTGTACATCCGAGGAGTCAATTGAATCTTAATTGAGTTTTCTTCTTCTAACAAGTTGTATATAATTATTGTTATTACTAATTATGAACCCACATAAAAGATCAACTTCAGAACTAAGTTTGAATAATCATCAAGAATTTTTATTAGTATACATCAAAGATTTTATTAGGATAATCTAACTGCTATTCACGTGCTTTTCGCTAATTAAAAAAAAAATCTTTAGCTTCATTGGTCCGACGAAGCATGGCCGACAAGCTCTATTTGTAATATAATACACTTTTTTTTGTCTTCCAGGCTTCTAGCGACCATAGTCTTTGCTAAAACATGACTGAGCCCTGCGATCAAGTAAATTCCTTGCCCCCAACGAAGCTTCGTTGTGTGATAACAGGGCTGATGCCCGACGCCTTAATTGGGTGGTGTAAGCCAACGGGTAGCAAACACGGGTTCAAATCTATTGTCCCAGTGTCCCTATTAATCTCTATCATACACACTCATTTAAAAATCTTAGGGGTGGATTTTTGGATGAGGTTGGTGAGGATTTGTTGGGACACGACCACGACAGCAAATATGGGACATTAGATTTCGAGTGCTGTCCTTAGCATATCGCCTCGGAATCTTTAGTATGTTAATAGAGAAGATTTAAAACGAAAAAATAGGCTGCCTTAGCTGTTCATCCCTTTTTTGTTGTTCCCTCATCCGTTACGAAGGTAAGCGGTTGCTGCTGTTGTTTAAAATGACATCAAAACGTTAACAGTCAGCACTCAGCAATGAATTGTATGCAAATTATGTTGAGTTTACAAGCCCGTTCAACAGACCAGCATGAAACTTCTCATTCCGGGAAAAGAGTGATTGTACGACATGGTAGATGTTACACAATGGTTGCATATGTGGACGTATACACTTGTAACGAAACAATGTTAACAAATTGAATCTACAGACATTTCTAAAAAGATCATCACTTGTACTTGAGTATTGAAAAATACATGTCGGTAAGCCAGACTGGCTGTCTAACAACAGCTGCAGCTGAAACGACCACTGATCCCTGATCAACGAGCGGGACAGGCACAATGTTAACCTTGAGGTAAGGTAAGCCGCCATCCCACAACTTATCAAAGAAGCGTTTCTTTAAATAAGATGTAAGCCCATCAGTATGTCGTGTAACTCAACTGAATTATTCCAAGAAGCTTTTCAGGTTTATGTGTGATATGTGGAGTTGAAGCTGACAAGCACATGCCACTTGACAGGCTTGAATCCTACCTCTCTGCCATCCAAATAATTACACCAGCCAAGAGGTTAGAGCTATTTGATACAGTTTGATACTGAATCAAGCATCAAAACAAAATAGAAAGATGCTTGAGTCATTTTCATTTTCTGGCATTGAATTGCTCAACAAGAGTGAACATTGCCTTAAGCCGATCAGACAAATTGGATACAGTGCTCTTTGTGATCTTCTTTTGATGTTTAAAACTCTTCAGCCATTCAATTCCCAAGGATACTTGGACATTGCAAGCCTTTGGTCTGTTGCCATTTTCTTCAACTTGGTATCTGAGGTGAAGCTGCACAGTAACGTCTGTGTTTTATTAAAAGCATACCAACGAGAAAATTAAGAACAATGGAAGAGGTATATGACATCATACGTTGAAATAATCGCAAAACGGTATTCCTTGGAGTGTAATAACCTCTTCAACAAGCCAGCCACTCTTCTCAGATGTTGGAGACTTCTGCTGAGTGCTAGTCACTTCCCCTCCATGTATGGTGACAGATTTGCTGAATTTGTAGTTGAGTTGTCGTAGGAATATATCACCTCTAACTTCTTCCCATGGGGTAAAGGTATAATCAACACAGCCAACCTGCTCCATTACTTTTCGCTCCAAAAGACCTCCACTAAATAATTCCATCACCAGGTCGATCTGAGAAGAAACAACAATGGCAACATGTATTAAAGGTCGGCTACTTCTTACATATTGTTTCACGGTGACAGCAAACAATGATAAGATCCAAAACATAAGGCTTGCATCACGTTAGAGAGAGAGAGAGAGACAGACTTACAGGAAGTGGTATGATTGTGGAATAGACCTCTGACATTTTTGCTTCCTCTATGGTCAGGAATGACCCACTTTCTTCGTGCTGGAGACCTTTTAGATTAGTTTCAGATTCTTCCACAATCTGAACTTTTTGTTCAGGAGTCAAGGATCTTGCCTTCCATAATGCCATGATTGTCCTGTTTGTTGTTGGATATGCATTGCCAGATTTTTTTTAGAACACTTTCAATAAAAAGAAGGCAGTAGCAAACAACTAAATAATAACAACGAAAACATGTAGGGCAAGTGGGCAACAATAATGAAAGCCTCATAGTTGATTCATAGTTCTATCTTTTCTATTTGGTCGCTATCTTGGGTCATATTAGTGAATAGACGGCAAATCATATTTGCCAATAGCTCTCAATCTCAACTTAACAATTGAAGTCTTCCTCTATCCATCAACTTATAACTCTTTCCTTAACACAAACATCGGCCTACATTTGATATGCCCAACACATTGGATACTACTTGTCCCATTGTTGGTTCTCTGTGCTCCAATGTTTTATCTTTCATGTATTGATCAATCTAGTCACTTCCAAGTCACTCAGAACTGGTACTATGACAAACAAACCAGAACAGTGTATCTAAGATGCTTTGTAAATATCAAACTGAATCCCACACCAGTTCCTGTAGTGAAGCCACGGGTGCAGATCCATGTTCCAGATATCATATTCCTAATGCTGTTCTACCCTTGACTCCAAGCTTATGTCAGGAACCTGAAGGACCTCGGGTTAGAATGATAACAAGAAAAGTGCATCCTCATTGTTCTAGACTCTACTGCACATTGTTGTTGCATAATCCTACGCAAAGGACTCTTATTGATGATCTAGAGATAGATCACGTACAGCAGGTTGATGTAGGTCAAAAGACAGATTAGTTTTCATTGCATTCTATATTATCATGATAATTAGCTTTTGAGTTTCTTTTCACTGTTAATCAATTTATAAAATAGAGGACCACTTCTCTCGTAATGGGAATGGTAATGTGATTTTACCCTATTAAAGCCTTAAGGAATTTTACATGCAGCACATTGCAGGTTTTGTTGCGAATTTGGTGACCACTTCTCTGGTTTCCCATCAACCCGATCCCTTTTTCTCAATAGAGGACATCTGAACCGACAGCACAGCACAGCACAGACAACAGCCAGACCTGTTAAGTGCTGTGACAAATGGTTTGCTCGTGGAAGACATCTGACATAGGCCTTCAGACATTTTTACCCAAGGTAATTTATCTGTGGCACTGGAGTTGTAAGAGTAAGATAAACCTAGTATTTAGTAGATGGAGACACTGAAAAGAAAACTGACACCAGTCCAGATCTCAGAATACAAAGCAAAACAGAGCCCTGATAGAAAAGAACTATAGTTTTCTGTGATTATTGTTCAAATTGATGATATCCAACAAATTAAACATATTACTCATAAATTAAACATGGGTTGCTTGTCCCATTTTGTTCTGTTCTCATATGAGAGCTAGGATTGACGGTGTCCCTAATTGGCATAGGAAATTACAATCAGATGACAGATGAAGCAAATGTGTGAAAGAAAATCAACAAAACATAGATCAGGACTAATCACCTTTGGGCATTTTGGAAGGAAACAAATGACTGGAAATGGTACTTCAACCTCCCGTCAGAATCCACAGATTTCGCTCCATGTTTTGCATCCATACCTTTGCCACGGCGGAGAACAAATAAAAGAGATGGACTCCCCATTGATGCCAAAGTTGGAGGAATGACCTGTATGTCCTCAATATCCTCCCATACAAAAAAGAATGTAGTTTTGTGTCCAAATAGGTTTGCATGGAATCCTATTATTCTAGGTGACAGAAAAAGACGACCCTGCAGTTCAATTACAAAGTACGATTATAATGTGACTTCAGGATACTAAAATCTATGCAATTTTAACTGAGCAAATACATAAAGCAATTTCTCGAATGCCCATCTAGCCATCATGTTCATTACAAATTACATACCTGCAAAGGCATTTTACGCTTTAGGTGACATGTAAAATCATTGATGAGAAATTCCTCTGCTGGAAGGGCAAAAAGCTTCTGAAATGCTGAATTGGTTTGAGGAGATCTTTGATTTATCTGTATTCAATTCAAGAAAGTAATATATAATTCACAAATACCAGAAAACAGATAATAAGAAATTTCGAGTGATGTGTTGATGGAACATCAAGGTAGGAAAAAGTATAACCTTCTTGCCGACCTCCTTTTCCATCTTTGATAGATAATCTCTAACAACTTCTGTCCCTAATGTATTATTCAAAAAGATCCTTAGATGCAGCTTTGATTGACATGCCTGAGCCAGTTTCCCTTGGAGTGGAATCCACAGATCAGCCAGGTCTGATAAGTTAGACTTTAAGAAATTTATTTCGGCATGGCCAAGGATAGTAGCTTCATCAAAAGGTCCATCAAAGTCATAAACATCCACTTCCATGACAGAAGGAGGATCCTTCATGGCATCGAACTCAAATATTTCTGTGTTCAGACAATATGATGTCAAAGTAATCAGAACATGAGAGAGTTTGTCAAGAAAATTGTACGAATATGCATTTGTTGCTTTCTAAAATATAGAGAAAAGCAAAATGCATACTGATCTTACCATTCCACTGAGGGTCTGCTGCCTGAAATTTGATTGAACTAGTTTTTGTTTTACCGTTGCAGGTAAAAACTACATAAGGATCAGAGAATTCAGAAGAATCAACAGCAGCTAAACTATTTCCTTCAATCAATGCAACAGTCAGCAGCCATCCATCACCCTGTGCTTTAACTCCATGATCACTTCCTACAGTTACAGATATCCACATATTAATAAAGGAAAATAGGTGCATGCACCTACACATGAAACAGAAGGTGAAGAAGCATTGAAGGAAACAATCTTATCAAATAAGCAAGTGCAACAGTCATGAAGGGGAATAATAATGGTAGCGCCTGTAAGGATAAGTATTCGTTGAAATCGTAAACAGAATAACAGAAAATGAGTAGTCAGGCAAAATTAGACACATTCCAAGCTAAATTTCGTCACGAAAATTGCAGGAATTAAGTTTGCAAGAAAACAGATGTAACGAAAATACAATTATGTATGTGTTTTAGTCACAACATGTACATTTGTATCGCTTATTTTCAAACAAAAAATAGCACTTTATTATATATTGTATTGAGCCTTATTCATTGACATATTGTGTGTGTGTGTGTGTGTTTTTTGGGGTGGGGGGGGGGGGTCTTGTGGCAAATGGAGACACCATGGTAAATCCTCCTTAAAAGCCTCTATTATAGTATAAAACCCAAATGATGACCGGCCTCTTTTAATAGTGGAAAGAGGCGTAGAGTGGGCCCTACTAGGAGAATAAGAAACAAATCTAAATTCTGACAGAAGGTATTGTGGAATACATAGTATTGATCCATACATGGGTAAGCATGTTGAGTTCTTTACTTTAGTAATTTGGGCTATTAGCAATGTTCAAAATTTCATCGGAATTGGCAAAATTTCACTGATTATTTTGATGCTGACAGTCATCGGCCATAGAATTGGCCTTTAAGGAATTTCACCAGAAAAAAAAAATCAACAATTTTTTTTATTTGACAAAATTAGGTAAATTTCGATTAAAAAAGGCTCATTTCCGCATTTCGACGAAATTTCGAGAAACACAAGTATTATTTGGAGAAATGGGGTACGATGTCTGCAAATTTTACTATATGATTCATTGGGTTTGTTAGGGGCAATCTAGGTTATGTTTCTTCTCTTCCTAGCCTAATTCTACCTCTCTCCTATTTCTCCCACTTCTATAAAGATCTACAAAGGAAATATTTAAAAATGGGTGTGGGAGTGATATCTATGGCTATGATGACCCGCTAACTTTCATTTTTGAGGTCACATGATTTTGTTAATAATGCACAAAATTTGCATGACTATCGAGATATTTTGCATGTATGCCATTATCAATCACTCTGACTACATAGTTGCCTCCTATAAGGCTCTAGCTACAAAAGCACACGACCAAGAACAAAGCTTGAGTTAATCCATGAATATGCATTTTATCACTAGTAGTATATAGAGATTAACAATGAGACACATCTATGTTTGTATCATGGAACAAAACTTCAGCGAAGTTGGGCGAAATTTCGTCGAAACTTCGAACTTCGAACCTAGGCGAAGTCGAATCCTCAATACTTCGGCTTCGTCTAAACTTCGGGGCGAAGTTTCCCTGATTTCGTCGAAGTTGGTTTTTTTGTATGTATTTTCGTCTCAACTTCTCCGAAGTTGTCGAAGTTTCCTCGAAGTTGGCGAAGTTGGGGCGAAATTGAGACGACCCAGAACATTAATTCTAACTAGTGCACTAATGGCCATATAATACATAAGTGTTGCCTCCAACCCTCTTCACAACTTCTAATATCAACTCCTATGTTTGTTGTTGCCACTCTTTCCTATTTGGTTGTATATTTGTATATAATACATATGTTCAACACTTGAACTGTATTAGTATGTGTATTGCATGCTTGACCATTGCATGCGCACATCATATTATCAACCTACTTAGGGCTAAAGACTCATGAATCGTGTATTTTTGTTAAATTAGCAATTATAAGAGAGAGGTATAACATAATTAGAAGTTTTCAATCGAAGTTTCCTTCAAATTCACATCATTTTCTTCAAAAATCGGCATCGAAGTTTGTCGAAGTTTGCGTCTAAACTTCCTCGAAACTTCCTCGAAGTTTCCACAAACTTCCACTTCCACACCTGGCGAAGTCGACACGAAGTCGGAAGTCCTGCACCATGGTTTGTATAAAACAAAATAAACTGGAGCCAATATGTTGATAGGTATAATCAACAAGGAGGATGAGAACCATCATGTTTCAACTAGATACATAAACCATAATTGTCTCATGCTTCCTCAATACTCACATACATACCACTGCAACATTGTTTATGTCCTTCGTCCTATAATCCTACCTAGAGGTCCTACCATCCTAGATCATGTCATCTTTCCATAAAGTTGTGTATTTAAGTCTATATATTGTGCTTGCAAACTATAATGACTTAATTCATTCATTTCACCATTTCATTGACCTCGAAATTCCCATCGAAATTGTTCAGCTTCTGTCACTCACACATGAGGAGCCCCTTCCCCTCACATATCCAATATGATTATTGTTGCATATTTGAGTAGATCTACACTAGTAGATCGTTCTGATAAATTTTCGCTAAATAATTCGATCAATTGGTCGTCGAAACGTTAGGAATGCATCAGTCGAAATTTTTATTTCTGTAGCATTTCTGTAGCTACCGAAACGGCGTCAAAATCGAACATTTTCTTCCTTGGCTATCCTATTAGCATAAAATTATATTATCAAGTACGAATTTTGAGTGAGACCTTCCATTACACCTAGTTCTACTTTTTTCCTATTCTGAGTAGAATTACTATATGAAACGAAGTTAAAACGGAAAGAGCTAGACCTAAATTAAGTTGGGGAGAGCTAGATGCATTGCATCTCAATGAATATATGACCAAAAATAGAGCTGAATGGAAATGAACAATCCATTAGCCTACCCAAACATGGTTGGGACTAAGGCTTAGACTATGATGATGATTCTTCAATTCAATTCAGGTAAGACTTATTTAATGAAAATTCTAATTAGCCAGTTGTGGCATGTCCTGGCAGATTACATCGATTAAATTGAAATGAATTTGAACTGTCACCTGTTCTTTTTCTCTCCAATTCTACATTTGGTATCAAAATCCCATTATGATCCATGTTTCTCATCAATGTTTTGCATGGTTGTCCACTTTTCCCCATTTTTTATTATCTTTTCAGTCCATCCTCTCCCCCCAGAATAGTTCTTCTCATGGTTGTCAAGGTGTCTCAACACCCATTAATTTAAGCTAGGCACTTAGGCGCCTACCTTTTTTGTATATTAATCACTTTCATGTCTTTATATAATGTTCTCCAACGGAGTGAGCGTATAAAGCTTCACAGTGCATATCTATACATATCAGACAAATACAAAAGCAAAATGATATACATAAAGTTACTTTTTCACAGGATTTTGCATTGTTTCGGGAGTGGATGGCAGGGGATCCTTCATCCTTGGGCATGCAAAAGCTTAGGAAAACACCATAATAACCATGAATCTTCTCAGTTGTGACCAGACCATGTTGTGATTTCCATCTTTCCATCTGAAACGAACGGCAGGTTCAAATCACCTATATTCATCAAATCCCTAGAATAGATGATAGACCAGGCTAATGACACCTTGCCTATGGCCCCATCAATATGACATGTTGTTATTCCCTGAGCAGTCTTGTGAGCCTTCTCTACCAACCATGTGCATAATGCTCCCCTAGTTAGAGGCCAGCATCAACCACAACAAGACATCATGATTCCTAGGTTCCTATAGGTGGTGCGATCAATCGGGCTCAAATCGGCACTGCATCAAAACATTACTGTTGACCTTGAGCTCTTGTGTCATTCCCCTAACATGAAAAAGAGACTTAGGGCACACCCACAATAACCCTCCTTTTCTTAACTCATAAAAAGGAATGATGCCAAAGAATGTTAGTCCCCACGTGTCTCCTTTCCTACTTTCATATTTGGCCTCATTTGGACGTTTTCAAAAAAAAAAATGGCCTCATTTGGACAAGGAGCCACACCGCCTAAGCTAAATTCCAAAAAGTAGAAGAATAAATCTCAAGAAATAATTTCATTTGTGGTTGATGACCATAAATTCTTATTTTACATTAGGGCTATAAATTTAGAAAAAAAGATCTTAGAGATTTTAAACACGTTGAGTTAATTGCAAAATTAATTCACATTGTGCCTCTTTACCACTTTGCATAGTCAATATGAGAAAAAAGAACCTCCGGCCGAGAATGTTAGCTACCAAGACCATCAATTTAATCGTCCTGCCAGCCATAGAATTAAATGTCCGATTTCGATGCCGTGTCCGATGGCCCAAAAACAGAAATTTTTCGAAATTTCGCACTAAATTTCGATATTTACGGCCCTAACGATTTCGACGACCAAATAAGCGAATTAAATCATGAAAATTTACCAGGATGATCTAAACGCCAAGATCTACTCAAATATGCAATAATATTTCATATTGGATATGGGGAGGGGGGGTCTCCCACATTTGTAAGTGAAGGAAGCTGAACAGTTTTGACAGAATTTCGATGGCAATTTCGATGGCAAAATGAAGGAATTAAGCTTTGAAATTCTGCAAACACAAAGTCTAGACATAAACACACTAGATTATATAATAAATCTATATGTTTAGAGGTTAGGGTGGGATCCATGTCTTGATGAGTGAGTGCACAAATGAACAGAATTGTCAAGTCCGTTAGACTGTAAACAGATTACAAACCCACAATTTACCACTTAGACCTTAAAACTTACAGTTGCAAGTTACAAACTTACATGTTACAACTTATATAAGTCTAGTGTTAAAATTTAGTTAGGTTACATGGGTCATGTATACATAGATCAAAGAAAATGCATTATTTTGTAGTCATTTTATGTATAAATATGTGTCATATAACAAATTTATTGTAGAATTGCAGACTTAATACTATTATTTCATAGATCCTCAAGTTTGTTTGTAGTTCATATGATTTTCGAAAGAGAATCGCCAAAATACCTAACATGTAGCAGCAGCACTTAGAACTTTGTTATTTTTCATAGTATCTATTCACATCTTTTAGAAGAGTGTAAACATAGAAAGAGGTATACATGGGCTAGGGATAGGGGAAACGTACCTTAGAATCAAAGAAAATAGCCTCTATAAGCAAAAGATACAAAGAGAATCGCCAAAATACCTAACATGTAGTGGCAGCAGTCTTAGGAACAAATATCTCGAAATTTCTATCGAAATTTTGTCATTTTGCGAAATTATGGCCCAAACTGGGTGAAATTTGCACTGTTTTGCGAAATTTCGCACCTAAGTGTGAAATTTTAACGAAATTTCTATGAAATGACGTCCCATTCTCTGCGTACATGTGTTTCGATGTCCGATTGAAAAAAAAATCGGAAATTTCGGTCGAAATTTCGCAATTTCGATCGAAATTTTGTACGATGCTGCCAGCCTATAGCTAAATAAATATGGAACTGGTGACTCTGAAACTCTTTCAAAATATGCTCTATAGAATTGAGGTTCATTGATTGAGAGGCATCAAGTCCATGAAGACAAGCATACAAAATGCACAGGCCAGGTTGACAGAGACATCTCTAATTCTCTATCTTGGAGGAAACAATTACACACAAAAAAAACACAGATCAAAACTGGCCTGCCATGTGTCCCATATCAACTACAGACCAAAAACACATCAACAATTGACTGCAAGGGAGTAACTTAGTGATGATCGTGGACCAAGGTGCTAACTGCGAGGTCTCAAGTCATTTCTAGTTGGGGCGTTAAATTATTACGAATTTTCTATCTGAAATTGCAGTTTGCAACACCAGTGCATTGCATCAGCCCCTGATTTATCTACCCGTTATGGCGTCTTATCAGGAGTTCTCCTCCCTTTGGGGTTCCAAATAAATGATTTGAGTTGGAGTGGAACATGGATACTGTTGACAAATACGCTCAAACGTTCTATGACTTGGTCTATAGATCTGAAGCCTCCTCAAGTGATGAAATCTTGATCATTTGAATACTAAGGGTCTCTTCACACCAATTGCAACTACACCTCTAGCTACTTGCTTACATAACATGGATGATATTGGCGATACAGTGACTCAAGTAGAGAACGTCTGCAACCTGGTACAACAATACGTGACTCTATCGTGTAAAAAAGCGAATCTACATGACACCTTCAGTCAACATTATAACCACTTCTATTACAACTTCGAAGACACCTTATCGCTGAAGCCACTCGGAGTACTTCACCAAGTGTAAATTTAGCATGGTTATCACTTATCAGAACCAAACCGGACCGGCCGGTTGAACCGGGAACCGGTCACTCTACCGGGTCGGTTCTCTCCTAAAGCCGGAAATGAAGTCTGACCGGCATCAAATCGGTTGAACCGGTGAACCGGTCCGGTTTTAGCCCAACCAACCAGTTCTCTCACATTACAAGTAAATGCATTTTTGCTGCTAGTTTTTGTTAATCAATATTGAATACAATACAAATGTTTGTATATAAATGTCCATGAATAGAATAATATTTGTTATTTGGTCTATTTATCAAGTTATTGTGAGCAATTGTGCTATTATTCATGTTTCATAACTTTTGCAAGGATATTTTCCATGGGTATCAAAGACATTTATATATTTTTAAACTATTGAACCGGTCAGACCACTGGTTGAACCAGTGAACTGTGAACCAGAGCCCTCACAAGTTCGCTGACCGGTTCGAGTCAGACAACCCTGAAATTTAGAGAAGAATATGAAGATGCATAACCCACCAGCAAGGTGAATTATAATGGTGATGAAGAAGAAAATGAACAGATTATTTCTAAAACAAAAGGGATGTGCAGATTGTCAATGCTCCAATCTAATTTACTTCAAAATGAAATGTGGTGGGAAAACGTATGTGTAAAGTGATGGAGTTCCACCAACCTCCTCTCTGCCTTAGTAGTTCTATGGATTAATCTGATGAAGAGTCCATCCATACATGGGCCCATCTAGGAACTTATTCGTATTTTTGTCTGCCGATGATGATCTAATTTTAGTGTTAATATATGTATGAAGTGTTGTCTACTATTGGATCTGATGAAGGATCTGATGGCCTCTTTTATCTGGATGATCTGCCAAGACTGGACAAGGTTGCATTGGCTTCTACTTTATCGGCATTATCTGCATCAGTCTCTGCATTACAATGGCACTACCGTCTTGGACACCCTTCTTCTGAAAAACTAAGACATGTCATTTCTAGTGTTGGCACTCATAAGTTTCAGTGTGAATCATGTTAGTTAGGGAAACAGACTAGGGTTGTTTACCCTAAACGTCCTTAGAGTAGTAGCAAAAACTTTTTTGATCTTGTTCATGCTGATGTATGGGGTCCTTGTAATGTGCCTAATTTGTCTGGCTACAAATACTTTTTACTATTTATTGATGATTTCTCTCGGACCACTTGGTTGTTTCTATTGAAAAGTAGGTCTGAAGTGTTGTCTACTATTCAATTCTTTTTTGCTGAGGTGAAAACACATATATTGTCATTTAGAAAAATAGGAAATTTCTTTTGCTATTTCTAGTTTCTAGTTGGTTAGCTTTTGTTTCTTATTGAGTTAATATTTTCCTAAAGGAGCACTATATGGGTTCATCAAGGTCTTGCATAATCAAGAACCTGTAAACAACCAATCAAGGGGCACTGTCCCCAACAGTGGAGATTGATTAGATTGGATTGAGTCAGGGTTGTGTTTCTGTTTTCTCTACTCTCAGATTCTACTTCAGGGTGGCTCCAGGATGACTAGCCTCCTAGGAATTTTAATTTGAACGTCATTCAGAGTCTGAAGGGTTGCTTGCTCCAATGAGAAGAGTTTTCTTATTTTAGTTCTTAATAATTCAATAATAACCTTACTTGCAGGAGAAGTCGCATGAAATCCATCAGGGTTACTTGACATTTCGCTTACCGTCATTCTTAATATCCCATTGAATATAATGAATGCTTTGAACGAAAACAGATACTAATCGAGGGAATTTATAAACCAAAACACATTTAATTAGCCAAGAAATATTAAGAACCTGGACGTGTTTGTGGGAGTAATTACCTTTTTGCCTTCTAGCTTGAAGAAAACGGCCTATCATTTTCAGAGCTCGTTCACCTTGAAGAACAAGCAGTCCTGAAACAACAACCTCACCAATAGAATCCGGCAAATCTAGTCCAACAAATTCAAGTCCTTGCAATGCAGTGGGGCGAGTTAACAGTATGTGTGCAAGAATATAGAATGCTGCAAACACACTAGAAATAACAGTAAAATTGCCCAGAAACCGAAATGCCAGTTTCCAGTCAGACTCCTTTTCAGCCTTCAGAGAAGCCAATATCTGTTCCTTGTTGGTTCCCAGATCCTTTGCATCAACAGGTTTTATATTCTCAGATATTATATCGGAAAACTGAGCAAAGCTATCTCGTAATCCTTGTCGAGCTCCATTTTCAATCATCCCTTTCATCATTGTACTTTGTAGGAAATTCATTCTCCAGGATATAACAAGCCGAGAAGACTGTTCTTCTGAGGGCAACTCAGGGCCTGTAGTTATACAAAAGAGAAGTTCTGTTTTAAAACAGCTACCGTAAGGAACATCAGGTGTACTCACACTTTCAAGTACTGCATAACTCTTTCCGTCTGCCTTAAGATATGTTTGTTCTTCCGTAGCTTTCACAGCCTTGATCAACTTCGTAGCAGCTTTTGTATAAGTAACCACTCTTTTTAATCTTCCAGCATCAAGATGCCAAGGTCCTTGTTGCAAGCCTGTTGTTCCCTGCTTCTCTGCCAGAGATGGTAGAAGATTCGAACTGGGAGAGAATAAAAAGGAATTTAGTTTTTCTGGTGAGGCAGTATAAGCTTGGTCCAAGAGTACCCCTCCCGGTAGATTCTCAGGCATTTCTTCTCCTTGATCTTTAGATTCAACCTGTTTCAGTATCTCATCAAATGAGATATTAGAAGATGCTTCTTCTATTTTCTCTTCATTCACAGACAATGAATTAACCGGAAGTTCAGTAATGTTAGAGGCGTCAGTATCTTTAATTTCCACATCTTTCCCTAGAAATATCTGGACTATACGGTCAACAAATCTAGGTTGATCAATCTTTTCTTCGTTAGATGAAGCATTTTCTTCCACTTCATTTGTCACTATTTTCAAAGGTTTGGTTGGAGAAACCGATACTTGTTCCGTATCAGATTTATAAGAGGAAGAATGAGAATTTGGAAGGATTGATTCCATTGGTCCATCCAAGGAAGCACCTTTTAGGGACAATGATATCATAAGCCGAATTTCTCCTGCAATGACAAAAAAGCACTATAAACAGTTTGACAACCAAATCAATTAGAGAGAAAATGTAAGCAACACCATTTGGAAAGGAAAAAAGACATCTTGAACAACTCGCACTCTTAAGTTGTAACAAAAAAGAAGCCAGAGCATATACAGACAAGATTTCAGATAACCATCTAGGTTTCTTTAAATTCTTCATGGCCAGAAATAAGTAAAGAGCGTGATGTATTGCAAGAACGACACCTCTGACTATGTTCAGGTCAATACTTACAAGGTTCTTTCTTTTTCAGATAACCATCTAGGTTTCCTTAAATTCTGCATGGCTACGAATAAGTAAAGAAAATGTATTGCAAGAACAAAACCTCTGACTATGTTCGAGTCAATACTTACAAGGTTCTTTCTTTTTCATTGTGCCCTATCTTGAAGCATAGTTATATGGTAAAATGAAGTTGTATCCTCAAAATCACCCCATGATCCCCAAATCAGTATCTCCTGATGGCGCTTCTAAGAAGACAATATCCTTATATTAGAAGCTACTTGGTTACTAGAACCCTTCTTCAAACATGCTTTAGAGTTATCAACCTATAATAATTAAAAAGAAAACACATCTCACCATTGAGATAATACAGTTATAGAAAGTTCTTAAATGGAAGTAGCACCACTTCCAGAAAGGTAAGCTTTAACTTTCTCAAGCTGGCTAAAGCATTGCTCCTACCCATGGTATCCCGCCCGGTAATGAATCTTTGAAGAAGAAATCGATTGTGGGATGAAAGAAATTCATATCCAACAGATGTTATGGAACAAAGGGTGTAAAGTAAGTGGGTTGCTGAAGCGGACAGGAACACAAATTCTATCATGTATTTATCAAGGATAGATGGACAAAAGCAGAATTCTTAAAATGATGTCAGTTTAAATATTATTAGCTCTTATTAATTTATATATATATATGCCCCGCACTCAATATTGAGTAACAACCCTTTTCAGGTTCATTGTCGCATGAGAAAAAACACAGATACCCCAAAATAGGTATCCTGCCCGTACTGGACACGTATTGGATGCCAATACTCCTTGCCTTGGATGTGCCTGGAGTAGATACTTCTTCATATGTATCCAACTATTTTCATTTTTTTAAGGCCGGATACTTTGTGGACACAGCCCGGATGTGGATAGGGCTCGACCCATTCATATAGATTTACATACAAATCTGAATTGAATTTTCTGTGCCTATTTTTATTGTTAGTTCTATATTTATTTTATGTTAAAACTCTTTGGCTCTTAAATAATAAAGAGTTTTGGAACTACCGCAAAATCAGTCTAAATGGTAATTATGGATCTATACAGCACTGTTCTATAAACTCACTATTACTGCTAGTTCCAAATTCATATGAATTCATATGATTGATCTAGTAAGTTAGTAACTTAATTCTAGTATCACAATTTTCTTAACCCCTTTGCCTCTCATATAAAAGTTGGATGTTAGAGCTACAATGTTAATTATAGATCTATAGATGTTCAATTTTGTAAACACATTTGTTATTAAAAATATATCCTACTAGACTTTGATCAAATGTGTGGCCAATGCCCATATTAAGTTGACGGTATCAATTCATTAGGGTGATTGTTAGGATGACGACCCATCATGGTGCTATACCGATTTCTTGTAGCATGTCACTAAGAATATCTCTTATAGTCTCACTAGTTAAAATTCAAGTTCTGTTTGTTGCTTGGTTCTTAGGGGTTTTTCATGTGAGCCATATAATTGAACTCCTGGAACTACATCTTTGTTTCCGGCATCCAATTTGCACTGGTCTTTCTATCTTTATTATCTGATCTTAATGTCTAGGACATGAGTCTTTCGATTGTATGACAATCATGCACCTCTGTAAATATATGTGACTATTTTATCAGAAGCATCCCAGGGTGGCATCCTTGAATCTTGTTGCAAGTATTGTAACAAAGAGAACTCGTGATCATATACTAAGGCAAAAGCTCAATTTACTAAAGATCACATGCAACCTAAGTGAGTGTGAAAGGTTGTTCATGTGACCAAACAACGATTAAAAAATGGCATGCCTAAGAAAGTCCCTTTTCTTTCTATTTAGTATGGTTTTGAGAAAACATGTCTTGAGGCTTTCAAGGTTTACGCCTCAAGGCAAGCCTATCCCATTTGTACCTCGAGCCTTACGCCTCGATGTCATGGACCGAGGCTTGCACCTCAAAATCTCTGAAGCTTGCCTCAGAATACTGCGGCTTAGCTGAGGCCCAAGCCTCAATTCTGGATCATGATGTCTTATGTTAACCACCATGTTTTCTTTGCTTTTTAAGACAATTACATACACTTTCTTAAAAAGTTTTCTGATCAGATTTTTGGTAATTGATTATCATTTCCCATTAGTGAATTTACACAACTTGTATTTGTTTAGACTCAAAAATCAACATTACTTTTTATATTTGCCAAATTTATTTTTGTGCCACATGTTTCATTTAATTTGTTAGTAGTGTTTAATCTCATTCTTATCTATTTGTTTTCTACTAATCCCAAATTATGTACACCCTAATTCTCCTTATCAAGTCATAAAATTGGATCTAATATTACAAAGCAATAAATCATTGATATCTTATTATTTACTATTACTTTATTATTTTGCTGATCTCTTTTATTGAAATTGCACTTTCCCTATCTCTTCTTGTTTAATTAGGTATAAACTTAGGTAAAAAAAATATTTCGTTTTACTTTTATTACACATAATTATTTATAATATAACAAACACATTCATGCATAAAGACATCTAGATATACACATATATTTAATATATATACACATATACATACATATAAATGTGTGTATATATGTATGTATTGTTTTTTATGAATGCTTGTACCTATTCTGGGCTTACACCTGCCTCATTGAGAAAACAAATGCCTCATTACGCCTCACACACTTTAAAACATTGATATTTACCTTAACTGAATTATTGTCTTAATTTGCAACTTTAATTAATAGAAATATTGGTATATGTTTGATCTAAAAATTGATAATAAAATGGTTTTGTATATATTGCCGTATTTGTACCTATTAATTTCAAAACTCGTTGCACCCCTTTCATGTATTTGCACATGTTGTGTATGTCTTTGCTTCATAGATACCGGTGTATGAAGCAGGTAATGTCCCTCATTCTCTTATATCATATGTATCGACATTCTATCTCAGTGAAGTATCTATAGAGAATATAATCTTCTACTTGGCTTTTCATGTAGAAGACATGGCCCTAAAGTTACCCATGTTGTTTTCATTGATGACTCTTATCTGAATTCTCACAAACACAATGAGATATCCTCACTATCATTAACAATTCCTAGATCAACATTGTCTTTATTCTAGGCATTAAGACATTTTAAACAAATATGTTTCCTTCAATCAAAAGGGGCATGACTCTCAAACTCTCCATAGGTTGAGGGGCTTTCAGAGAATGACAACAAAGGATCATTGGTTGAGATGTAGAATTTTTTTAAGGCAATAAACTAATGAACCTTTTAATGTCTCTCTTATCAAGGTTATATGGGAAAAAAGGAGTGTCTCAGGATGCTAGAACGAACTTTGAGTGAAAATATCCTTAGTATTACATCCTTTATACAAGTATTAATAGGTATAGGTTGGGACTAGAAGTGGGTAAAGAAGCATTTCTATCTTGATGCTTGGCTTAAAGTTTAAACCCAATACCCTAGTCATATGTGGGGTCATATGTGGGGGTAGCTTTTTTCATCTCAAAAATATCAATTAGGCTTGCTTGCTCAAAATGGTTTGCAGAATTGCTTTTAGTAAGGACTTGGAAGGTAATATTCTTGCTAGTCTTTAGAATCATCTGTTATGGAAAGATGTTGTTTCCTTCAGCCGCTTCTTTTCTAAGGTTGCACAAGTATGCAGGTGATAGAAATGGTATTCAGACTTGGTGAAACTAATGACTTCTTGTAATTTATTTCTTGATATATTATTTACCAGCACATACCCACTAAGCTTACTGATACAACAGCATATTTTCTGCTCCTGGAATTAGGATAATGTCATCATTTAAGCTGGGCTTGTTGCATTATCCTTCTTTTTCATTTGCACAAGTGATGCAGGTGATAGAAATGGTATTCAGACTTAATGAAACTAATGAGTTCTTGTAATTTATTCTTGATATATTATTTACCAGCACATACCCACTAAGCTTACAGATACAACAGTATTTTCTGCTCCTTGGAATTAGGATAATGTCATCATTTAAGCCTCAATCCAAATAATGTTGGGGCTTGTTACATGATCCTTCTTTTTCATTCAGCTGTATTAAGGGTCATATTTTCATCTGGATGCAATTCATATTTACATTGACAATCGATGTAGCTACTGGTATTGTAGATATGGATTATGGACCTAGAATCTTGTTCAATTGTTTTTTTATATGGGGATTGAATACTTTAGGGCTTCAAATGAGTGAATAATATCATCATTGTCATTGCAATCACCAGACTGTATATCGCTCAGATGATATCCTGAAGACTGGCTATCATAAAGATTTCTGGGGTGCTATAAGTCGTATCTTCTAAATTATCTGCTATGGAAAGTTATTATTTCCTTTTGTGATCTTTTTCAAGGTTGTCCATGCAATGCAAGTGATAGGAATGGTATTTGAAGAAACAAGAGGCTTCGAGTATATAATAACTTTTCCTTGATAAATTAGTCACCAGCATATACCCATCAACCATAATGATAAGATGGTACATTTTTCTGC
The DNA here is from genome assembly GCA_963693085.1 of Alisma plantago-aquatica. Lineage (NCBI taxonomy): Eukaryota > Viridiplantae > Streptophyta > Magnoliopsida > Alismatales > Alismataceae > Alisma > Alisma plantago-aquatica. Next base: position 1,555,173,519 of record OY856409.1, read on the forward strand.
TCCTTGAAATCTGAAACAACATCATCATCTAAGCCTCGTTGGGGTTTCTTACATGATGCCTCTTTTCCATTCAGCTTCGTTTTGAGTCATATACTTATCTTGATGCAATTCATATACACTGTGACAGATACAGTTAATAGTATTGAAGATATTGGCCTAGAAACTTCTCAAATTGGTTTCTAATATGGGATCTAAATAAGTGAATAACATCATCGCTAATCGGCTGATTCTACTTCATTCAATGGTAATCTTATGACCAGTATACAGATATTAAGGATTTTAAAAAAAAAACATTTCTCAGCAATACTTTGATGTTAAAAGAGGCGCTAAAAGAAGGGTGTACTTGATTTCTGATGTTTGTAATTGGCACGATGCTCTTCAGCCCATCAATAAAGGAACATCTCTTCAATCTATTGTGACTCGTGTGTTCTGGCTTGCATCAGCTCATTCTATCCAGTTTACTATTTTTAAGATCGGAAGGAATAAGCCCAAAAGTTGCAACTATATATTGAGAATATGCTATATTTTAATAGCTCTAAATCGAGTCCTACAATAGTCATGCACAATCAAGATTTAAATGTGTGTGAAGCGCAACGAGGCATTTTCTTAGTGAGGCAAGGCATAAGCTTTGAGGTATCTGAGGCATAAGCCTTGAAATATATATAAGGCGTCAAAAAATAAATTTGAATATACATATATATAAATCTCTATATGTATTGATGCTTCTATATATTATATGTATATGTGTGAATAAAATAAATATGTATGTATAAGCAAAACAATAACTAAATGGAATTTTTCAGGTAACTTAACTAGGAGACATATAAACTGAACAAAGTTAATCAAACAAAGACCATGGCATTAATAAATAGGAATATGTAGTAAACAATGAGATATCAATGCTTACTATTAGATCCAAATATGTAATTTGACAAAGAAGATTAGGGGAAAGATACTTTGGAATTGATAGGAACAAGGTACCAAAAGAAGTTAGATTTGAAATTCATTAGCATAGTTAAAAAAGATGGCACAAAGACAAAATATAGCAATGAAGATTTATAGAACTAAATCAGATAATGCTAATTAATTAGGGAAAACATACTTTGGAATTGATAGGAACAAGGTACCAATATTAGTTAGATTTGAAATTCATTAAAATAGTTAAAAAGGGTGGCACAAAGACAAAATATAGCAATGAAAATTTATAAACCTAATTCAGATAATGATAATTAATTTTATCATTAATGAGAAAAATGATAATTGCGTGGAATTCAGGAAAGAGAGAAATTTAAGAAAGTGTGTTATTATGTCAGAAGTGGGAAATTTGGTGGTTAGCATAAGACATTATCATCCAAAGTTAAGGTGTGCGCCTAAGCCTCAGTGTTGTGAGGCGAGCCTCTATCATTTTGAAGTGTAAGCCTCAATCTAGGACACTAAGTCGTAAGCCTCAAGGCGCAAACTGGAAAACCCGGCCTTGATGCGTAAGTCTAGAAAGCCTCAACGCGATTTTTCAATACCATGTGTGTGATGAGCATGGAATAGGGCATCGACTTCGACAGGTGTGGAAGTGGAAGTTTGTGGAAACAGCGAGAAACATCAAGGATTTTTACAATTAAACTTCGACGCATATTTGACAAAAATTAAGATAAAATAGTAATTTCATGATGAAAATTAATTTAGCTTAAAAACAAAATATATGTTTATATATAGCCATCCATACAGGTTTAAATATGTAGAAAAACATATTCATATGAAAATGCACAAGACGTCGTCTTCATGTCAACTTCGACACACATGGAAGTTTACCAGGTATCGACATCAACATCGAACATCGATAGGCATAGATATCTAACATCGAGGATTAACCGCTAGATGTCAAGGATGTTTAATACCATGGTGATGAGTATTAAGGGCACGATGAGGACAAAACAAAGTAATGATACAATACTTCAATAAAAGGAATAACAGCCAAATATTATTCAGCACTATCCCCATATTTCTAAAGAGTCGGTTGAAGCCTGACTTTTTAAGCAAAATACCTAATCGCATCCCAGAACAAAGTCATATGTGGGCGTCTAAATTTTATTGCAAGTCCGGAGGCAGTTGACTGCATTGAGGTCATATTTCATTGTCTCAGATTTGGGGTGGAAACAGGCCTAACCGTATTTACTACTAAAATCCAAGGAAACACGGACACTCCCCCATGGTTCTCGTGTCTATCTCGAACATGTATTGCACATTGACACACCTCAAAACGTACTCAACACGTTAATTTGTGTCTAGGCATATCCTTTATAAGGTATGAGAAAAGGAAAAGGTATGTTAATTTTCTTTACATTTGTTTCCTTTTGATAATTTCCAAGGTTGTAAGAGATATCGTATCACCAAATGTAATGGAATAGTTTCACCCATTTCACAGCTAGGATGTGTGATCCAAGAGACATCAAACAATGATGTAACTTTTGTGTCTATTCTCTATTGCATGGAACATAAATTGTAAGTCACCATAAAATGTTAGCCATTTTTGTTCAAATGGTTTTACTGAGTAATAGTAAAAGGTTGGATATTAGATAGAACCTTAACAAGACAAAACAAGAACATCGAGAAGTCAGACATTTACAATATAGTTAAAGATAGACCAATCGGCAATCATCATCATAATCATCTAAGCCTCAATCCCAATCATGTTGGGGTCAGCTACATGGATCCTTCTTTTCCAATCAGCTCTATTAACCAACAATATATTTCAAAATTCATATATGTGTTTGAGTCCTATGTTTACGAAATTCATACATCTCATATTTGTGTCCATACTCCATGTCAGTGTCTGTGTCATGTCATGCTTTCTAGGTGAAATCATACCATCTAAATCCGTGTTTAAAGATGTAATGCTTGGGCAAGCAGAGGAAATATGATCGATGTTTTCAAAATGGATAATTCCTTAAGCAAGAAATTTTCTCCAAAAGGTTAGAATGAAAGAACAAACCAAGTTGTCGCGCCGAATATGTAAAATTTTCCAAACTAGGTCTTGTAACTTCGTTATAGATGCTACAATCAAGAAAGGAAGGCTTATCTTTGCATGTTCAATGTGAATAACGATCTCAATATCAAGGTCGTTTAAGTTGAAGTTCTTCTCACTCAAGATATGCATAAAGCTAAAGTTTAAAAAAAATCTCAAAGCATTTCAATCCACTACTAACTTTTCTAGAATAAGAGTTGTATAATTACTCGGGTGATATTAAAGTCATAGTTGAAAGTATAACATGCTGAAAATTTTGAGCATTTGTGGAATGCTTTATGTATTATGGCATATTGATGAAAAGTCCAAATTTGAAAAACTAAAGGAGCATTTTTTATCCCATGCAATTTTTCCCAATTGAAATTATTGTTCTAATGTTGGTTATGTGGAATTCTAGCATGATTTTGCCTCAAGACTATGATGTATCTAAAGATGGGAGAGATTGCTTACTTCTCCTGCTACATGGCGTCAGCTTCTAGCTGACATTCGCAAGTGTAGAAGTGTAAGTTTTGGAAACTTCATAGAAGTTTTTAGGATTTTTGTGCATGAACCTCAACAATGATTCAAAGCAATTTTCAGAAACATAGGTATAAATATGAGGAAAATAAATAGAAAGGCATATTTTTTCTATAAAATGGTATCCTATATGAACAGATACAAACATAAGGCGTGTAAAACAATAATATGATGCAATTTCAAAGTCAATGCACGTTTTAGCTCATATTAAAAGGATATTTGGCACTACAAAACAATGAACAATAGCCCCTAGTGGGGTAAGGGTTGGGGATGCTTTGTGTTACTTGCAGGGCACAGAAGTGCTACCCCCACCCTAGGTATAGTACAAAAGGAAACCACCCTCTTACTCTCCTATCCATGGTTTTAAAAAACCCGCCTCGAGGCTTAAGAGGCGTACGCTTCGAGGCGAGGCGGTCTCCGGTACGCCTCGAGGCTTAAGCCTCAATCTGCCAGTGAGAGGCGTGCGCCTCAGTTTCTGTGAGGCGTATCGAGGCATTAGAGGCGTTGAGGCGTTTGTGAGGCGTAAGCCTCGGACTCTGTGTCCAAAAAAAGGCTGTATAATCCTATTTTGGGCTTAAAAGAGGCTAAATTAACCCAAAATTGTATGTATATAGATATATGTATGTGCATATCTATATATGTGTATGTTTGTATGTTAACAACTATGGATATTTTACTACTTTTATCATTATATGCTGCATGTATGTACACATTCTCTTGTGTATGTGTATATATATGCATCTGTGTATAATTATAACTATATTTATATGTATAGATATGTATCTATATATACATGTGTATTTGTAATAGTATATCTATCTATACATATATATATTTCTGTTTCAGAGATATGTAAATCTGTATAGTTATATATATATATATATATATATATATATATATATATATATATGTAAATCTGTATAGTATGAAATAGAAATCTGTCTATATAGTAATAGTATATTTATATATATCTGTTATATATATGTCAATCTGTATAGTATAAAATAGAAATCTGTCTATATAGTATATAGATGTATGCATATGTAAATCTGTATATATGACTATATACACGTACATATTTGTATTCATATATAAATATATGGGATTATATATGTATATGTACATATATGTATTCATATACATTTACAGATACATAATCCTATATATATATATATATATATATATATATGTGGATATATTTATATATATTTTTATATATTTATATGTACGCCTCGGTACAATCTGAGGCTTACGCCTCGATGCGCCTCACGCACTTTAAAACCTTGCTCCTATCTAGCACCTACACCTTTCAAGAACCCATAAGAGTCAGCCATAATATGAACATCAACAATTTGACACCAACATCTAGATGCACGCCTATTATGTGAACTGAGCATTGCAACATGGGCTTTAAATTAGGGCTAATTTGGTACGGTGTAGTTGGATGTAGTTTACTGATTCGGAAAAGAGAACAAATATAACCACATATCTTGCCCTGCATAATTTTTATTTGGTACGACGAAGAAGATATTCAGTGCTTTTGTTCGAGCAGTTTGGTGAGTAGCACACGTTGGCAGCTTTTTGCACCTGGAACCGGCTGTGCGCTGGCAGCTTCACCTTCGTACTTACAGCTGCAACCGGCTTCCTGCTTGTATAGATGCTTATCATCCGGTAGTCACAGTATAACGTGCCGGGAAAAAAGGGAACTGCACCCGACCGCTCGCAGTTGCAGCGCAGTACAAATTCCTTGTTTTCACGGTCAAGGGTGAAGTCGGATGTAAAACAAATTCAACCAACTACACTCCAGTTCACCGTACCAAACAGATTAACAAACTGAAAAATGAACATTTGATTGTAATGAAGTACAACCAACCCTACCAAACAGGCCCTTAGGTGCACGTCCAAGATGCATCTATAAGACTCCAAATTGTTGGTTTAAAACATGAACAAAATCGACAAAAATCATCAGATATTGGCTATTTTTGAACCATGTTAATCTTATCTGTCTGATTAGTTTGTATTTCCAAAAAAATCCCATCCTCACTTATGCTAATGAAAACAAGCTCATCGTCATTCACCTCCCAACCCGTCAATATTCTAAGGTTTACCTCTTTTCGCGTATTCCCTTATCCCCAATCTAGTCCCAACAAGTAAATTTAGAAGCCTATTTGGACATGGACAAACCATGCAAGCGCCCTATGTGACATTTTCCTATGTGCAAGATTAGCCCTATATGTTTAGATCCCACTTCAAGTTCATCATCAATTGTCCAGGTCTATACATTCTGATCTCATGTAAAAGCATAATTTAGTTTTCTCATTTTGTCCCAAACGGTTAGCAATTACGAACATTAAAGTATTCAAATTGAGAAATGGTATCATAATGATATATATATATCTACTGAAACTAACAAAATGAGCATTAGCAAGAACTACATCAATGTTTGAAGACGCCTGAGCAGCATATTTTCAGAAAATGTAAAAAAAATGGCAAAAGAAAGAATGTGTCAGTTAAGAGAGTAATTTCAAGATAGAAAAAAATGATACACTAAAATAAAGTAGTGAATGGCAAGTAGAAAGATAATGGCACTTTCAAAAGAGGACAAAAAAAACCATAACGCCTGATCTTCACCTAAATCCATTGTAGTATTATCCTTCAATCACACATCATTCAATAACCTCGACCACTTTTTATTGCTTGCAATAACTTGTCTTGCAAAAGGTTAATGAGCTGGTGATGGCATCAATATATCCGCACACTGCATATATATGGGCAAGCATGTAGCTCGATGAGGACCCTAAAAACTAGCCTAGGTTGCCAACCGACAGAGCAGCCTTCACTTTAGGAATGATATAGTGGCTTAGAAAGCCATAGAAACTAGATAACATGTGCTGATAGGCATGTCTTACACATATCTTCTCATGATGTCTATGGTTGAGACAGGACTGAAAGCCAAGGTTATTCCCGAGGTTTCAAGTAAGATTTAATACCGCCACTGCGCAAATCTGGGGGATGAAAAGAGAATATAGGTAGACAGGGTACAGAGAGGAAGTTAGCAAGCCCTACCACAATCTTTGCCTTTGGTTTTCTTGTTCCTGGGCTGCAGCTGGTACCATGCAGTACCAAGGCTGTTCTTTTCTGCATCAAAGACCTTGGAAACGGACACCTTGATCTGCCCAATGAAGTCGTCGTTGAAGTACTTGTCTTCATCCATTACGTGCAGGATGAGCTCATCCTGCAGGTCATCTACAATGAAGGAGAACTCCTCGTCCCAGACAGGGTTCAAGTTCTTCCTCACAACCTTGGTCTTCAACCGGGTCTTCCCTAGCTGCATCCTCACGTAGGGATCACTTAACCCATTGAGATCCATCGCTGGGAGGTTTCGCGCCTCGATGACGCGCACTGTGAGTTTCATGGTGGTCGCAGCTGCGAATCTGAATGGAAAGCGTGAACTTCTTATTGGCGGGACAGGATCCTTCCCAAGACCAAAAAGCTGGGACTTTTCGCTTATTTAAGTCCTGTGACCGTGTTCCAGAGGATCGGCAGCGGCACCAAAAAGAAAGGAGGAAAAGGGTGATCAATAGAAAGGGAGAACACGGAAAGCTCAGTTCTAGGTTATGATATCCAATCCTTCATTGCAGTTTCGGCAAAGGACGCTCGAAGTTTACCTAAATCTCCCACCCAATGTGATCATCACCTCGCAGAACAATAACCAAACTAGCAAACCCCTCAATAACCGAAATTTGCATCAAGAAGCTGAACCAAACTCCACCACTTTGACTGGCAGATTCTTCATAAAATAAGCTAAGGATACGGCACTCCACACAAATTGAAAGTATGATGAAAAATCTAATCCGCTAAACAGACGATGCAGGCAATGGGCATTTTCATTGCATAGCGAGAGAGAAATCAAAATAGGCTGCTCATCGCGGAACGTCGCCAAGGAGGGGAGCGTGCAAGGTTTGAATTGAATGGGTCTTGCACATTGCCAATGGGATCATTATTAGGTGAAAGGGACAGAAGAGAAGATGGGCGATGAAGAGGGGGAAATGGTGTGGGGCAAAGCGTGAAGGTGCCTCTCCTCTCCTCTTTTCCCCGCTTCTCTTCTTCCCTTGTCTCTGTTTCTTTCCTTCTTCCTTGTAAACGGTTCGCGTCGTCTCCCCTTCACGGAGTCTTCCCTCATGGGGGATTGACTTCGTTCTTCTTCCTCCTTTCCCAGGTCGTCGAAATATTTTTCGCACGGATGATTGAATCTATCTCTGCGGGAATACTACCTTTTGGCCATTTAGAAATGGTGTTGAAAACAGCGGCATTTGACCGTTTCGTTATAATGATATATGTTTTAGTTGATGATTCAGTTATTGGTAGGTACACATGAACATCATTTCCGATGACACATTTCTCTTAAAAAGTTTCGGCTTTTCTTCTATTAGCGCGACGGTCTTAGATTTTAAGACGTGTAATGAGTGGCTTTCTACTTTTGTTTTTAACTCGCAAAAACATGCTTAGCATGTGGTACATAATTGAATTAACTCTCTATAAGAGAATAATTTGACTAATTTTTAGGAGAAATTGTTTATTTCTAGCGTCTCATTAGTAAAATTATATGTGTTCTCTTTTTTGAACATTATGAATTGATGATAAACCATTAGATTCAATTTATAACATGTGATTACTGAAATTATTTATACTCCAAAAAATTAGATATATAATACTCACAAAATTTTAAATATCCTGCGTGAAAAGATAAGAACTCGATAAAGTGTCTAATCGACTCCCTCCAACATATATTTGTGACTATCAAAATTGTCGTTACTACAAAAATCATGTAACTTATGTCAATAATTTGCAGATAAATCATTAAAATAGAATAACCGGATTAATGATCAGCTAACTCTCGTCAAATTTGTCATTATCAAACTTAACTGTACTCCGTTCTTAGATATGTGCCTATTAACAATTAATATATAATAAAAAAATTATATAAAATATGTTAAAATAGAACAACCCAGTCAACTATTGTCGGACTCCCTCCAACCTACAATGTGGGATGCTTCAGAAAAAGTTGAAAGCAAGTAAGCACGCAAATATGTGAGATTGTTAAGCTCACAAATAGGCTATTGAAGTATGTAGAGAAACTGATGAAACACGCAGACATGCTGGTAAAATATGGAGACACTCATAGAGATATGTTGATGAAGCACGCATACATTCTGGTAAAATATGGAGACAGAACTCACAAAGATATGTTGATGAAGTATGCAAACATACTTATAAAGTGACCAAACACATGAAACACATGAATCCTGGAACTTGAATAATGATAAAATTATTTAAAAATAAAGAAAATCACAAGCGGCTTGGTCCGATGGGCTTGCACACAAATTGAAAGATTCAACTTTTTACAATTGAAGAATTTAACTAAAAATAACTCAAAAAATCAAAAATTGTTTAAGCTTGAGTAGGATGAAAAAAGACATACAACCTTGACAAAAATAACGTTTGACAGAATATATGGCTCATGCTCCATTAGGTTCCTAAAATTAGAGATTGACAACCCTGGCTAAATCTTTCTTTTTAGATAATACATATTTATTTTATATTTTATTATCAAAAGAAAACAAAAGCCGTCAACCAGCCTGGTCCGATGAACTTGCACATAAGGCTTGGACATTCAGCTTTATTATAGGATAATAAAAATTTTGATTATTAAAAATAGTTTTATAGGTATTTTACTTTACCACAATTATCATACACGGATATAGATGAATCGTGTCGTGAATATGTATTAAATTATTTCTATAAACTTTTCTAGTTGAAGAAAAATAAAATAAAATAAAATTATAGTTAAAATTCTAATTATGTTGTGTTGAAAATTGTATCGACTAATGTTGTGTTGGAAATAGTGTTAAGGATAAAAAATATGATCACTCAAAAGATAAACAAGTGATAAAAGGAGTGATGACTGCTTTCTAACATCGGCAACGTCAACATATTAATCCTTTCTAGTGGCATGTTAGAGCGATCCAAGTCCCCCACCTCCTCCGATTTTGATAGTTTCATACTTCCAACGGGAGCAACCGCGAGAAGATGTTGCGAGTGTGGATATTGGGAGGAGTCAACTCCCACCGATGATACATACAACCTTTGAATACACAACGCTCATAGTAATTCAATAAACTAATAAAAATATATAAAATTATTTTCACGACCTTTCAAATATAATTAGACGATTTTCAATATATAATTTAGAAACTAAGGGAAAAAAGCTACATTCTACTCTGCTCACATCTTTCATAGCCTTATTACAATACACAATAACCAATTTATAATTTACAATAAAAAGATTACATCCATAACCATATATGAGCTACCTTATAGGATATAAGGAATAATTTGTAACTGATATAAGAAAATTGTATACAATAACTCCTATATTCTTTCCTATATAGTATATATTAAAAGTATCAGAACTACTATGTAATTTTGAAAAATAAGTCTTTAGTAGATATATACATATGTAGTGGTTGTATATACTCTCTTTACTAACAAAGGGGGTGTTGGAATGTAGCCATTTAGAATCTCATTAGTTGTAAGTGTGAATGATATCAGAAAGGTGGGATGTATAGATGGAAATTATTATAGTAGTCTAAGATGTATGGTTGTCAACGATATGTTTTGACCCATGCACATGACATTGTCCAACTTGATAAACTTCTCTAGCTTTTGTGAGATCATTTTAGGTTTTTATCTCTTGATTCGGTTTTGTGTTGAAATTTGCAATCCAATTCAGTCTCGAGTTCGAAAAAATTCAGTTCTCCACTAGTTCCTGGTCACATTAGTTTTTTTTTTGTCAAACTAGTTAGATTAGGTAGAATTTGAAGTTTATGCATCTAGCGTATGTAATCTTTTTCAACCGTGATATACCCTCATAATATGTAATATGTCTTCATGAGGTGGATATGCAATGGATTTAGAAAAAATATTAGAGGATTTATATGGAACATGTGGAGTTAATAGGAATCTTTCTGTTATGACCCGTGTTGAGCTTACCCTGTAAGTATGTTGTTAAGCATGTGTTTTAGCTGTTTTGCTAAGTTATAAGCTTGCTTTTGTTAATAACGTTTAAAACAGATATGATATGTGCGTAGTGTGAATCCTAGCCCTTAAAACGTGTAAGATCTTGCGCTTGAGGCGTTGCCAAAGAAATCGTCTGTAACCGACTTTCGAGTCAAAAGTTGAAAGTTTTTGGGCATGCAGGGACCTGTTTGTAGTTTTTGAAAGTTCTCAGACTTTACGTTTTGGTCCCTAGGTTTTTCCTTCTTATCCTTTCTTTCCCCTCTACTCGTTTCACTTTCAGAAACGAGAGAAACGCAGAGCGTTTCTTTTCTTCTTCGCGTGAGAGGGAAAGAGAGACCTGGGAGAGAAGGGTGATTCAGAGCCCTAGCTCGGTTCCGGCCAACAGCTGCGGCCCCTCCATCTTCTCCTCACCTTTCTTCTTCGCCAACTGATCCAGCAGTAGCCGGAGCTACGCTAGCAGCAGCGGAGGCCAGGAGAGGAAAAGGGCACGAAGAGCAGCCCTAGTTCGTCCTCCTCCTTCCCTACAGCTAGTTCGTGGTTGTGTGCATCGGTTGCAGGTGATTTGCAGCGCAAATCTGTAGTTTTGCCCACCGATTCGAGTGAAATCGACATCAGCAGGTCTGTTTAGGTTTTCAGTCTATGCGCTGTTCGGTCGAGTTGTGTGTGATTCGGTCGAGTTTTCTTAGCAGGAATCGAACAGCAAGTTGATCGGTCGAGTTGCAAGCTGATCGGTCGAGTTGTGCAGGAATCGGTCGAGTTTCCGACCAATCGGTCGAGTTTCTGAGTTGTGAGTGGCAGTTCATTCAGAAATCATTATTTAACTCAATTTAAGTGCTTAATTGCTTCAGTATCAGTTGGTATAACTCCTAAACAGTGTAGCACATACAATAGAGTATGATAGATTCATTGGAACTTGAAATACGTAATATGATTGATGGAAATGATGGAATTTCCTGTATTACAGCTGCAATGTATACGCTGATTAAAAATAGATGTTTAGCATTGAAACTGGATAAGTGATACTGAGTCATGTTTAAAGATGACAAATGATATATATGTATTTTCAAGTGATGTTCAGAATGTGAAATAAGTATGAAATGTGATATTTCTGTTTAAGTGTTTATATGTTAATCAGTTAATAGACTTAGGTGCCCTAACACCGTAGAACCCTTTTGAGAGGTCTGCATCTTAGGGGTGAAACTCGTGTCCAACATCAACCGGTTGAGTAATTCTGGTGGCACGAGGGTTGATAGACAGTGTCCAACACCAACCGATTGAGTAATTTCGGTGGCACTGGGGAAAAATAATAAATAAAGTAAAGGGTTATCCAACACCAACCGGTTGAGTAATTCTGGTGGTAACCCAGTGTTGACTCCCTGCACCTGTGTGCTCAGGTTAGAGGAGGAGTCCAGAGCACTCATGGTGAGTGCAGAGGAGGCCGGAGAGCCTGTGGGTCCTGTAGCAGAACAGGACTGGAAGTCAGACTTAGCATTTCCCGAGTGTGTCGCTAAGTCTTGTACGGTGAGATCGTAGTTCGCTACAGATCTTTGTATGCAGAGTACACTGCATATGATTAGGGCATAATAATAATATAAAAGTGTAATCATATAGGATCACAGTAAATTTAATATGTTAAGAGATTTGAACTTCTGTGCAAATTCTCTATAACTGTTTATTTGTTTAAAATATTTGTCATCGCATAGAAATGTGATTATTATCTGTAAAATCTGCTATGTCATTAGAACTGCCCTGCTTAGTACTGCACTTATATTTTATTTCAATTTTATATCTGATGAGTTGTTTAGTGATAGCTAAATGAAATGCTATTCACTGAGCGAGTAGGCTCATCTCTCTACTCAAACATTTTTAGGTCAACAGCAGCAACAGGAATCTGAAGGATCTTTTCATCCTAACGCTTAGTCTGTAGAAGGTATATGTAGTTAGTTTAGTTAGAGGTCTCTTAGTCCTTTCCCCTCGATCTTTCGAACATGGTGTGGGTGAGAGAGAATGTGTATGTGGAATGTGTATAAAGATGTAAATTAACTGTTATGCTTTACTTTATGTCGAGCAATGTAATATGCTGTAGACTTTGTTTATATTTCTAGTCAGTTTAATAAGAATGCTTCCGCAGTTTGTTTAGCTTTAGTTTACAACATAAATCAGGTTATCATTTTAATGTCTTTAAAATGATTAAAATTATGAGTGGTTTGGCTTGTGTGTAAATCCCTCCGTCGTGCCCTAATCTCGTGGGTTGTGGTTAGTGTGAGATCGGGGTGCGACAATCTTTGGTATCAGAGCATAGGTTGAGTACATAGTTACTCAGAGTTCAAGTCAGGGGACGATAAGAGACTAATAGGATTAAGGTTTAGGTGTCTTTCTTCTATCTGTAGTTTTCTAGCAGGAAATATTTTGTTATATCATTACAGATGGCAGAAAGAGGCTTTGATCGTGATGATCAGGCCGAGAGCCATGTTGGCCCTGATCCACTGTACTTGGGTCCAGGTGGTGGTGACCATGTGGATGAAGCATCCCGTATGAACAAGATGTTTCTGGAGACCAGAGAGAGATATAAGGCTGATAGGCGAGCTTCTACTTCTACCAGCAGTAAGGATCTGATGCGATCTTATGAGCTTGTGAAGAAGCTTGGTGGTACAGAATTCAGTGGTACTACAGATCCCGCTGAGGCTGATGAGTGGTTGAGACAGATAGAGAAGGTCTTTCGCCTGATGGAGCTTCCAGAAGAGAAAAAGATTAATCACGCAGTTTATCTTCTGACAGGCGATGCAGAGTTGTGGTGGCACGGTGTGGAGGATAAGAGGAGAGGTACAGAGATTTCTTGGTAGGATTTCTCTGAGGAGTTACATCTTAAATTTTATCCACCCACTTTCATTAATGAGAAAACCAGGCAGTTACAGAACATTAAGCAGGGGGACATGTCAGTTACTGAGTACGAAGCGCTTTTCACCAGGTTGGCGAACTTCTGTCTGCAGCTTGTTCCCGACAACATAGAAAAATGCAGAAGGTTTCAAGAAGGACTGAGGCCATAGATTCGGCATACAGTTTCTGCTACTAGTAGAAGGAACAGAGAGAACTTTGGTGAGTTTGTTGAGGCTGCTAGACAGGTTGAAGAATCTGTGAATGTTGACAAGGTGCCTGAGTCTAAGAAGAGATCTGCAGATTTCAGTAGAGGACAGTCCAGTAGTGGATATAGAGGTGGAGGTAAAGGTTTCTTTTCTAAACTCAGGCGTGGCTTTAGCTGTTTCAGTAGACAGAGATCTGAGGATGTTACTTCTTCTAGAAGTAGAGGGAGATACAACCCAGGGAGATGGGGCAGTGCCTCTAGTGGACGGTCTTCTAAGTCATCAATGTCAGTGACAGGCCCCCAGAAACAAGAGATGCCGCCATGTGACAACTGTGGAAGACCACATACTGGTCAGTGTTGGGGTACAAGTTGTTTTGTCTGCGGACAAGTAGGACACTTCAGAAGGGAATGTCCTCAGCTTCGACAAGCAGTATCACAAGCTTTCCAGCCTCAGTACCATGATGTTCCGAGTTCTTCTGTGGCTTCTGGTTCCAGAGGTGGTGGAGTGCCCAGTGGCAGAGGTGGTCAGCGCGGACAGCGTGGTAGAGGGAGAACTTCAGCACGTTTCTTCTCTTTGACACCTCAGGAAGGTATAATCTATTCACAAGTCATTATAGGAGAGATGTTTTTGTTTAATAGTATACCAGTTTCAGTTTTGATAGATCCGGGTGCTACTCACTCTTTCATACGACGTTCTTTAGTTGGTGAACTTAATTTGTTAACTCAAGAGTTGGTAGATGAGTTAGTGTTGAGGGTTCCACTAGGTGGACCAATAGTTCTGACTGAGTTCTGTCCTGGATGTTTGTTATCTTTTGGAGGTTACACCTTTGCTGCTAATCTCATACCCCTGGATGTCAATACTTTTCAAGTCATCTTGGGTATGGATTGTCTTGAGACATATCGAGTACAACTCGATTGTTGGAAGAAGGAAGCTACCTTTCAACAAGGTGAATTTTCTTGTGTCTTTACTGGAGACAGGAAAGTTCTGCCTACGTGCATTGTATCAGGTGCAGTAGCTGATAAGATGCTACAGAAAGGATGTGAAGCATTCCTTGCTCATGTGGTTGATACTAAAGCAGAGAAGAGCACCGCCAGTGTTTATGATGTGCCTGTGGTTCGTGAGTTTTCTGATGTTTTTCCATAAGAGTTGCCAGGCTTACCTCCTGTCAGAGACATTGATTTTGAGATTCAGGTATATCCAGGTAGTCATCCAGTAGTACTGCCAGCTTATAGAATGGCACCGGCAGAGTTGAAGGAACTCAAGGTGCAGCTGCAAGAGTTGCTGGATAAGGTTCCATCAGACCCAGTTCTTCGCCGTGGGGTGCTCCAGTGCTGTTTGTTAAGAAGAAGGATGGTACTATGCGTCTCTGCATAGACTACATGCAATTGAACAAGATCACTATTAAGAACAAGTATCCTTTGCCGAGAATAGACGATCTGTTTGATCAGTTGCGTGGAGCGATGATCTTCTCTATAATAGACTTGAGATCTGGGTATCATCAGCTCAAAGTAAAGGCTTCTGATATTCCCAAAATAGCTTTCAAAACCAGGTATGGGCATTATGAGTTTCTGGTCATGTCGTTTGGGCTGACCAATGCCCCAGCAACCTTTATGGATATGATGAATCAGATTTTCAAACCGTTCCTAGATCAGTTTATTGTAGTTTTATAGATGATATTCTGATCTACTCCAGAGATGATGTACAACATGAGCAACACCTGAGAGTAGCATTGCAGTTTTTGAGGCAACATCAGCTGTATGCTAAGTTTAGCAAGTGTGAGTTCTGGTTGGCCGAGGTAGCATTTCTTGGACATGTTATCTCGAGAGATGGAGTTAGCGTTGATCCTAAGAAAGTTGATTCTATGCTTCAGTGGGAACAAACTAAGACTCCTACTGAGATTAGAAGTTTCTTGGGTTTTGCAGGCTATTACAGAAGGTTTATACAGAACTTCAGTGTACTAGCATCACCCTTGACACGCTTGACGAGGAAGAATGCACCGTTTGTTTGGTCTGATAACTGTGAGAAGAGTTTTCAGATCTTGAAGAGGAAGTTGACTTCAGCACCAGTGTTGGTTTTGCCATAGGCAGACAAAGGTTATACAGTGTTCTGCGATGCTTCCAGGAGAGGTTTAGGCTGTGTGCTGATGCAGGAAGGCAAAGTTGTGGCTTATGCATCTAGACAGCTTAAGAAGAACAAAGAGAACTATCCTACTCATGATCTGGAGTTAGCTGCTATAGTTCATGCTCTTAAGACATGGCGTCACTACCTGTATGGTGAGACATGTCAGGTGTTTACGGACCATAAGAGCCTGAAGTATATCTTCACTCAGAAGGATTTGAATCTGAGACAACGCAAATGGCTTGAGCTGATTAAAGATTATGAGGTGACAATCGATTACCATCCTAGTAAAGCGAATGTTGTGGCAGATGCCTTGAGTAGGAAGTCAAGTTCAACAGTTGATGCATTTTCTATGGCATGTTTCAAGAGAGACTTGCTTGTAGATATGCGGAAGTTGAACTTAGACTTGGATGTGTCTGGATAGAGTGGGTTGATTGCTCAGATGCAGGTCAAACATACTTTCTATGATCAGATTAAGGAGTTGCAACAGAATGACGAAGAGTTGTGGCAGGTTATGCAGGATATGTCGGAAGGTAAAAGGTCAGAATTCAGGTTTTCTGACGATGGTGTGTTGTATCTTCATGACAGGTTGTGTGTACCTAGGAACAGTGAGCTGAAAGAGCAAATTCTTGAAGAAGCGCATGCTTCTATGTATGCTATGTATCTAGGTAACTCAAAAATGTATAGGAATCTCAAAGAGCTGTACTGGTGGTCTGGCATGAAGAGAGATGTGGCTGAGTACGTGGCTAGATGTGGAGTGTGTCAGCAGGTTAAAGCTGAGCATCAGAAACCTGTTGGTACCTTGCAGTCGCTTCCTATACCTGAATGGAAATGGGAACACATCACGATGGATTTTGTGGTAGGGTTACCCAGGACGCCTAGAGGTTCGGACTCGATATGGGTGATTGTGGATAGACTAACTAAGTCTGCTCACTTTCTTTCTGTCAAGTCAACCTTTGATGTTCCGAAGCTGGCCAAGATATATGTCGACGAGGTAATCAGATTGCACGGTATTCCAGTTTCCATTATTTCTGACAGAGACCCTAAGTTCACATCCAAGTTTTGGGATCAGTTACATCGTGCGTTGGGCACAAGGTTGAGGTTCAGTACAGCGTTTCACCCGCAGACGGATGGTTAGTCTGAGAGGACCATTCAGACTCTTGAAGACATGCTGAGAGCATGCGTTCTGCAGTTCAGAGGTAACTGGGAAGAACACTTAAGCCTGATGGAGTTTGCATATAACAACAACTACCATTCTAGTCTTAGAATGGCCCCATATGAAGCTCTATATGACAGGAAGTGTAGATCACCAGTTTTTTGGTACAAGGTTGGCGAGAAAGAAATTCTTAGACCTGAGATAGTCGATATAACTACAGAGAAGATATCTGTGATCAGGGAGCAGTTGAAAGCTGCTCAGGAAAGACAGAAAAGTTATGCAGAGAGACGACGTCGACCTCTTGAGTTTGAGGTTGGTGACGAGGTTTATCTAAAGGTTTCACCATGGAAGGGAGTGCTAAGGTTTAGAAAGAGAGGTAAGTTGACCCCTAGGTATATGGGCCCATATCCTATTTTTGAGAGGATTGGACCTGTAGCCTACATGTTGGATTTGCCGTCTGAGTTGGCAAATCTTCATGATGTGTTTCATGTGTCTATGCTGAAGAAGTGTCATCCCGGTACACAAAAGATTTTAGATCCAGTACCGGCGCAGCTTAAGACAGATGTGTCCTACGTGGAAGGACCAGTGCAGATAGTTGATCATCGAATCAAGAAGCTTAAGAACCGTGAGATACCGTTGGTGAAGGTTCTATGGAGGAATCATAACCTTGAAGAAGCTACGTGGGAGCTTGAATCTGAGATGCGTAGCAAGTTTCCTTTTCTCTTTTAGGAATTTCGGGACGAAATTCTTATAAGGGAGAGAGATTGTTACGACCTGTGTTGAGCTTACCCTGTAAGTATGTTGTTAAGCATGTGTTTTAGCTGCTTTGCTAAGTTATAAGCTTGCTTTTGTTAATAACGTTTAAAACAGATATGATATGTGCGTAGTGTGAATCCTAGCCCTTAAAACGTGTAAGATCTTGCGCTTGAGGCGTTGCCAGAGAAATCGTCTATAACCGACTTTCGAGTCAAAAGTTGAAAGTTTTTGGGCATGCAGGGACCTGTTTGTAGTTTTTGAAAGTTCTCGGACTTTACGTTTTGGTCCCTAGGTTTTTCCTTCTTATCCTTTCTTTCCCCTTTACTCGTTTCACTTTCAGAAATGAGAGAAACGCAGAGCGTTTCTTTTCTTCTTCACGTGAGAGGGAAAGAGAGACCTGGGAGAGAAGGGCGATTCAGAGCCCTAGCTCGGTTCCAGCCAACAGTTGCGGCCCCTCCATCTTCTCCTCACCTTTCTTCTTCGCCAACTGATCCAGCAGTAGCCGGAGCTACACTAGCAGCAAGAGTTGCGCTAGCAGCAGCGGTGGCCAGGAGAGGGAAAGGGCGCGAAGAGCAGCCCTAGTTCGTCCTCCTCCTTCCCTACAGCTAGTTCGTGGTTGTGTGCATCAGTTGCAGGTGATTTGCAGTGCAAATCTGTAGTTTTGCCCGCCGATTCGAGTGAAATCGACATCAGCAGGTCTGTTTAGGTTTTCAGTCTGTGCGCTGTTCGGTCGAGTTGTGTGTGATTCGGTCGAGTTTTCTTAGCAGGAATCAAACAGCAAGTTGATCGGTCGAGTTGCAAGCTGATCGGTCGAGTTGTGCAGGAATCGGTCGAGTTTCCGACCAATCGGTCGAGTTTCTGAGTTGTGAGTGACAGTTCATTCAGAAATCATTATTTAACTCAATTTAAGTGCTTAATTGCTTCAGTATCAGTTGGTATAACTCCTAAACAGTGTAGCACATACAATAGAGTATGATAGATTCATTGGAACTTGAAATATGTAATATGATTGATGGAAATGATGGAATTTCCTGTATTACAGTTGCAATGTATACGCTGATTAAAAATGGATGTTTAGCATTGAAACTGGATAAGTGATACTGAGTCATGTTTAAAGATGACAAATGATATTTATGTATTTTCAAGTGATGTTCAGAATGTGAAATAAGTATGAAATGTGATATTCCTGTTTAAGTGTTTATATGTTAATCAGTTAATAGACTTAGGTGCCCTAACACCGTAGAACCCCTTTGAGAGGTCTGCATCTTAGGGGTGAAACTCGTGTCCAACATCAACCGGTTGAGTAATTCTGGTGGCACGAGGGTTGATAGACAGTGTCCAACACCAACCGATTGAGTAATTTCGGTGGCACTGGGGAAAAATAATAAATAAAGTAAAGGGTTATCCAACACCAACCAGTTGAGTAATTATGGTGGTAACCCAGTGTTGACTCCCTGCGCCTGTGTGCTCAGGTTAGAGGAGGAGTCCAGAGCACTCATGGTGAGTGCAGAGGAGGCCGGAGAGCCTGTGGGTCCTGTAGCAGAACAGGACTGGAAGTCAGACTTAGCATTTCCCGGGTGTGTCGTTAAGTCTTGTACGGTGAGATCGTAGTTCGCTACAGATCTTTGTATGCAGAGTACACTGCATATGATTAGGGCATAATAATAATATAAAAGTGTAATCATATAGGATCACAGTAAATTTAATATGTTAAGCGATTTGAACTTCTGTGCAAATTCTCTATAACTGTTTATTTATTTAAAATATCTGTCATCGCGTAGAAATGTGATTATTATCTGTAAAATCTGCTATGTCATTAGAACTGCCCTGCTTAGTACTGCACTTATGTTTTATTTCAATTTTATATCTGATGAGTTGTTTAGTGATAGCTAAATGAAATGCTATTCACTGAGCGAGTAGGCTCATCCCTCTACTCAAACATTTTCAGGTCAACAACAGCAACAGGAATCTGAAGGATCTTTTCATCCTAACGCTTAGTCTGTAGAAGGTATATGTAGTTAGTTTAGTTAGAGGTCTCTTAGTCCTTTCCCCTCGATCCTTGGAACATGGTGTGGGTGAGAGAGAATGTGTATGTGGAATGTGTATAAAGATGTAAATTAACTGTTATGCTTTACTTTATGTCGAGCAATGTAATATGCTGTAGACTTTGTTTATATTTCTAGTCAGTTTAATAAGAATGCTTCTGCAGTTTGTTTAGCTTTAGTTTACATCATAAATCAGGTTATCATTTTAATGTCTTTAAAATGATTAAAATTATGAGTGGTTTGGCTTGTGTGTAAATCCCTCCGTCGTGCCCTAATCTCGTGGGTTGTGGTTAGTGTGAGATCGGGGTGCGACACTTTCAAATCTCATCCACCATTTATAAAAGAGAGCGCTTTCGACAATCTACTCTTATGGCGCACGCTCAATGGTCTTAGGTTGGAGTTTAATACAAGAGAATATTTTTGTTGTATGTATATCGAATTTAATTCTAGATTCAAACATATGGAAAATCCAAGGTCTACATTGACATAGATATCCGTGCAAAGCTTTGCGAGATTTGTTTGGATCTTCAATAAACTAAGGCAACTAGCAGCCAAACCAACGGTCCCTAGGCGACATAACCCGCTTCCAAGTTCTCCCCAATGTTAAGAGTGTACAAACTAAATGACTATAATTTAGGGTCAGAGATCCTTGTTGCCTTGTTGGCTGCGTACGTACTCGGTACTTTATATTATAATTTATATATTTACCAGGAACAGAATAGCCCGCGTGCACTTATCTTATATGATACTTTATAATAACTTTACTCTTGCATGTTTAAACGGGAGCTTATACAAGCAACCTATCAAGTCTTACAGAAAATGTGGAAATAGCATTCTTTATGGTTGACCTGACTAAGTGGCTTGGAATTCCAGCAAGATCTGTAGACTGTTTCCTGCAGAGAGACTTTTCAATAATCATTCAAATCTGGTCGTGTGCCCTGATTGGAACGAGATCAGGATATCTAATAATTCACTTAGATCTTAATTTGGTGTTTGTCGAGTTCTAGGTTGTTTGTGTTGTAAAATGTGGATAATAAACTCAAATGTACGACTTACTAGAAGCAGATGAATTCCAAATTCTGAAATCTATGTACTATAATTGATACGCGATTGGAACTTTGCACTAGGATTTGGAATTAAGGATTACAAGATGTTTCATCCCAATTTGACTCGAATGGAAGCTGTGCCCGACATGAAACATGACTTAACGGGCTGATTGTGGCAGGCCTTGTCCCCTATTATGTAGTGGTATGACAATTTCCATTATATTGTGAGTGACAACTTGAGCTGATTCGACTAATGTGATACAGGAAATCGAACTTCTAAGTCTATATTACCACGCTAGTACGCAACGTCCATACAAGTCTTAAAAAATATCTTGAACAAGGACGAGGCAGAGATAATTGGCCTGAAAATAGTTGTATCCACAAAGGTCCCGACATTCATGATCGGCCGTTTGGTTAAAATTAGTGGAAGTAAGTACCTAATCTTTCAAGAATCCCGTGTTTTTAGGAATTAAGGCCAAGCTTAACATAAAATTACGGACTCTAGGTCAAAATCTCTTAAATGCCAACAAAACAGGGTCTGCTGAAGTACTGAGGGCGACCTTTTCTGATATGTTGTTACGTGGTTACTTCAGGACATTGCAACCTATGCCATGGAAAAATAATAGAATTCTAATAATCAAGGTGGGTATCCACTTGTGATATTTATTTGAAGAAGTACAGATTCAACTGTAAAGTCAAACTGACTGCAATCTTTTTCTGTCCGTGAGGATCCCACCAGAGCGCCTTCTACTTCTAATGACCTTCTCCCACCTTGAAATGTATCCTTTGCCATGACTGATCCAATAGAACTGAAGTCGTCGCCAGGGGAGCCAATGCGTGCTTGTGCAGCTGCTGGACGACTTGGTCGCGCGCCTCACAGCGCAAGCCGTGTTAGTTTAATAGTATACCAGTTTCAGTTTTGATAGATCCGGGTGCTACTCACTCTTTCATACGACGTTCTTTAGTTGGTGAACTTAATTTGTTAACTCAAGAGTTGGTTGATGAGTTAGTGTTGAGGGTTCCACTAGGTGGACCAATAGTTCTGACTGAGTTCTGTCCTGGATGTTTGTTATCTTTTGGAGGTTACACCTTTGCTGCTAATCTCATACCCCTGGATGTCAATACTTTTCAAGTCATCTTGGGTATGGATTGTCTTGAGACATATCGAGTACAACTCGATTGTTGGAAGAAGGAAGCTACCTTTCAACAAGGTGAATTTTCTTGTGTCTTTACTGGAGACAGGAAAGTTCTGCCTACGTGCATTGTATCAGGTGCAGTAGCTGATAAGATGCTACAGAAAGGATGTGAAGCATTCCTTGCTCATGTGGTTGATACTAAAGCAGAGAAGAGCACCGCCAGTGTTTATGATGTGCCTGTGGTTCGTGAGTTTTCTGATGTTTTTCCATAAGAGTTGCCAGGCTTACCTCCTGTCAGAGACATTGATTTTGAGATTCAGGTATATCTAGGTAGTCATCCAGTAGTACTGCCAGCTTATAGAATGGCACCGGCAGAGTTGAAGGAACTCAAGGTGCAGCTGCAAGAGTTGCTGGATAAGGTTCCATCAGACCCAGTTCTTCGCCGTGGGGTGCTCCAGTGCTGTTTGTTAAGAAGAAGGATGGTACTATGCATCTCTGCATAGACTACATGCAATTGAACAAGATCACTATTAAGAACAAGTATCCTTTGCCGAGAATAGACGATCTGTTTGATCAGTTGCGTGGAGCGATGATCTTCTCTATAATAGACTTGAGATCTGGGTATCATCAGCTCAAAGTAAAGGCTTCTGATATTCCCAAAATAGCTTTCAAAACCAGGTATGGGCATTATGAGTTTCTGGTCATGTCGTTTGGGCTGACCAATGCCCCAGCAACCTTTATGGATATGATGAATCAGATTTTCAAACCGTTCCTAGATCAGTTTATTGTAGTTTTTATAGATGATATTCTGATCTACTCCAGAGATGATGTACAACATGAGCAACACCTGAGAGTAGCATTGCAGTTTTTGAGGCAACATCAGCTGTATGCTAAGTTTAGCAAGTGTGAGTTCTGGTTGGCCGAGGTAGCATTTCTTGGACATGTTATCTCGAGAGATGGAGTTAGCGTTGATCCTAAGAAAGTTGATTCTATGCTTCAGTGGGAACAAACTAAGACTCCTACTGAGATTAGAAGTTTCTTGGGTTTTGCAGGCTATTACAGAAGGTTTATAT
The DNA here is from genome assembly GCA_963693085.1 of Alisma plantago-aquatica. NCBI lineage: Eukaryota > Viridiplantae > Streptophyta > Magnoliopsida > Alismatales > Alismataceae > Alisma > Alisma plantago-aquatica. Next base: position 1,555,196,547 of record OY856409.1, read on the forward strand.
AGAACTTCAGTGTACTAGCATCACCCTTGACACGCTTGACGAGGAAGAATGCACCGTTTGTTTGGTCTGATAACTGTGAGAAGAGTTTTCAGATCTTGAAGAGGAAGTTGACTTCAGCACCAGTGTTGGTTTTGCCATAGGCAGACAAAGGTTATACAGTGTTCTGCGATGCTTCCAGGAGAGGTTTAGGCTGTGTGCTGATGCAGGAAGGCAAAGTTGTGGCTTATGCATCTAGACAGCTTAAGAAGAACAAAGAGAACTATCCTACTCATGATCTGGAGTTAGCTGCTATAGTTCATGCTCTTAAGACATGGCGTCACTACCTGTATGGTGAGACATGTCAGGTGTTTACGGACCATAAGAGCCTGAAGTATATCTTCACTCAGAAGGATTTGAATCTGAGACAACGCAAATGGCTTGAGCTGATTAAAGATTATGAGGTGACAATCGATTACCATCCTAGTAAAGCGAATGTTGTGGCAGATGCCTTGAGTAGGAAGTCAAGTTCAACAGTTGATGCATTTTCTATGGCATGTTTCAAGAGAGACTTGCTTGTAGATATGCGGAAGTTGAACTTAGACTTGGATGTGTCTGGATAGAGTGGGTTGATTGCTCAGATGCAGGTCAAACATACTTTCTATGATCAGATTAAGGAGTTGCAACAGAATGACGAAGAGTTGTGGCAGGTTATGCAGGATATGTCGGAAGGTAAAAGGTCAGAATTCAGGTTTTCTGACGATGGTGTGTTGTATCTTCATGACAGGTTGTGTGTACCTAGGAACAGTGAGCTGAAAGAGCAAATTCTTGAAGAAGCGCATGCTTCTATGTATGCTATGCATCTAGGTAACACAAAAATGTATAGGAATCTCAAAGAGCTGTACTGGTGGTCTGGCATGAAGAGAGATGTGGCTGAGTACGTGGCTAGATGTGGAGTGTGTCAGCAGGTTAAAGCTGAGCATCAGAAACCTGTTGGTACCTTGCAGTCGCTTCCTATACCTGAATGGAAATGGGAACACATCACGATGGATTTTGTGGTAGGGTTACCCAGGACGCCTAGAGGTTCGGACTCGATATGGGTGATTGTGGATAGACTAACTAAGTCTGCTCACTTTCTTTCTGTCAAGTCAACCTTTGATGTTCCGAAGCTGGCCAAGATATATGTCGACGAGGTAATCAGATTGCACGGTATTCCAGTTTCCATTATTTCTGACAGAGACCCTAAGTTCACATCCAAGTTTTGGGATCAGTTACATCGTGCGTTGGGCACAAGGTTGAGGTTCAGTACAGCGTTTCACCCGCAGACGGATGGTTAGTCTGAGAGGACCATTCAGACTCTTGAAGACATGCTGAGAGCATGCGTTCTGCAGTTCAGAGGTAACTGGGAAGAACACTTAAGCCTGATGGAGTTTGCATATAACAACAACTACCATTCTAGTCTTAGAATGGCCCCATATGAAGCTCTATATGACAGGAAGTGTAGATCACCAGTTTTTTGGTACAAGGTTGGCGAGAAAGAAATTCTTAGACCTGAGATAGTCGATATAACTACAGAGAAGATATCTGTGATCAGGGAGCAGTTGAAAGCTGCTCAGGAAAGACAGAAAAGTTATGCAGAGAGACGACGTCGACCTCTTGAGTTTGAGGTTGGTGACGAGGTTTATCTAAAGGTTTCACCATGGAAGGGAGTGCTAAGGTTTAGAAAGAGAGGTAAGTTGACCCCTAGGTATATGGGCCCATATCCTATTTTTGAGAGGATTGGACCTGTAGCCTACATGTTGGATTTGCCGTCTGAGTTGGCAAATCTTCATGATGTGTTTCATGTGTCTATGCTGAAGAAGTGTCATCCCGGTACACAAAAGATTTTAGATCCAGTACCGGCGCAGCTTAAGACAGATGTGTCCTACGTGGAAGGACCAGTGCAGATAGTTGATCATCGAATCAAGAAGCTTAAGAACCGTGAGATACCGTTGGTGAAGGTTCTATGGAGGAATCATAACCTTGAAGAAGCTACGTGGGAGCTTGAATCTGAGATGCGTAGCAAGTTTCCTTTTCTCTTTTAGGAATTTCGGGACGAAATTCTTATAAGGGAGAGAGATTGTTACGACCTGTGTTGAGCTTACCCTGTAAGTATGTTGTTAAGCATGTGTTTTAGCTGCTTTGCTAAGTTATAAGCTTGCTTTTGTTAATAACGTTTAAAACAGATATGATATGTGCGTAGTGTGAATCCTAGCCCTTAAAACGTGTAAGATCTTGCGCTTGAGGCGTTGCCAGAGAAATCGTCTGTAACCGACTTTCGAGTCAAAAGTTGAAAGTTTTTGGGCATGCAGGGACCTGTTTGTAGTTTTTGAAAGTTCTCGGACTTTACGTTTTGGTCCCTAGGTTTTTCCTTCTTATCCTTTCTTTCCCCTTTACTCGTTTCACTTTCAGAAATGAGAGAAACGCAGAGCGTTTCTTTTCTTCTTCACGTGAGAGGGAAAGAGAGACCTGGGAGAGAAGGGCGATTCAGAGCCCTAGCTCGGTTCCAGCCAACAGTTGCGGCCCCTCCATCTTCTCCTCACCTTTCTTCTTCGCCAACTGATCCAGCAGTAGCCGGAGCTACACTAGCAGCAAGAGTTGCGCTAGCAGCAGCGGCGGCCAGGAGAGGGAAAGGGCGCGAAGAGCAGCCCTAGTTCGTCCTCCTCCTTCCCTACAGCTAGTTCGTGGTTGTGTGCATCAGTTGCAGGTGATTTGCAGCACAAATCTGTAGTTTTGCCCGCCGATTCGAGTGAAATCGACATCAGCAGGTCTGTTTAGGTTTTCAGTCTGTGCGCTGTTCGGTCGAGTTGTGTGTGATTCGGTCGAGTTTTCTTAGCAGGAATCAAACAGCAAGTTGATCGGTCGAGTTGCAAGCTGATCGGTCGAGTTGTGCAGGAATCGGTCGAGTTTCCGACCAATCGGTCGAGTTTCTGAGTTGTGAGTGACAGTTCATTCAGAAATCATTATTTAACTCAATTTAAGTGCTTAATTGCTTCAGTATCAGTTGGTATAACTCCTAAACAGTGTAGCACATACAATAGAGTATGATAGATTCATTGGAACTTGAAATATGTAATATGATTGATGGAAATGATGGAATTTCCTGTATTACAGTTGCAATGTATACGCTGATTAAAAATGGATGTTTAGCATTGAAACTGGATAAGTGATACTGAGTCATGTTTAAAGATGACAAATGATATTTATGTATTTTCAAGTGATGTTCAGAATGTGAAATAAGTATGAAATGTGATATTCCTGTTTAAGTGTTTATATGTTAATCAGTTAATAGACTTAGGTGCCCTAACACCGTAGAACCCCTTTGAGAGGTCTGCATCTTAGGGGTGAAACTCGTGTCCAACATCAACCGGTTGAGTAATTCTGGTGGCACGAGGGTTGATAGACAGTGTCCAACACCAACCGATTGAGTAATTTCGGTGGCACTGGGGAAAAATAATAAATAAAGTAAAGGGTTATCCAACACCAACCAGTTGAGTAATTATGGTGGTAACCCAGTGTTGACTCCCTGCGCTTGTGTGCTCAGGTTAGAGGAGGAGTCCAGAGCACTCATGGTGAGTGCAGAGGAGGCCGGAGAGCCTGTGGGTCCTGTAGCAGAACAGGACTGGAAGTCAGACTTAGCATTTCCCGGGTGTGTCGTTAAGTCTTGTACGGTGAGATCGTAGTTCGCTACAGATCTTTGTATGCAGAGTACACTGCATATGATTAGGGCATAATAATAATATAAAAGTGTAATCATATAGGATCACAGTAAATTTAATATGTTAAGCGATTTGAACTTCTGTGCAAATTCTCTATAACTGTTTATTTATTTAAAATATCTGTCATCGCGTAGAAATGTGATTATTATATGTAAAATCTGCTATGTCATTAGAACTGCCCTGCTTAGTACTGCACTTATGTTTTATTTCAATTTTATATCTGATGAGTTGTTTAGTGATAGCTAAATGAAATGCTATTCACTGAGCGAGTAGGCTCATCCCTCTACTCAAACATTTTCAGGTCAACAACAGCAACAGGAATCTGAAGGATCTTTTCATCCTAACGCTTAGTCTGTAGAAGGTATATGTAGTTAGTTTAGTTAGATGTCTCTTAGTCCTTTCCCCTCGATCCTTGGAACATGGTGTGGGTGAGAGAGAATGTGTATGTGGAATGTGTATAAAGATGTAAATTAACTGTTATGCTTTACTTTATGTCGAGCAATGTAATATGCTGTAGACTTTGTTTATATTTCTAGTCAGTTTAATAAGAATGCTTCTGCAGTTTGTTTAGCTTTAGTTTACATCATAAATCAGGTTATCATTTTAATGTCTTTAAAATGATTAAAATTATGAGTGGTTTGGCTTGTGTGTAAATCCCTCCGTCGTGTCCTAATCTCGTGGGTTGTGGTTAGTGTGAGATCGGGGTGCGACACTTTCAAATCTCATCCACCATTTATAAAAGAGAGCGCTTTCGACAATCTACTCTTATGGCGCACGCTCAATGGTCTTAGGTTGGAGTTTAATACAAGAGAATATTTTTGTTGTATGTATATCGAATTTAATTCTAGATTCAAACATATGGAAAATCCAAGGTCTACATTGACATAGATATCCGTGCAAAGCTTTGCGAGATTTGTTTGGATCTTCAATAAACTAAGGCAACTAGCAGCCAAACCAACGGTCCCTAGGCGACATAACCCGCTTCCAAGTTCTCCCCAATGTTAAGAGTGTACAAACTAAATGACTATAATTTAGGGTCAGAGATCCTTGTTGCCTTGTTGGCTGCGTACGTACTCGGTACTTTATATTATAATTTATATATTTACCAGGAACAGAATAGCCCGCGTGCACTTATCTTATATGATACTTTATAATAACTTTACTCTTGCATGTTTAAACGGGAGCTTATACAAGCAACCTATCAAGTCTTACAGAAAATGTGGAAATAGCATTCTTTATGGTTGACCTGACTAAGTGGCTTGGAATTCCAGCAAGATCTGTAGACTGTTTCCTGCAGAGAGACTTTTCAATAATCATTCAAATCTGGTCGTGTGCCCTGATTGGAACGAGATCAGGATATCTAATAATTCACTTAGATCTTAATTTGGTGTTTGTCCAGTTCTAGGTTGTTTGTGTTGTAAAATGTGGATAATAAACTCAAATGTACGACTTACTAGAAGCAGATGAATTCCAAATTCTGAAATCTGTGTACTATAATTGATACGCGATTGGAACTTTGCACTAGGATTTGGAATTAAGGATTACAAGATGTTTCATCCCAATTTGACTCGAATGGAAGCTGTGCCCGACATGAAACATGACTTAACGGGCTGATTGTGGCAGGCCTTGTCCCCTATTATGTAGTGGTATGACAATTTCCATTATATTGTGAGTGACAACTTGAGCTGATTCGACTAATGTGATACAGGAAATCGAACTTCTAAGTCTATATTACCACGCTAGTACGCAACGTCCATACAAGTCTTAAAAAATATCTTGAACAAGGACGAGGCAGAGATAATTGGCCTGAAAATAGTTGTATCCACAAAGGTCCCGACATTCATGATCGGCCGTTTGGTTAAAATTAGTGGAAGTAAGTACCTAATCTTTCAAGAATCCCGTGTTTTTAGGAATTAAGGCCAAGCTTAACATAAAATTACGGACTCTAGGTCAAAATCTCTTAAATGCCAACAAAACAGGGTCTGCTGAAGTACTGAGGGCGACCTTTTCTGATATGTTGTTACGTGGTTACTTCAGGACATTGCAACCTATGCCATGGAAAAATAATAGAATTCTAATAATCAAGGTGGGTATCCACTTGTGATATTTATTTGAAGAAGTACAGATTCAACTGTAAAGTCTGACCTTCTCCCACCTTGAAATGTATCCTTTGCCATGACTGATCCAATAGAACTGAAGTCGTCGCCAGGGGAGCCAATGCGTGCTTGTGCAGCTGCTGGACGACTTGGTCGCGCGCCTCACAGCGCAAGCCGTGTTAGATATGTGGCCTGCCCCCTGCCGGTTGGCGAATGCCATTTTCCTGGAACCTCTCTTGAATTCTTCACTGCTTTTGTTCAGTAATTGAGGTCAATAAATGCATATCTTTCTTTTGAGTCTCTCGTAAAAAATGACCAGACTAATGCAACGGAAACCAGCTTCCCATATATTAATCACAAAGTGCCACTAGTACGCTAGCGGGGGTTCCGTAGGGACGCTGTGTTGCTCCTATATTAAAGAAAGATATCTGGTTATATGGAACTCGGTCACGTATTCTTACGTGTTAGCAATGCTCTACAAAAGGACGGTAGGGCAACGAGCATGCGATGCAACTTGATCGTCTATCGTGATAAATAATTCTGATCATCTTATCTTGTATGTATTCCTATTTGACTTGGTTTCTGGTTTCCGGTTTTTGGTCATTTGTTTCTGGCGAGGAGAAGGGGAAGCCATGTTGGGGCCCAGAGGACTTCTTTAATCTTTAGGAGAACGGGTGACACTTTTATTAGTAAATAATATGGAAATAGAATTCGTCGACAGCTCGCCCCTTCAGTCCACCTACAACGACGGCCTAATCGCATTGTTTCTGGCCCCAAAAGTTTAACCTGCACCGATGCACGACTAGGCTTCTCATCAAATATTTATAACCGTACAACAGATTTATTCCCATCTACGGCTGGTTGACAACGAGCGCGTATGGATCTGGATTGTTCGTGCTACGATGACTCCCTTTGCTTTCTTTTGAACTTGTTGTAGAGCGACGTGAGAAGTGTGCTGTCTCAACTGAAAAAGGATGGCACAGTGGCCTTTGTAGAAAACTTGATCGGGTTTTACAGCCGGGTGATGTATAGTAGACCAATGTATAGCATCAACCACCCACAAATCTAGATGCATCACTTACTCTCTTTATGATTAGATCGTTGTGTGTGTACCATGGTACGTGTATTGATGGATTAGTATCAAACCATTACTTCAAGGCGTAGGTGAATTTTCATACTAAATGAAGGGGGAGAAGCTTTATATGCATCATATATAAATCAAATTCAGAATGGTTTTCGTGGACAGTGGCGAATCTAGAAAAATGACAACTAAAGGGACTGAATTAGAAGGGTCATCGTCAAAGTTGATAGTCAATGTTTGCTTTTTTACTATATAGAAAAATAAATTACATATGTTTTTTCTTAAAATTTGAGCTAAATTTTGAAAAAATATCAACTACAAAGAGCTTACCAAAATAGAGAGAGCATCCCGTACACCAAATCAACATTACATTCTAAAACTCTTTTATGTACAAATGTTCAACAATAAATAAATACAGAAAAATTAAGAATGTCTTTCTTTCATTTACTCCTTTCTTTACTTATTAACAGAAAATTTTAAATAATGACCAAAGCTGAACGTCGTAGCATACACTTTTTTAGAATAAAAATTATGTTGTCTTCGAGGATTGAACCTGGGTTCAAAATTTGCAAGTTGGTAAAATCAACCAATACGCTATAGCAAACACATACACTTATATTGCATCAGACGTATATACATACTAGCGGGATAAAAAATGAAAAAATGGGGAATCGAACCCGCGTTCCTTGACTAAAGTTCAAACCGATATACTAGTCACGCTAGGACAAAATAATCCACAACATGGATACAAAATACATATTATATTGTGTTTTCTAATATATATGCACACATCTATATATTTTATATTTTGGGGGTTGGGGGAGGTAGAGCCCTGACAACCCACTGGATACAACCCTGTTTGTGGAGCTAATTACTATGCCTAGTTCATATACCTAAATTTATATGTCATACAAGGAAATGATTTGACATACCACCCGTTATTAGAAAACATAATTGTCGCAATTGAGTGGCTTTTGTGCTAGGAATGAAGGAGACAACAATTACTATGTCTAATAATGGAAACCATTGTTGGTGGGGGACGTGGCCCCATCTATCAAGAGAGAACCCCATGTACTTCTAGGGTTGGGTTTGTTGATGTTTAGTTTTCACATCGTCTTCATTGCAAGTAAAAAAAAAGTGTTACCAAATGGACTAATAATGTGTTCTTAATGCAATAATAAGCAAACATTTTCCTTAAACTAATGCAAAAGTTAAGATATGAATTGCTATCATGCAATGCAATACAAGCAAAGACATTGTCTTGATTGTTAGCTATATTAGTTTTGACTAATAATCGTTAGTATGAGTTAAGCTCAATGTAGGTGCAGCTAGTACATAAGGACTATAAAGGTAAAAAAGTTAGTTTTTTTTCTTTTGTACAAATTAAGAATAGGACTGGAAATTTGTCATGTGTATTCTATCTTATTTTACACAACTACATAACTACTTAGTTAATTGTTTAGTAAATATTTTTTTAAATGAAAAGTGACTCCTCAAATTCCTTTGGCGTATATAAGAGCAGCCGTATGATTATGTCAAATAGGAAATATGACTTAACCTAAAAGTACTACCCCTCGTCTTAGGGCTAGCAAACATCTCAGACCCAGATCTCAAATCTCACACATCTAAGACTCAAAGTGGCGTTGTTTGTCATTTATGTGTGAGCGAGACTGACTTCTTTCTATCAATTCGTAACCGAATCAACATTGTGAGAAAAATGTACACCGAGCCTTAATTTCCTTTAATAACGTCTATTTTCTTCAAGATAGCATCTGTTGAGTTTCCTAACTCAATTTTAATTATTGCTCCTACTTTGTTTATTCTTACATTTGTTATCTTTTGAACTTGATATGTAAACTTGTTAATTAATTGTTTATAGCAACAATATAAAATCCAACACCATACAACTAAAAAAATCTTTAGCAAGGATAGACGGAAATAATTGGTCTGGAAATAGTTGTGTCCACAAATGTGCCCGCCGCCATACATGATGAGTGTTTGGTTAGGATTAGGGCATGTTTGGTTTTATGGATTTTGTCATATTGAATTGTATTTTGGTATCCATTTGTAGAAAGTTTATGTATATGGTTTACAAGATTCCGAAAACAGAGTTAATCCTGAAATTTTCGAACATGATAGGAATCCCGCATTTTTGTTTCCATCAAAATTCTCCCGGACAACAAAATCCAGTTGTGGTTGGTCCGTTGACAAAAAAAAATTAAATCATGTATTTTACAAATCTAGGAAACCAAACATAAAATTTGTATTTGCGGGATTTTGATAATGTAGTATTTTACAAACACAGGAATGCATAAATGCAGGATTTTTGAAAATCCAGCAAACCAAAGGTGTTAGTGGAATCAAGAATTCGGTAAAATCCATAATCTTTTGAGAATCTGAGATTTCATGAATTCTATGTTTTCAGAAACTTAGGCCAAACTCAACATAAAATTACAGTCGAAACCTCCTAACATGCCATCCAAACAGGGCAGGGCCTAATGAAGCACTAACGACGACCTTTTCTGATTTCCTGTACGTGGTCACTTCATGACCTTGTGACCTATCTGCTACTGAAAATTCGTAGTATAATCCTAATAATCAAGATAGGTATAACTTTGTACTTCAGAACAAGTGCAAAGTCAGCTGCATAAGTTTGACCTTCTTCTACCGTGAGTTGTATCCTTTGCCATGATTGAGCCGCTATAGAACTGAGTCGTCTCCAGGGGAGCCAAGGCCGATGCGGGATTGCAGATGCTAGACGACTTGGTCAGACTCCTAACGCAAGTCGTGTTAGATCTGTGCCCCGCCGGCGGATGCCATTTCGTGGAGCCTCTCTCGAAATCTTTACTTTTTTTTTCTTCGTTTGGTAACAGAGATTAAGGAATTCATTCCGGTCTTTGAGTGTTTCTTAAGGAAAATTCTACTCATGCCCGGCCAGCCAGCCGCTGGCATACCCGGTGTTCGGGAACTATCAACTACTCCGCGTTCCGAGATGTATTAAAATACATTACAGATTCTGTATTAATTTTCATGTAAAAGCCATGCAAAACTACATGTGTGATGCCCTACTTCTCACAAAATCTGACAGACACTCTTATTTAAAATTTCATCCCTTGCGTACATCTTTTCAATTTTTATTTTTTTATTAAATTATATTGCCTTCATGCTTCTTTGCTTTGTGTTCCTTCACAAATATGTGAGTACTGTATTTTTATCCTTTATATTGAACTGTCTTATTTATATTATTTTGACCATCGTAATATTATTTTATTTATTATTGTGAATGCATTACCTACCTTATTTGTTGAACGTAAATATACTACTAAATAGAATCAGCTATGCTTATGCTTCTAGATCAGTTATACGTGAGTACTGTAATTATGCTTCTAGATCACTTATACAATTATGTTTGATTTTGTAATTTGTTATGTATTGTACTTATCCATTAGTAATTGGGTTTAAAATAACAAGTGGATATAGTACTTATGGTTGTATTTTATTGCGGATTATTGATCCGATGTGCACAATACTTGTTAGTCCCTCTTGTTGATATGATTTTGCATAATGTTGTACTATGTTGACTACAATACTTAGGGTTGATTATGACATACAATAAGTTTTGAGTACTATACTTGGAAATAGACCACATGGATGACTAATGGCTTATTGAGTAGCATAATTAGGGTTGTTACTGATATGAGAATAATAATTAGGTAATGTACTTATTATTGAATTGTATAAGTGATTAATTGTTTGTTGGGTACTGTACTTTTGCTTCTTAATGAAATACAAATCATAGTGGGGCATTGTACTTACTGAAATGATTTGGTAGGTACTGTAACTTTGACAAACTTAAATCAAGAGTAAGGGACTAGTTGGGTACTGTACTTATTGTTGAATTGTATAAGTGATTAATGGTTTGTTGGGTACTGTACTTTTGGTTCTTACTGAAATGAAAATCATAGTGGGGTACTGTACTTAGTAATTCAATGTTCTAGTCACGAGTACAGTACTGTTGATTCTCCTTCATTTAAAAGTATAGTACACACGAGTACTATACGTATGTACCCAGAATATGTGTATAGTACCCTAATATATGGTATTATGTTGCTCGCGTAATATCATTATTTCAAAATATGTCAACACTAATCTCATTGAAAGTATTTTCTACAAGGATTCTAATGCAATTTATTTTATTGAAAAATATGCTCCGGATTGAAAGTTATGGACAAAAATATTTTCTCTCTCTTCTACATCCCTCATCATTTATTGCTTTAATTACTGCTGACAGCTATTGCAGGTAGTGGGGCGCAGCAGGTGGATAGTCCCGAGGTCCGGGTATAGCCCTAGGTGTATGACCGATTGTGTGTAGCGTAGCTCTTTCGTAAAGAATGGCCAAAGTAATGCAATGCAAAGCAGCTTCCATATATTAATCTCAGTGTCCACTAGTAAGAGGATCCGTAAGGACGTCGTACTGCTCGTATTTTTAAGCGATATATCTAGTGGTGGAACTTGGTCATATATTCTTTCTTGTTAGGCATTCTTTACTAAAGGATGGTAGGCTAACAAGCATGCGATGCAACTCGATGGACTATTGTGATAAATTATTGTGGTCATTATCTTGTATATATTCTTATTTGACTTCAGTGCTGGTTTCCAGTTTTATATCATTTGTTTCTGGTGAGAGAAAGGGGAGGCCGTGCTGGGCCCATGGGGATTTCTTTAATCTTTAGAACAGTGACACTTCTATAAATACTAGTAGGAAGACACGTGCTTAGCACGTTTAACATAATTGAATTAATTAGTGAAATAATGTATTGAATAAATCTATTTAAAGAGAATATTTCAATTGATTTTGTGAGACACAATGGAATTACTTGTGCTCTATAAAATTATATAATTTCAATTTAACACACCATAAAAGAAGAACTCAATTAATTATCTGAGTGACTCCCTTCAACATGTATGTGTGTTTATCAAAATTGTCTTTGTTCCAAAATTTGTGTAATTAATATACTCACAACTCACTTAAAGAGAATAATTTGATTTTTGCAATTACTGGAGTTACTTATGTTCTAGAAAATTAATATATAATACTCACACTAATAGAGAAGAACTTAATAAATTATTTGGAAGATTTTTTCTGATTGTATGTGTCATTATTAAAATTGTCTATGCTATGTAGCTAATACTCACGACTCGTTGAAATAATAACTTGATTGATGGGGTTACTAACATTTCTTATGCTCTAAAAGTTATAGATATTTTACTCATAATAATTTAAATATAACACACTAGAAGAAAAGAACACAATTAACTATCTGGCTGACTCCCTCCAATGTGTATTTGTGATTACCAAAAGTGCATATGCTCCACAAAATATATAACTAATACTCACAATTCACCAAAAAAGAATAACTCGATTTATTTGATTATTGGAATCATTTATACTCTAGAAAATAATGTATATAACACTAATAACAACTTAAAATATTACACACTAAAAGAGAAGAACTCGATTAGCTACCTGATTGACTCTCTCCAACATGTATATGTGATTATCAAAACTGTCTCTACTATGAAAAATTATATAACGAATACTTACAACTCACTGAAATAGAATAACTTGATATATTTGATTATCAATATTATTAATGCTCTAGAAAATTATATACATAACTCAATATAACATAAATATAATATACTAAAAGAGAAGAACTCGATTGACTGTTCAACTGACTACCTCTATCATGTATGTGTGATAATCAAAATTTACTCTGCTCTAAGAAATTATGTAACTAATACTCGCAACTCCGCAAAATATGACAATTTGATTAATTGCCAACTGACTCACTCTAACATGTAGTTTGTCGTTACTAAAGTTACGAACACTCTCATTTTTAGCATGTCTATTGACAACTAATATATAACCAATTGTTGCTTCCCTTCCTACAACCAACAATGCTATATAAAACATGTATATGCAGGGGCGGATCTAGGGGGCTACCGGGGCTTCAGCCCCCCCTCCCAAAATCTTAAATGTTGATTTATATGTATTTATGTATGTTTAGTATTATAAATATAGTACATATACGAGCTCTTTAGATATATGACAAGGCAAAGTTGTAGCTGGATTGGTAGAAGTACATTAGTTCTAAACTATGAACTCAAGTTCAAATCCCACTATAGGCATATTTTTTAAACTCAGCCCCCCTACCACAACTAGTGCCATGTATAGCTAACTCAGCCCCCCCTTATGCAATTTTCTAGTTCCGCCATTGTGTATATGTGCCGCTAAAATATGCAAATAGAAATCATACACATACTAATGAAGTATGTAATAATACAGATACAGGGACTAAGCACAAAACTCCTAGAACTTGAATAATGATGAATTTAAAAAAAATAGTCAATCGGCCTGGTCGCTAGCACAGAGGACGGAAGACCTTGCTTCGTTATAGGCACACGGTAATTATACATATCACATTAAGAGAGAACAAATTAATTAACATCAAGTTAACTACTTACAATGTGTAATGGCACATACATTTTATATTGATAAGCACAAAAACAAATTGTTAGAATGCACTAAATGATTAGACCCATGAACACACAACCCGGTTGCTAGAATGCAGATATAAACTGGAACGATGACCACACAGACAAAAAGTATGACACTTATATTATAACTCCACCCTCTTTGTTCGTCGCATAACTAATTTTGAAACCCAGCTTATATGTCATGTCGAGATGTCATCAGCCAGAAATCAACCTACCACCTCTTATTTATTGAGAGAGATAAACATGTGTCATGGATTATGGATTATGATTTTTTCGATGGGCGCAAGATGAATATCACACTACCATACACAATAATTTATATACATATCACCAAGAGAGAGTAACTCGATTGACAGGAGCGGACTCCCTTCAGTATGTAAGGATACATATAGTCTAAGATACATATAGTTTGGACTAATAATCATACAAACATACTTCTAGAACACAAAAACTAATAGATTGGCAAACACAAACTGGACTAATGCTTAAACAGACCCAAAACCTGGAGGCTCCTGTTTGACATGACAAAACAAAAAGTAACCAAAAAAGTAATGAACGAAAGATAACACACACTTGAACAGTTCGACGACGTGCAAGTGACTGTCAACTCTAAACAAAAGGAGTTGTTTTATTATTTGCATGCTTACCCAGATGAGTTATTCCCATGCTTATCCAATTGTACACTGATACACTTACACAAAACATACCATTTTGGTAAAGTTTATCCAATTGACAGTTTGGATATTTAAATACTGACGCTTCAAAACAAAGCAGCCAAGCACGTAGGAGTGAAAGCAGCGACCACACTATTGAGTTATTCCCATGCTTATCCAATTGTACACTAATACACATACACATACACATACACATACACATACACATACACATACACATACACATACACATACACATACACATACACATACACACAACATACTATTTTTATAAAGTTTATCCAATTAACGGTTTGGATACTTAAAGACTAACGCTTCAAAACAAAGCGGTCGAGCACACAGGAGTGAAAGCAGCCACCACACTGTTGTTTATTTAGAGGGTTATAGAAAAGATCGCTGAAAAGCAGGCAAGCAGGCTGCTTGAAAGCAGACGACACTTTGTTACTTATTTAGAGGGTTTTTTTAATTCAAAAGATTGCTCAAAAGCAGACAAGCAGGCTCCTTGAAAGCACACGACACACTGTCTCTTATTTAGAGTGTTATAGATACTGGTAATGGAATTGAAAGGTTCATGAAGAAAGGTGCAACCACATGAATTTTCACCAGTCACGACAGGGCAACACCCCGACGTCCCCGACGTCGTGCGCACAAACAAACACAAGAATGGGTTGACGGCTCGCCCCTTCAGTCCACCAACAACCACCCTAATCGCGTTGTTGCTGGCCCCAAAAGTTACTAACCTGTTTTGGGATCGGCAGGTTTAGCCTTGCTAATCAACATGCACCGATGCACGACTAGGCGTCTCATCAAAGAGTAACGCTACAGGCACCCACCCACATCCCCGGGAGCCTACCCGGTAGTTGGGAATGGGGCACTGCTGATGTGGCAAAACGTTGCTGGAAAGTTAAAAAGAGAATAAAAAGAAGAGAGAGAAACCAGTTTTGCTCATAACTTTCAATTTTAAATGAATTTTTTTTTGAAATAAAAAACATCAGATTCCTAATGAAAAATACTTTCTATCAAGACCAATGTTGACATACCTTAGTAAAAATAATATTAAAAGTATATTAAAAGAGGAGAGAAGTATACAAAAGTACAGTACGTTTTTTGATACGGTACTCAGATTGACCATTCATGTACAATACTTATTGCCTCTTTATTTCTTCATATTCCATATTATGTCATACATACATAAATACTGTACATGTTAGCATTCATATTAATTTTTTCATACATTCAAAATGTAACGTTTGAAAATAATCATAAACAAGGATACTCAAGGTACCGTACGAGACATAACAACAATACATAATTTGATGATCTTGTTGTTACTAGAAGTACATTACTAACGACCACATTTTTTAATACAAAGTATAGTATTAGACGTACAATACTAGAGGTATTGTACGAGACACAACAACAATACATGATTTGATGATCTTGTTGGTATAAGAAGTACAGTACTAACAACCACATTTTGTAATACAAAGTATGATACTAGACATACAGTACTAGAGGTATTGTACGAGACATACAATACATAATTTGATGATCTTGTTGGTACAAGAAGTACAGTACTGACAACTACATTTTGTAATACAAAGTATAGTACCAGATGTACAGTACTAGAGGTACTGTACGAGACATACATTAATGATTTGATGATCTTGTTCGTACAAGAAGTACAGTACTAACAACTACATTTTGTAATACAAAGTATAGTACTAGACATATAATACTAGAGGTATTGTACGAGACATACCAACAATACATGATTTGATGATCTTGTTGTTACTAGAAGTACAGTACTAACAACCACATTTTGTAATACAAAGTATAGTATCAAACGTATAGTACTAGAGGTACCGTACGAGACACAAGAACAATACATGATTTAATGATCTTCTTGGTATAAGAAGTACTGTACTAACATCCACATTTTGTAATACAAAATATTGTACTAGACGTACAATACTAGAGGTACCGTACGAGACATAACAATAATACATGATTTGATGATCTTGTTGGTACAGTACGAGACATATCATGTATAAAAGATTGTCAATAACCACATACTGTACCTATATAAACTAATTCACATTTCATTAAAAATATACACATTTTACTAAACTACAATACTTTCACCTATGTTTAAGAACAACTAATCCTTGATCTTATTCATTCAAAAGTACAGTACTAAACTCATTGCTAATGTTAGTTCAATCGAATTCATAGACGAACAAGTAAATATTGTATATGATTTGGGAGAAATACGAATGTGATATACTATACTCACAAGTAATGTACGTCTATACTCAAAGTATGTGTATGGTATCCTAAAATATGGATACTATATTTCTCTCATATTATCATTATTTTAAAGTATGTCAACACTAGTCTTGTTGAAAAGTATTTTTTATAAAGATTCTAATGCAATTTATTTTATTAAAAATATGTCCAGAGTGAAAGTTATGGACAAAAACATTTTCTCTCTCTTCTACTTCTCTCATCATCTTTTTCTCATATTATTATTTTTTCAAAATATGTCAACATTGGTCTTATTGAAAAGTATTTTTTATTACGAATCCAGTACTTTTTATTTCATTGAAAAATTCATTGTGACTTGAAAGTTATGATCAATATAAGTTTTTACTTTGTTTCTATTTCTCTCCTATTTAAAATTAAATAAAACTAGTCTACGTTGGACTTTACAGCAGCCTCAGCCGGGTGGGTGGTCGGGTGGGCAGCCGGTTACGGCTAGAATTACTCCTCATCAAATGCGTATAACTGTACAACAACAGATTTCGTTCCCATCTACGGCTGGTGGACTACGAGAACGTATGGATCTGGATTGTTTGTGCTACAATGACTCCCTTCGCTTTATTTTGAAATTTGTTGTGGCGAGCGACGTGAGAAGGGTGGTGTCTAAACCGAAAAACGATGTAGAAAGCTTGATCGGGTTTTTAGTTTCTTCACAGCCGGGTGATATATAGCGGACCATGGTATAGCATCAACCACCCACAAATCTAGATGCATCACTTACTCTCTTGATGATTAGATCATTGTGCGTGTGTGTACCATCGTATATGTATTAATTGATGGATTAGTATCAACCATTACTCCAAGCCGGAGGTGAATTTTCATACCAAATGAAGGGGGTGAAAGTTAATATGCATCATAAATGAAATTTGGGATAGTGTTTGTGGAACTATATTATTAAGACACTATGCCTAGTTCATACATCTAAATTTATATGTCATACAAGGAGAAGATTTAACATCCACCCAATATTAGAAAACAGAAATGGCACAATTGAGTGGCTTTTGTGCTAGTAATGAAGGAAGCAACAATTAGTATATCTAATAATGTCAAACATTGTTGGTGTGGGGCATCTAGTTCAAAAGAGACCCCATCTACTTCTAGGGTTGGGTTTGTTGATTTAAACTTTCACATTATCTTGATTGCAAGTAAAAAAGTATTACCAAATGAACTAAAAATGTGATTCTTAACGCAACAATAAGAAAACATATTTTTGTACTAATGCAAAAGCAAAGATATGCATTGCTAGCATGCAATGCAACAATAAAGATCCCAATTGAACTTGTTCCTATTGCGGTAATATGAAATGGAATTAAATAATGGTGGATGGAGGTCATGTAACTAAGAGACATTGCCTTCCTTAACCATGATATTTCTCTCTCATGATAGTCTATAGACTAAGGCAATCTTAAATCTTATCTCAATAATCATATCAAGGATCTACACAAGTTCTCAGTCAGTTGAACTCAAACATCATTATCTTTCCACATACTATAGGGTCAAGTTAGAGTGTCATGTTTACCACAAAAGTCTTCAAGTTGATTGGTTCAAGAATTCTAAGTTTTGCGTGCTCATAAAACAAACAATCATAGCTGACGGGATAAGAAACACATGCTAAAAACATGATTAGCACCGAATACCATGTCACAAGAAACACTAACCTATAATATGTCCTCAATTACACTAGATAGGTGCACACCCTAAATTAAAGGAAAATGGTGCATCGATATGTAAAAGATGTAGAGGTAAAGAGAGAAGAGACATTAAATTTTGCTTAATCTTAATTTGGTGCATCAATATGAATGGAATTCATGTAACAATGTGCTTTGAGATGTGTGACAAAGAAATGGATTGGTTGGGATTTGCATCAAAATTGTACACTCTAATGAATGACCTATCTTGGTGAGGAATGTCCATTGAAATGTCCGATCTATTGTGAGCTTGTACTTGAGGCATGTAAGCAATGGCACGTAGAAACACCTCCACGATCTTAGTCGATTAACCCACATATCTCATGTATAGTTGGGGTTAGTACCACAAACATGGAAGTCATTGTACTGACTCTTGAATCTTGGGTGGCTTGAAAAGTTAGCATCAGTTCTACCAAGTTGAACTTAGTAGTAACGAATGGGTGGCGTGCAACTCTTGATTGATAGTGATCTACGTTGATTCTAAACCTCTGTTGTACATTTTTTCAGTGTCGATGCTACCGACTGGAAAGTCAGTGGTACTGAGTTGATTTTAAACCTTTCTTGTACATTTTTCCCATGTAACTCGTTGCTACATATTTTTTGGTTGGTGCCATTAAGTTATTTTTTTATTCTTACTATTGAATTTTCTCCTTTGTCTTGGTGACACCAACTCTGGGTTAGTGATACCAACTTAAATCCATAGTGGTGCTATTCCAAATCAGTAAAAAATTGGTGGTACAACTTGGTGGTCAGTGCCATTGACTTTGTTGAATTGAAAATCTGGAATAAAATAAGGAAGAGTCAATGTTGTCAAATCTCTAAACTTTCATGTACACTTAACAAACACATCAATGCATCTTCGTTTCTTGCATTAAAACTACAATATGAACTAAGTTACCAGATCTACTGGAAAAAAAACATAACTAAAAAAAGGCAAGAATTAACAAGATCCTACTTGATGGTTTGCCTCCTACAAGTGCCCTTATTTAAAATCTTAGGCTAGATACGATGAATCTCAATCAACTTTGGATGTCTCTCAATGATGATATGGATTGATTCAACAATCTGTAGTCAACTCTATCATCCCAATACCACGTGTCAAGTATCACTTCATATTGTGATGATTACATAATTTGGTGCTTAACATGTTCTTCCCAAAACCAGTTCAGACCAGTTATTCTCCAACACATCCATACAACAAAATCAATTAGCTAGATGAACTTGTCTACTTTCATAAGCACGTATTCACAATATCAAGATGTCTGACAATAGACTTGTCATCCCGATGGATACATATATTGGTCTTAATGGACTATTCAAGCCCCAACATAAAAGTAGTGAGCGGCATCAAGTTGATGATCACTCCAGAATCACACAATACCTCCCCAAATGTCTTGCTACTAATAGAACAAGTGATATTAAAGCATACTAGATCCTTCTTCTTCTCATGTATGTTCCTTTGCATCAACCCGCTCATCACCTCATTGACTTTCACAATGCTAGAATCCTTGATCTTGTGATTCTCAATGATGATCTCTTTTAAGAACTAGCCATATGTCGATATGTGTTTTATCACGTTCAATAAAGGAATGTTGAAATGTCTTCTTGAATACATCTAATTTTTTTTTGCTTGTCCTTGCTCCCCAACTTCAGATTGTTTGGGTAGGGAACCAGTGGCACATACATATAGTGATGTGGGGGTGGGGGGCATATGTTCACCATAGGGGTTTCCCCCCCAAGCTTGTTGTAGGATCACCCTCCCTCGTCACAAGATTATATGTGGTTGTAACATCCATAGGGTGGCTCTCCTCCTATATTGATGGAGTAGGTCTAATAATATATGTTTCCATGTGTAAAACTTGCTCCTCCAGACTCTTGATCTAGGGCCCTTGATTTTGCTACCCCATGCATATCGTGTCCAAATTATGTTCACTCTTATGTATAAATTTCCCTAACATATCCTCAAAATGGTCAACGTAGTATGGTCCTTGACTATTAAGCTACTAAATCTTTTCACCAATGGTCAACATAGTATGGTCCTTGTCTATTCAGATACTAAAGCTTTTCACCTATATACATTGCATCCTAACCTATAGATTATATTGAATTGGCATGCACAACCCCCACTTGCCTTGTCAGAATCTTGAGTTGTGAATTCAATTCATGCTTTTATTTTATCTCTATAGTAATCTTCATTGTTTATGGATTATCATGATAGTAACCCCAATATTGGTTCTTGACCATGTTCTTCATGATATCCTTGCATCTAAATGCTCAATTATTTAAAAAGAACATTGTTCTAGCTATATCAATTAGTCTTCCACCCGAGGTTAATATTGTAATACATGAAGTTTCCTTGATCAAAATCATAATTTTTATGACGAGGACACTTCCTCAACATATCTTAGTAGCACTCTCAAGATGCAGAGTCACATTCATTGAATGATTACTTAAAGTTGTGGAGATTCCCCACAAGCTTTGTAGTCTTTTATGGTGGGAAGTACCTCTCAAAGAAATTATTCTTCATTTGATCCCAAAACACCATGGAGTTTGATCTATATTGTCGAAGAACATATTGTCTCTACCCATTGGAGGGAACGAGAATAGCTTCAGTTATATGACAGTGGCTAGTACCCAAACTATCTTCATTGTATCACATCATTCAAAAAGTTTGTGATATGATGCATCAAGTTTTCATGTTGGAGACCATAGAGTGCTTGAGATTTCACCAATGCCACTATACATGGATATATTTTATAGCTTCCCATGTCCATGACCTGTCTCACAATAGGGTCATGTTGCCCAGTAGCTGAAGAAGCAATGATCCTTTCCCAAATAGTCTATTCTTGTTCAGATTGTGGGTTTGCCTCTACATCACCATCACCACCTGATCAACCCTCAAACATGGGTCAAAAGTGAGAACACAATTTCCAGGTTATAAAGGATCAAACAAAAAATTTATAACTCGACTTCAAGAGACGTCCATGTTGGTATTTATGTCCAGAGAGCCAATCGTATGATGATTCTAACAGGGCATAACATACTTGATTTGAAAATAATAAAGGTAATTCCATCTATTATGTTTGTCTCAATCATGAGATGATGAAACAAATATGATAGATGCCTAAAGAATGATGTTGTTCAATGACATATGTATTTTTATTGAGGACCTAAATAATGAGATCATATGTATGATAAGAGTACATACATTCTTGTTATGTACCTAGTCGAATATTACTGTGGAAGAAAAATAGGCAACAATTATACATAAGATTACAATGTGTGTTGATTCATGATAGATTCTCATTAGTCATGATATAGGATATCAAGTCAAACAAATAGGTACTTGTCAAAGAATAGTTTACCAAACATACCCACTTTGAGAGTGATACATGATGATGAATGCATATTCATATCTTATTTTTGTTTCATTTAGAATAATTAATTAGGACTTTTTTGTTAATTTTAGCTAATTCAAAAATAAATAGCACTTTCATCTTATTGATATACTTTTCCTGAATTCTTATGATATTTTTCTTAATTTTCAGGAATTATCTAAGTAATTAAATCGAGAAAATAAAAGATGAAGATATGAGGCTTTCAAATATTCTCGCAGTGCATGAGATACTCGTCACCAAAATAGCCATATCTTTTGCGTATAAAGGAGGAATTTCAAGATAAAGTATGGAATGAAAAGAGAATTTTATTGGCTATCAAAACGACATATTTTTTTGGCAATTTTGGTGTTTATTTGGCTGCGCAATTAATCAGTGAAAGTAGCATTACGTTTTCCCGCAGAGTCTGAATTCAGTATATATCTTTCACCAAAATTGGTATAACTCCCACATCCCAAGGTGGAATTTATTGTGCAAGTATGCGTTGGAAAGATAATTCAATTATCTATAGGAAAAATATATTTTCGGGCCGCTTCTAAATTTTGGAATGGCCCAAAAATACGCTTGAAACCGCTATTGCGGGAAATTAATGCAAAAGAGATGCAAAGAAATCAATTGTTTCCTCTATTGACTAGATCTAAAAAGTTAACAGCCGTCAGCGGCCATTTCTTTTATCCTAAACTTAATGTATACCCCCTCCTTCTCCTATAAAAGGAGGGGCACTTCCTCCTCCTCAAGGCATCCTGGATTTCTTTGTATTGGGATTCTGAAGCAACTAGTCTTGTAATCATCTTCTATTATGCAATAAAGTAGACTTTAGTTCAATCATAGTTCTTTCATACTTATTCTTGTCTCTTCATTCCACCTTAGTTTTAATATTCTCTTCTCCGTTCTTTAATTCTGGAGCAAAGAACAAAGAACTAAGCCATTTCATTGTCTCTAGCATAAGGATTAATCTCCTGATTTTTGGGCTAGACTATGGCTTCAACACTTTCTTCCTCCGTCTCCCCTTTCTCCATGAGTGAGTAGACTTCTATTGAGGCAAGAGGAATAACCCCTTAGCCATGGTTTTAACGACTTCTTCTTAAATGACTAGATGGTAATCGATTTTAATTAACGGTTGATCTTCGGATCGCATGCTAATCCGGATGGAAATGACCATGGAAATCCGGATTTAGAACAATAAAATCGATTACATAGACGTTTTGATATGACCGTGGATTTTTATCTTTTAGGATGATAAACTAAGAAGTATGAGCACCAAGACTAATGGGCTCATGTGAAATTTATCTCTTGTGAGTTTTTAAATTTGCAAACCTTCATCGAATCGTCGTTTAAGAATTAGTTGTCATCGCCAAGGCTAAGGTGGTGAAAACCCCTACGAGCCTCGATTTCCATCTCTTGATTTAATCACCGCATCCTTTGTTTCCTTTAATTCTTAGTCTTTCATTCATATATTTTTGCTTGTGTTAATAATCATCTTAATTTTTTCTTGTGCATATTTATTCTTGTTGAGTGCATTTCTTCTTGCATTAGTGTAATTAATCAAACCCCCAACTTGACTTTTACTTTCTGTTTTAATCTAAAGAAAAATACCAAAAATAAATAACAAGTTCTTCAAACTTTGGGTTCTAGGAACAATCTCTAAAAAGTTGTCATGTGGGATCGACCCTTCTATACTGCCCTTAAAACCGGAAGTAAAAAAGGTTTAAACTCTAGGATTAACCATCTTAGTGATTGATATTGCAAAACGACGATTATCACATGACCATGGAATGGTAGTCACATTCAGCTCTCAAAGTGATAGTGGTGCTTGTGGTTCTTAGACCTGAAGTCACTACACTCATCACATGTCGTTCGATGAACTTTGAAACCATCCAGCATGTCCTTGTATAAGGGTTGCAATAAAGGTGGTGTGATGCACACATTTCTTATCTATTTTTTTTCACACTTTCACAACAAATTGAGTTCATTTTTCTCTCCATTAGACCTTTAATGATATTTAATTTCTATCCTTTTAGTTGTTTTACTCATTGCATGATTCTGATCATAGGTACATAATGAAAATCATGAAATGGGGATAATCCAACCCAAATCCGACCTTAGTCAGAATCCCCAATGATTTACATTTGATATAGAGTCGATCCTGAAGAAATTGAAGAAGACACGTCATGTAACTTTCCAGGAAGGGTAGTCCTTAATGTAACGTAGAAGATACAATGTGTATTATTTAACACATGACATGTAAGTTTCCAAAGGACTTTGTCTCAAACTACAGAACAAAAGGCAGGGCATGCCATTTGCCCAGACACGACGTGTAATGTTCACCTAGTTTGACTTCAGTTACAACTACACAACTTGCCTTTTCAGTGATATACAGTGTACTCTTTGTGGAAAGCTTTTTGCCTGACAATTACATTGAAAGACACAATGTGTCTTCCAAAAGACATGACGTGTCTTTGTCAATTTTTGTAGATTTTTGAAAACAACTGCCCCCCCCCCCATTTTCAAGACGACAGTTATCACTCATCATTTGGAGCACTTGGTGACCAGAGGAAGTTGCAGAGTAAGGGAGAGGTGATTTTGGAGAAGAAGGAAATTTTCTTGAGAAAGAACCTCCATTCTTCACCATTTATTCTGCTTTTCTTCTCCAAAGGTTTAGAAAGATTCTCTACTTCAAAAAAGCTTATTGGGAGGGAACATAGTCTGAGTTGGAGTAGAAACAAGGGTGGAACCTCATCCTCAAGTCAGAGTTTTACTCTTTCCACTTCACACTTTGGTTTCTCTTTGCTTTTCTTCTATCTAATCATGGAAACCTCTGGAATTAGTTACATGTGCATGTGTTTCTTCATTATGTACAAGTAGAACTCTTTTTCTTGAGCATGGGAGAGTATCTCTCATGCTATTACTCATGTGAACTGTAATTTATATCTAATGTTAGTTAATTTGCTTCTCTAAGAGTTTCTATGAAGTTTTATTGCTTGTATGCTTGACTGGCCATCAAATATGCATGTTTTATGCTTCTTTATGCGATTCAGGAGAATGTATGAGGGAGTATGGAGTAGATCTCGTGGCAACAAATTCTTGACCATAGGAGTGGCTCGGGAATGTTGGGATCCAAGGTTGTGTTAAAATCTAAACATAGACATGAGATTCTATGGAAGATAAGAACCATCTCATGCCACTAGAAGGTGCATGATGATGGAAACCTTCCTCACATGTTAATTAGCATGTTCAATTTTGTAGTTGCATATGATGTGATAGTATGGAAGTGAAATATTATGCGCCAGATCTCTTAAATTTGATCTAAATCTTTTAATTTAGTTTCAGTTCTTGCTTGTTCGCTAATCTTGATCAAAGCTCAACCATTGTAATCTGACTTAGATTGTTGAAAGTTAGTAATTTTGTGCCTAACTAGCCTAGCTCCTTGTGGTTCAACCTTGATTATAATTGATTATGTATACATGTGACTGATTGATGAGTTGAGACTTTAATTTAAAACTCACTCGCCTTTGACAACCAACAAGTTTTTGACATTGTTGCCGGGGAGTACGGTAATTCTTAGTTAGAGTAAAAACACTAACTAGCATTTGAGACTAAGTCTTCATTTTACATCCTTCATTCTATGATACCTTTTAGTTTTGTGATTCTCACTCAACTTTTGCTTTTGTAGGTTTCATGCATCGCTCTAAGAGGGGTCTTGAGTCATCCATCTTCTTAGACTCAGAAATTGAGCGAACCTTTTGCAGTCGAAGGAGAGGAAAGAAGGATGATAACTCTAAAAACTTGGAGGGATCAAAACCATAATCACTTCATTCAACACCTTCACCACTGTCCTCATCCGATCAATATTAAGAATCAGAGATGGAGGACAACCGCCCGCTTAAGGAATTCACTGTGCTGGTTGCCATCAACATCTGTTGAGCCATCGATCATCTAGATGTTGAGGCCAGTAATTTCTCTATCATCCCTACAATTATGCAAATGATCCAACATAACCATTATGGAAGATCCAAATCTTCACATAGTTGAGCTTTTGCAGTACATGAACTCCTTTAAGATAAACAATGTTCTAGATGAAGGAGTATGTCTATGCCTATTCCCGTTCACATTATGAGACCGAGCCAAATCGTGGCTCTCATCCTTGCTCACGCGATCTATCAAGAGTTGGGATGAGCTATTAAATGATTTTCTTACCAAGTATTTTCCTCCTAGCAAGATCTCTCAACTGAGGAGCTCAACTCACCAACTTCAAGCAACAAGAAGGTGAAACACTCTATGATACATGGGAATGATTTAAGGATCTAAGATGCCTTTGTCTTCACCATGGTTTGACTAATTGGTTGTTGCTACAAACCTTCTACAACGAGTTATTCTACAACACCTGTATGTCTGTGGATTTTGCTGCTAATGGAGCATTGATGAACAAATCCTTTAGAGAAGCATATGATATCATAGAAGATGTTGCACTAAATCATTGTCAGTGGAGTTCAAAATGAACCAACCAAATCCTATAGAGAAGCATATGATATCATAGAAGATATGGCACTAAATCATTATCAGTGGAGTTCAAAATGAACCAACCAACCTCACTCATCAGGTAGCACAACTGAGAAGTCATGTGGGAAACATAATGTTGGTGCATTTGATAGTAGTGCAACCAAGCTTGATGCATTGTCATAAAAGTTTGAAAAGTTTCCTACACACTCCATCCAAGCAGATGAGAAAGTATGTGAAGCATGTGGAACCCCCGGTCATGACACTTCTTCTTGTTTTTCCCCACAAATGAATGTTAGAGAGGCACAGGAGCAAGACAATGCATTAAGGATCTTTCCTAATAAGTAACTCTACAATCCCTACTCCAACACCTATAACCCAGGATGGAGGGATCATATGAAATTCTCTTATAGGAATAATAACTCTCAGAACCAACAATCAAATCAACATCAGTAGAACCAAGGCCAAAATCAACAACATCAAGTGAGCAACCACCAACCCATGAATAACAACTAAGAGCCATGATTCAACAACAATAGGAATTACAATCAGCCTCAACCTAAGTCAACCTTAGAAACTATGCTTGAGACTTTTGTGTCAACACAAATTTAACAAAATGATTAGTTTCGTGCACATAGGCTACTCTTGAAGGTTGCTATCATTCAACTCTCTTCCAAGGTAGATGGTATTTCTACTCACACAAAGACGCTAGAAAATCAGATTGCCCAGAAAGATTTAGCAAACCAAAGAGCTTCTTCTAGTGGATTTCCAAGTCAACCAAAAATGAACCCCCGTGAATGCAAGTCAATTACTTTGAGGAGCGGGAACATCGTTTAAAGACCTTCACTGGTAGATGAGGAGAAAGTTGAAGATGATAAAGAAGTTGTGCAAAAAAGTCAAAAAAAGAAAGTTACAGCTGAAGAGCAGCCGTCTTACAAGCCTATTGCCCCTTTTCCTCAAAGGTTTGCACACCAGAAAAAAGAAGGTAAATTTCAAAGGTTCATGGACATTCTTAACAAATTGTATGTCAACCTTCCATTAGCAGAAGTCATTGTTGAAATGCCCACCTATGCAAAATTCCTAAAAGATATCTTAACCAAAAGGAGGAGGATAGATCAAGTAGAAACTGTCATGCTATCTGAAAGAACAACTTCCATCATTCAAAATAGGTTATCGAAGAAAATTGATGATCAAGGTGCCTTCACATTGCCATGCAAGACTGGTGACACCACATTTGATAAAGGTTTAGTTGACCTCGAGGCCAACAAAAGTTTTATTCCATTTACATTGTGAGAGTAACTTGATATTGGAGAATTGAAGCCAACCAAGATGGCCATTCAACTTGCAGATCACACCATGAAGTATCCTAAAGGGATTGTTGAAGATGTGCATGTTCAAGTAGGCAAGTTTTTCATCCCTTATGATTTTATTGTGATTGATATGAATGAAATTTCATCGAGTCCTATTCTCTTTTGAAGACCCTTCCTCCACACAACTGATTGTATAGTTGATGTACGAGAGGGCAATATCACTCTTAGATTAGGAGGGGAGATAATGGAGTTTTCTATCTTAGACATAATGAAGCTCCAAACAAGATGGAAAATATCTTCCTAGTTGATTGTATTGACAAATTTCTAGAGGAAGATGAAGATTTTTCTATTTTCCATGTTGACTATTGTGATGAAACTGAGTTGGACACTGCAATGTCCACAGATCACATGGATGTTAATTATAGTACCACATTACCTCTATCTCATGAAAATACTTCACCATTGAAAGATGATTCTAGCAAGCACACCAAGGAGAATAAGGTATAACTCAGACCCCTTCCACCAGGGCTAAGGTATGCTTTTCTTAACCCAACTTCTACTTCTCCTATCATCATAAATTGTTGCTTTAATTGACGAACAAGAAATCAAATTGTTTAATGAATTGCATTTACACAAGGAAGTAATCAATTATTCTATTGATGATTTAAAAGGCATCGATCCTTCCATTTGCATGCATAGAATTAATTTAGAGGAAGATGCCAAACCTTGTGTTGAACCTCCTAGGCATTTAAATCAAAATATGATTGAGGTTGTTAAGGAAGAGATTTTTAAGTTAAAAGATGAATGGATCATTTATCCCATTAGTGATAACCCCTGGGTGAGTGCTATTCACGTAGTATCCAAAAAGGAGGTTACAATTGTCATGAAAGGAGACAATGATGAAGTGATTCAGACCCGTGTTGCCACAGGATGGAACATGTGTATAGATTATAGAAGACAATACAACCCGTAAAGATCACTTTCCGCTGCCTTTCATTGATTTAATGATTGAGAGACTAGCCAGACATTCTTATTTCTATTATCTTGACGACTATTTGGGGATTTCCAAATACCAATTTATCTGCCAGATCAGAAAAAAGTGACTTTTACATGCTCCTATGGTACCTACACCTATAGATGCATGCCTTTCGGTCTTTGCAATGCACCAGTGACTTTTCAGCGTTGCATGATGGCTATTTTCTCAGATTTTATTGAACGAACGATGGAAGTTTTTAATGGATGATTTCATTGTCTATGGAAATTCTTTTAATGATTGTCTAGCCAATTTATCTAAAGTCCTTGAGCAATGTAAAAAGGTTAACCTAGTACTAAACTGGGAGAAATGCCATTTCATGGTACAATCTGGGGTAGTACTAGGCCATGTGATTTCTAACGAAGGTATTGAAGTTGACATGGAAAAAGTGGAAGGAATTGAGAAGATGTCTACTCTGTCTAATGTCAAAGATGTTAGAAGTTTTCTTAGACATGCATGTTTCTACAGACGGTTCATCAAAGACTTCTCCAAAATAGCTAGACCTCTATGTTTTTTTGAGTTAGAAGAGACATTTAGTCTCCCTCCTCCCTCAAACAGGTGCCAGAGACCAGATGACCCAAGGGTTGGTAAATAGAATGCAAAACAGGGGGATTTGAACCCGGGTCCCCCAGGGAGGACAAGCCGGACCGAACCACCTGCACTACACTGACCGGGTTAGACCTCTATGTTCATTGCTTGCCAAAGATGTTGAATTTGTTTTTGATGATGAATGTCAAGCTGCTTTCAGAAAACCCAAGGATGCACTCATCTCATCTCCTATAATTCAGCCTCAGGATTGGGACGCGTCGTTTGAAGTGGTGTGATGTGAATGACTACAACATAAGCATAGTCCTTGGCCAAAGAAAGGACAAGAAGATGCATACCATCCACTATGAAAATATAACACTTAATGAGGCCCACATAAACTATTCCATAACTGAGAAAGATATGTTAGCCATAGTTTATGCTTTCAACAAATTTCATCAGTCTCTAGTGGGATCTGAAGTTATAGTCTACATTGACCATGCTGCCATCAAGTACTTTCTAAACAAGAAGGATGCAAAGCGACGTCTGATTCGCATGATATTGATACTCCTAGAATTTGGTCTTGAGATAAGGGACAAGAAAGGAACTAAGAACAATGTTATTGATCATCTATCTAGAGTCAAGATAGATGCTAAATACACAATGCTGATTGATGATTACTTGCCTATTGAAAGACTTTATGTCGTTGATACAACACAAGCACCTTGGTTTGTTGATATAGAAAATTTCCTCTCCATAGGACACCTTCCACCTGATCTAATCTACCTAAAAAAGAAGACATTTGTACATGACGTCAAATTCTACTATTGGGATGCTCCACTGCTATTTAAACAATGAAATGATGGACTAATTCACTGATGTATAGCTAAAGAGGAAATACCAAGAATCATATCCGGTTGTCATTCTTATTTCTATGGAGGTCACTTTGGGGGAGACAAAACAACTACTAAGATTCTTCAAGTTGGATTCTATTGGCCTACCTTGTTTCAGGATGTTCATGTATATGTTAAAGTATGTGATCAATGTCAAATGATAGTTGGGATATCAAGGCAAGATGAGATGCCTCTTAACTCTATCTTAGATACTGAAGTGTTTGATGTATGGGGCGTTGACTACACGGGCCCCTTTCCATCTTCTTGTGGTTACAAATACATTTTGGTTGCATGCTATTATGTGTCAAAATGGGTAGAGGCCATTCCTACCCAAGCCCTGGATCTAAAATCCGTACTCGATCTATTCTAAAAGATTATCTTTCCCCGCTTTAGAGTTATAAGGGCCGTTATCTCAGATGGAGGGACACATTTTAATAAGAAATAGTTCAATAATCTTCTCTCTGAATATGGGATGACACACAAAATCTCTACCCCCTACATCCCCAAACTACCGGGCAGATTGAAGTATCAAACAGATAGCTGAAGAACATCCTAGAGAAGATGGTTCCAAGCTTAAGGAAGGACTGGGAACTCAAACTAGACGATTCCCTTTGACCATTCTGTACATCCTATAAGACTACAATTGGGACTACACCATTTTGGTTTATCTATGGAAAGTCTTGCCATCTTTCTTTGGAGTTAGAACATAAAGCGTTATGGGCAATCAAATTCCTCAATTTTGACATGAAGAAAGTAGGTGAGAAATGGTTTTTGCAACTCTAGGAGCTTGAAG
Source organism: Alisma plantago-aquatica (assembly GCA_963693085.1). Taxonomy (NCBI): domain Eukaryota; kingdom Viridiplantae; phylum Streptophyta; class Magnoliopsida; order Alismatales; family Alismataceae; genus Alisma; species Alisma plantago-aquatica. Next base: position 1,555,227,149 of record OY856409.1, read on the forward strand.
AACTTAGAATAGACTCATATGAGAATGCAAAGATCTATAAAGAACAGACAAAGGCATGGTATGATAATAAGATTCGAAAGAGAGATTTTATTGAAGGAGATCAAGTGTTGTTGTTTAACTGAAGACTGAAGCTTCTCCCAGGGAAACTTAGATCCAAGTGGTCTGGGCTCTTCCTAGTCCTGAAGGTTTTTCCGTACGGAGCAATAGAGTTACAAGGCAAGCAATACACCTTAAAAGTTGATGGATAGCGTTGCAAGATATATAAAGAAGGTGAGAAGATTACACATGGATCCTCTTGCTCCCTCTCAGATGCATGATCTCAGAAGCTGAAGAGTCTCACTTTGGACTCTAAACAAAGGACCTTGTGGGAGTTGACCCCACATCGGGATAGGTTTCTTTATTAGAATCTACTCAAGAACTTTTTCCCAATAAATTTGTCATGGATGAATGTAATAATTTATACACCCTTAGACATATATCATCATGTTTTCAGGTGTTGAACAAAAGAAAGACAAGATCAGCAGAAATTCATGAAGACACGACGTGTCATTTGGCGCAACGGTGTGTTCGTCTACAAATATAGGTCATTGGAAGCTCACACACCGTGTAAATATTCGTACATGGCATGTCCTACAGCTCAAACGGACGTTGAGCTTTTCTATCAAAACACACATTGTGTCTTTATTTGAACACGTCATGTCCTTATCACTTGGGAAACTTCCTGGATCTCTCTAGAAACTTACACGATGTGTTTTTAATAAAACATGGTGTGTCAGATGGTTCATTCACAATGCAACATTTTTCTGTCAAAACACACACTATATCTTTATTTGCACACGACATGTCGCTATCGGGTTGGGAGTATCACAAGTCTGGTAGAATCTTACATGGTGTGTTTTTAATCAAACAAAGTGTGTGCAATAGTTCATTCGAATGCCACAAATTTTCTAGAAAAACACACGACATGTCTTAATATGTACACGTCGTGTTGTTATCAGTTCAACAACTTTAGTCTAGCTCTTTGGACAATTACACGCCGTGTCTTTATTTGAACACGTTGTGTCTTCATTAAGCAAGGCAAATATCAAAGGGGTGTAGACATATTGTACATTGGAACACATTGTGTTTTACAAAAGACATGCCATGTACACAAGTTTAAAATTGGGGTTTTAACCCTATCACCAGTTGCCACCTTCATTCACCCCTTGTAACTAGCTGTCTCCAACCGTGTGAGAACCAGATCCATCCATGTGCAAGCTTCTCCAGCCATGTCCTCCATATCTGATCTGCCTCTATTCCTTCTCTGATTGATGACAACAATCAATCGAATGCCTCCATTTCCTCCACACAGAGAACTTCTTCACCACACCATCACCATTTTGCATCAGATCCTCCAGCCATATTCCTCAAGTCTCCACCAATAGACATCATCACGCACACCGACAACACCAGTCCTAGATCCACCACCATCCGTCGCCTCTCCATGGCCAATTTCTCCACGAGTCGCAGCCATTCGGAAACCTTCTAGAGCCTCCAACACCATTCATGTTGACTTTAGTAAGCTCCGACGCAGCAATCAATGAATAAAGACTAATAAACTTTTTCAATCAATGAATAAAGACTAATAAACTTTTTCAATCAATGAATAAAGACTAATAAACTTTTTCAATCAATGAATAAAGTTAGTTCAAGATCAGTCTTCTTATAACACTTTTGCAATATGTTTAAGGATTTCATATTCATGATGTTATATAATACAAAAGATCAATATGTCTTACTTAAAAATTGTCTTCCAAGGTTTTATTCTTGATTTACATGTTAAATCAATCATTAATAACAAATTGATAGCAAGCTAGGTTAATTGAAAACAAGTTCAGCAAATTTATTTCAGATTTGACAACAGAAACCTGCTCGGTCGACCATTTCTTGACTGACAGTTCTCTCGGTCGACAGTGACTCGACCGAGAAAAATTCTATGTTGTTTCAGAACTGTTTTTAGTAATTTCTTCCAAGTAAAAACAAAGTTCATTTTTAATTCAATTATGCAATTTGGAAACTTGGCTTGGTTGAGATTGAACATATGAATATCAAAGTAATATTTACATCAAATCTCAACTAATTATATTTAAGTCTTTATGCTTTTGAGAATTCTAATTAAGGCAAAATTTCAAAGATTTGTCTTTGCATATTTGTATATTTTCAAATTAGAAGTTTTAAATACATTATGTTAAGTTGAGATAGACATAGAAATATACAACTAGAGTCCTTGGTCATATCTCAACTTAATCTTACTTATTTAGTTTGGGGATTTTGGAACCCATACTAACTCAACATCCTTTTTCTTGTAAGGACATGAAAAAGAATAATGTCCAAGGTGTAAAAAATAATGACAACATATAGAATCAACCTCATATCTCTTTCTATAATTTTGTTCTAGGTTGTTCTTGGGTACATATGTGTATTTGCCTTTGGGTACATACATAGATTGACTCTTTGGCACTTGTGTTCTTCTCCAACTAGGTTTTTGATAAGATTTTCCTTTAGGCTCATATCCTAGTCCTCTCCTTCCAATTTGATGATAAGGATTATTTAAAATTTTATCAAGGGTATCATTGTTACTCAAACTATTTACTTTTTGTTGCATCTTAACAATCTCATCCATTCTTTTATTTATGTCTAACTTTGCTTGATCTAGATTAGATAACAAGGAATCTCTTTCTTTCACTATAGTGTCATAATCTAGATGCGTACACAAGACATGTTGTTTTTGAAGATCATTTACTTGAGTTTGCAAATTTAACTTTTCTAGAAAAAGAAGATTGCAATTTTCTTCTACAGATTTTAGCTTAATATCATGACCTTCAATAACCTTTTTGAGATCTTCATTTTCAGATGTAAGAGCAAGAAGCTTAGCATGTAACTCATCATTTGCTTTATTAGATTTCTTTAATTTCTTCTTGCATTCAATATATTTATTATGTGTCTCTTCAAGACTAGCAATTAAATATTCTTTAGGTAAATCGAGAAGGCTTACCTCTTCTTCTTCTTCTTCACTTGTTATAGCAATAAGGAAATCTTTGTGCTCATCTTCCTTCTTTGATCTCCATGGGAAACTAGGTGTTGTGTGGCTTGTTCCTAAGCACCAATTACAACTTGTTGAAGGTTGGTCCAAGCTGCTTCTTTGCTTGCGGTTGTAGGCACCACCACCCTTCATACTTCAAGACTCGATTAGAGCTCCTTGAAGCCTGCTCTGATACCAATTGAAAAACCACTAGAAGGGGGGGGGTGAATAGGATTTTATGATTATTTTAATAATAATTTAACTCAATCAACCAATCACAAAGATATTGGACAAGGAAACAAGGATTTAGAGTGGTTCCAACCTTAGCAAATACTAAGGCCGTCAATCCACTACCCGGTTGCTTACCCAATCGGGATTTTGAAAGAATCAAATTTTATTACCTCGCAAGGACTTTACATAAAATTACAATTCTTTCACCAAACCCTTCGGACAGCCTTCACCTAGAAGTAATTGCACCAACCTTGAAGCAGCCTTCTTGAAGTAACTTCAAGCTCCCCCTTGAAGTAGCCTTCCTCTTGAAATAGCTTCCTGTTGCAATAGCCTTCTTGAAGTAGTCCAAAGTCCACCTTCTCCACTGAGAAGAACCTTCTCCAATCCGCAACCTCCAACCCTAGGAGTAGCAAGGAGAATACAAAGGATAAAAGGAACAAGAAGGAAAAATAGAAATTACAATACCACTTTGCAGCTCAAGGCTTAATTTCCTATATCAAGCGTTTTGATCTCCTAACCAATGTATATAGAAGTGTAATTGCTGTGGATAGGAGATGCTAGCCTATAGGACATGAAATTGGAGCAAGGAGAAGAATATCCAATGCAAGTATTGCTCAATTTCTCAAAACAGATTGATAATTGCAAGTGTAAGCTCAAGTGTATCACAAGTGTAGATTAGTGAGTTTAGGTGTCCTAAGGCATGTCCTATTTATAGAAATGACCTACAAGTGCTTAAGGACGTTCTAGACACTTTCTAGGGGGTTCTAAGTGCTTAACTAGCCGTTAGGTATACTTTAGTTGCTTTAGCAACAGCTAGTTAATTAATTCTGAAAGTGCTATCAGAACTCATCTCGGTCGAGGAATTGTCGACCGAGAGTCCTACTCGGTCGAGGATTTTTCGACCGACAGACTCTCTAGAGCAAGTGTTTGCAACGTTCATCTCCAACTGCCAACTACCTTGTCAGCTGTGTCTAACGGCTACTTGGGTCTTTCTCGGTCGAGGAGTTTGTCGACCGAGAGTGTCTCGGTCGAGGAATTTGTCGACCGAGATTGACCCTGTTTCAATGTTTCAAATAAAGTGCTAAGTGTATGTATGAGTGTGCATATGTGACACTATTGAAGGGGATGAACTATCTAAGTGTAGTGATTGGCTAGGGAGGATCTAATGCTTGATTTACATGATGTCTAAGTACTTGTACATTATATATTTGTACAAGATTTACAATTGATTACATTCATGAAATTAAAACAATCTAGCATATAGATCTTCCATAAAGCTTTTTCATCCACCTTATTCCTGCAACACTCAAGTAGCATGTTAGATCAACAAGAATGAAATGTTTGTCATCATCAAAACAAAGGGATTTATCATAATGTCCAATTTAGCCAACACTGGAGTGAATCATTAATGAGATAAGGAATGAGGATAAGAAAGCCAGGGCGACAAGCATCCATAATCCTATTTTCAGATATGTCCCTAGGTTACTTACTATAGACATTTTTGCTTAGAAGGAAACTCAAGGGGTATGCAAGAAGCAAAACTTATTCTTTATTTAGGAAATGGCGAATGACTACAAGATAAATATGGGAAACTTTATTCTCACCAGATTCTTTGATATCAAGAAAATCAAGAAAAGAGAATATGGTGACATTATGTGTGGAGGTTTCATCACCCATTTTTCCAGTAAGGTGGGTGCTGACTTTACTGGTCTATAGGCTGCTCCTGGGAGGAACCTGGTGGACATTCAGCTACTCATCTCTTTTGGTCTACTTGTTCGGGTTTCCAACGACGATTCCAAATTCAGGAAATATTTCACTGATCACCAATATATTGACCTATCTGATTTAGAAGCAATGACTCTGACGAACAAAGATAATTGGAAATAGAATCTTTCTACTTCTGAAGAGCATGAGGATGCCCTAGATGCACCTACTTATTCTTCTACAACTCCACTGCCTCCCTCCACTAGAATGTAGACAGACTACAGTTGGTCCATGCCTGACGTCCAACACATGTACGACTATGTCCAACAAAGATTTCACCATCTGGACAACCACCTTGATCCTATGGGTCAGTAGTATTCTATTATGCACAACATGATCTAGAGGATGAATATGTGGCACATTTCACAAAACCACTATGCCATGCCTCAGCCTCCGCAACCTGCATCTCCACCGCCCTAGCCTCAGCCAGAGCCCACTCCTCTAAAGTCGATGCCTGTAGAGATTCCTGACAATGTTGATTTGTTGAACCAGTACTTCCTAACTGGTCATGAGGGTGTTGGCCCTTCATCGTGATCTTCTCCATGATAGGTTGTCAATTTCTATCACGTTGGGTTTGATTGATGTAGTGAGGACACTACAAATTTCAAGCTTAGGGGGGGTGCAACTGACCAGTAGTGTACTGTAGTTTTATTTTCCTTTTGTCATCATTTTCTTAGTTCATTGTTTTTAGTTTTTATTTTTCTTATGGCAAATCTAGTATGGTATAAGGCCTATCTTGTGTAATGGATTGATTTCCTCCCGTGTTTGAACTATCCTGTCCTTCCCCTTAGAAATGTCATTTTTGGAAATTGTAAAAGGCATGCATAAATCTAATGAAACGTCATGGACACCAACATGTGCATAACTTGGGGTTTATATTTTTAGCCTAAAATTTTATCATTCACATCCTTGATTGCCTAACTCATGTAATGGTAACAAATTTTGTGAATAAACCAACTTTGTAACACTACTTAGATCACGACATGGCCTTGTCAAACTCTTAGTGCTTTTTCAACCACCTCTCTTTTAGTGAAAAAAAATTCAAATCAGATGAATGGAATCTAGATAATGTTTCAATTTAGTTAACTCTCCTATGTTTTGGGAAAAACAAGTGAAACCCATTCTCATCTAAAATATTCTTTTGGTTCACTTCACCTTAATTACCTCATGAAAAGATGGCCAAACCGTTCACATATCAACTAGCCTAGTGTAATTCCAATCTGGCCATGATGGTTAGGTGGTATGTCTTAAAAGAGGGTAAAATACCCCAACTGGCACTCCACATGTGCATATGCCTACATTAGTAGCCAAGTTCCAGAACCCATAAGCCATTGTCATACCTTTTGGGAAATAAGGAGAGAAAGCTAAAATTTTGTTAACATTGACTAAGATTCTATCATTTACATCCTTAATAGCTGAGAGTTTTGGTTGCAGACTCTCTAATTGTTTGGCTTGGTCATCCAATCTCCATTTAGTGTTACCCAGTTGGCTGTTTCATTTGATTTGTTATCATCCCTGCTGAACTAAAAATCTATTTCTAAGGTGTTTAAGTTGAAATCAAGGCTATGAGTATAAACATGTTGATTATGGTTGGTTTGGTCTCATATTCATCTTTCATTTCATTGATCTATGCATGAACTTGACAATTCCTTCATTTGTGTTTCTATGCTCTTTTTTCTTGAGGACAAGAAATAGTTCATACTTAGAGGGATTGGATGTGCGCATTTCTTATCTACTTTTTGCACACTTTTGCACACAAATTCAGTTCATTTTTCTCTCCATTAGACCTTTAATCATATTTAATTTGCCATCATTTTAGTTATTTTACTCATTGCATGATTACGATCATAGGTACACAATGAAGATGACAAAATGGGGATAATCCATCCCAAATCCGACCTTAGTTGGATTCCCCAATGATTCACATTTGATATAGAGTCAATCTTGAAGAAATTTAAGAAGACACACCATGTAAATTTCTAGGAAGGGCAGTACTTAACGCAAAGTGGAAGTCATGACATGTTTTATTTAACAAACGACATGCAAGTTTCTAAAGGACTTCATAACCAGCTGTAGAACAAAATACATAGCGTGCCATTAACCCAAACATGGCGTGTCTGCACGTTCAAAAGCCAAAATTCAAAGTTTTGCCAAAGTACATGACATGCATTTATATACACACAACGTGTACCGTCTGCCCAGCTTGACTTCAGTTACAACTACACAACGTGTCTTTTTAGTGACACACTGTGTACTCTTCGTGAAAAGCTTTATGCCTGACAGTTACATTGAAAGACACATCGTGTCTTCCAAAAGACACGTCGTGTCTTCCAAAAGACACGCTGTGTCACTATCAGTTTATGTAGAATTTTGAAAACAACTGCTCCTTATTTTAAAGATGAAACCAACCATATGGGGTAGTTATAACTTGTCATTTTGGAGCACTTGACGACCATAGGAAGTTGAAGAGTAAGGGAGAGGTGATTTTGGAGAAGAAGGAGAGGTTTCTTGAGAAAGAACCTCCATTTTCACCATTTTCTTCTGCTTTTCTTCTCCAAAGGTGCAACAGAGCTTCTCTACTTTGGAAAAGCTTTTCGAGAAGGAATATAGTCTGAGTTGGAGCACCGACAAGGGTGGAACTTCATCATCAAGTTGGAGTTTTACTCTTTCCACTTCACACTTTGGTTTCTATTAGCTTTTCTTCTTTCTAATCATGGAAAATTCTAGAATTAGTGACTTATGCATGTGTTTCTCCATCAAGGATGAGTATAACTCTTTTTTTGGGCATGGGAGGGTATCTCCCATTTTATTAATTATGTGAACTCATAATTTATATCTAATGTTAGTTAATTTGCCTCTCCAAGAGTTTCTAGGGAGTTTTATTGATTGTATGCTTGACTAGCCATCAAATATGCATGTTTTATGCTTCTTTATGTGATTTAGGAGTATGGAGTAGATCTCTTGGAAATATCTCTTGACCATGGGAGTGTCTTGGGAATGTTGAGGATCCAAGGTTTGTTCAAATCTGAACATAGACATTGGAGTGCTATGTGAAGATAAGAACCATGTCATAACACTAGGAGGTGCATGATGATGGAAACCTTCCTTACAAGTTAATTAGCATGTTTAATTTCATAGTTGCACATGATGTGATAGTATGGAAGTGAAATCTTATGCCTAAGATAACTTTAATATGATCTAAATCTTTTAATTTAGTTTCAATTCTTGCTTGTTAGCTAATCTTGATCAAATCTCAACTATTATAATATGACTTAGATTGTTGAAAGTTAGTAATTTTGCACCTAACTAGCCTAGTTGTCTGTGGTTCGACCTTGACTAGAATTGATCCCGTATACTTGCACGTGATTGATGAATTGAGACTTTTATTTAAAACTCACTTGCCTTTGGCAATCAACATGGATCTCAGGCACATTGTGACACATGGGGATTGATTGTGAGTGATGTAGATGAGATTTGTCCCTGCTACAGAAGTTGACATCTTGGACACTTGGTAAGTGGGACTGAGAAATGTATGGCCATACTCATGTGAGTCAATATGTAATATGTGAACTCACATGCATATCATACAATCCACTTTAGTTCAAGGAGCATGGATTGAAAATTAATAGGATGGAAATTGCATGTCTCGAGTTCTATCTAGATATCAGAGACAAAGGAACTATATGATCATAGTAACACTAATCACCGATTGTAGGTTGAAGTCATTCTCCAACTTTCCAATTACTTTGGTAGCAATGGCGTGTTGCTAGATATAACTCATTGTTTGCGATGTCATAATCTAGTTATGGACATCCACTGCCAGCGTAATTTGGGACCTATAGGGTCACACACATAAGATGTTCTTGAAATAGGAGTTTACTCATGTATAAGGTTTAACTTGGTTACTAAAGTGTTTAGGTAATCAACTTAAACAACACTGGTTTTTAATTGGCTGATTAGAGTGTCCAGTCGTTTGATTGGAAAGTCCAATTGATCGATTGGATGAACAGTAGAACTAGGCCAAGGAATTGATGCTGATATCATGCCATGCATTGGTCATCACATTAAAAACTAGTATGTTTGTGAATAGGAAAAATAGCCAATCCATCGACTAGAGAGTCAAGTCAACTGATTGGTGATTTGTAGCAGCCAAAAATTCATGAAATTCATCCCAGCATGTCCCCGAGTTTGTAGAAACCCTATCCCATCCACTCCTAAATAGGGGGAGGGCAAGGCCCTCAACACTCTTGTATGACAAGACTCCTCATATCAACGTTGTGGTAACGTGAGAGACCGAGGCATCTTACCTATAAAAGGGAGAGATAGTCAAAGAGGAATCTTACCCATAAAAGGGATACATAGTCAAAGGGGATAAAAGTCAACACTAGCACATTGACAACACAAAGGGACAACTCCTTTCTATCAGTTCTAGAAGAATGACATGGAGTTCTCGATTGTCCGTGAGGACTACGAAGAGGTGTAAAGATCGTTGTCATCACAGTAGGAGGACACCATCAACCATTGTCTATGGTGCTACACCAGGAGGTTGCCACCGACCATCGTCTGAGTTCTGCTTGAGAAAGAAACACAACTCTGCAAGGATTTATTCTAGATTTGCTCTAGGACCATGTATATACCTTGCACCTTCCTTTCCATTCATAGTTGTTGACTTGATCAACTGGTTTATGGGGAATTTTTTTTTCTACTACCATCTGATGCAACCCAATTATAGGGATCCATCTTGTGTCTTTTTGCATTTCAACCACATCTAAACATGTTATAATGCAAGTTAATTCCCTCAATATGCATATTTATGTGAAATGCACTTATGGACATTCTTTGCATGTTTTTCAGATAATTGGACCATGTTGGATGGATGAGTGAAATAGAGGAGTCTAGAGAAGACCCCAAAGATTCCCCAACCTACCCTTGGTGGCCAAGAGTCAACCCAAGCAAAGAAGTCCATGGATTTCAAAGAATGGATCTCAGAGTGCTACTGAAGACCCCAGTACGACCGTGGTGCCAAGGAACGACCATGCTTGCCAATGCAAAGGTTGATGTCCACTTTTGACATGCTATATTGACTCCACCAAAACAGCCATGCTACCGAGAACAGTCATGCCAAGAAGAAACCAAAACAACCATGCCATCCAGCACGGACAAAACGGGCATATGGAATAGCAATGACCTCCACTCCAACTCGCCCACCACGATCGTGCTACTCAGCACGACCATTCTACCTAGCTCCATGCATGGCCGTGCTACCTGCCTTCATTTTACAACATCCAAAACTAACATTTTCCACTTCCCACTACAACCATTCTCATCCACCATGATCATTCTGACCTCCACCCACCACAATCGTGCTACCAACTAAAACCTAACGTTTCTGCACTGAATTTCCAACAATATCCCCATTTACCCTAGTACTTCCACCACCACCTATATATACATGGGTTGCGGCTACAACACTAGGTTAGCATCCCTACAACTACTCTACAGCCTCCTTAGCCACTTCCCTTGCATTCAAGCTATTCACCTACGTCCCACCTTCCACTTCCACTCCATTTCCACCCTAAAATCCTAGTTTTCTAGGTTTTCCACCATAATCCCCCATATTTACATGCCATTCATCCATCTTGGAGGAGGTGATGCGTTCTACAACTTCTAGAAGGTGAAATAGGAGGGTCTTCCACAAGCTCCATGGATTTCTACCTCTTTCTTCTCTTTTCTTTGTTCTTTTGTTTAGTTATGAGTAGCTAAGCCCCTTGTGGTGAGCTGTTTGGGGTAAAAATGATACTTTGATATTGTATTGGGGGAAGATAATTTGTAAACTCTATGATTTCATTCTATGATGGTTTCTTTCTACTTATATCTCATTTCCCATGCTTCTGCTTGTGGTTTGTATCCTAAAACATGAATTGCTTATGTTTGTCTGCTTGAATCCACCTAAGTTTAGGAGAAGATAGCATATGTAGGGCTGTCTTGGGATTTGATCCTAGGTCCAACTAGTGGATACCTAGATAGCACCCCATCTCCCCTTACATATAGCCCACCTCCTACTCCTAGGTGTGTGATCTACGTAGCTAGTATAGGGTTGATTGGTGTAATTTCCTAGGAGTTTGCTAAAAGTTAGGTGGTGAGTAATGTGGGGTGAAATAACCTCACCTCTACTCCCTAATTCTACCTTTGGCTCCCAATTATACTAAGCAACCCTATGCTAGAAACCTAGATTAGTCTAATCCTAGTGAAATCTCACCTATACCTTAGGCTAACTAATAGTGTAGGGTGATTTCTTAGCATTTGACTAGTTGTTTGGTTTAAGTAATCTAGAATGAATGATTAAGCTTGCTTGTTCTATCTTCCCCCCAATTGGAATCTTAGTGTCATTCCCAAATGGACCACCTACCTATATCATTGCTAAAACTCATCTTGTTAATTTAGCTTGTTCATGCTAAGTAGTTGCTTTCTTTTTATTGCCTCTTAGTTAATTGCCTAGTTCTTTCTAGTTAGGTTTTGCTTGAGTAGCTAGTGCCCTTTTGAGGTTGATAGTTTTAATCTTGCTAGTTAGTTGTAATCTTAGTCACTAGTTGCTCTAGATCCTTAATTGCTAGTGTAGTGTAGTCTCTTGCTCTTGTTTAGCTAATTGTCTTGTTTTGCTAGTTAGACTTAACTTGTTTAGGGTAACTTAGGGTTTTTGATAATCTAGTTTCCTTCTTGCCTTTAATTTCTTGCAACATTAGAGTAATCAACCAAAATCACCTTTAAATCCTAAAAATCCTACTTTTCACTTTAGGAAGATAGCTCACGCTAACTTAGCTCTAGTTCCCCCTCTCTCCCTGTGGATCGACCCCTTTGCTTGCCTCTCACCTATACTAAGACATGACCCCATGCGCTTATGGGAGAATATTTTGGTATTGTGAGTGAACCTTATTTGGGGCTTCATAAATTTGAAAGATTACACATGCATTTGCCTAAGTTGCATCTACCCAAATCCAATTGACTAGTTGTAACTCAAGGCAATCCGAAAAGCACACCAAGCTTTCTGGCATTGTTACTGTAACATCCCACTCTTTCTATGTAAAACATTTTCCAAAATATTTTATTCTCTGCATGCTCTTTTTTCTAATAAGATAATTGTTGAGGACTTAAATGCAAATTTCCCATGTTAGTTTTGCAAATTCATTTTATTATGTCCAATTGCTCTATTATCCTTGTTTTATTGAAAGAAAATGTTTTCATATATATCCATGCTCTTTTGCTTAAGAAAATGAGAATAAATGCTTTTATGTCAAATTTTCTCTCTCATATTGTAATTAGTGATTTACATGTTTAATTGCTTACTTAATGGACTCCATATTGTTAATTGAAAATAAATAATGTTAAGTGCACCTTTTCATATCTTGAAATTCTTATTTGAGAAATTAATGGCTTTATTTACATTCATCATGGTCATTTAAGTGCACATGATGATTTTGCTACATTAGGCCTAAAACTTGTACAAGAATCAAATCTAATTAAATGGGAATATTCTAGACACTCTAATAATTCAAATTTGAACCCATTATGACCATGTTTGACCCACCAATTAAATTGAAAGAGATTTATATATAGATATGACCAAGATTTGAATATTCGTTTCATTAATGCAAACAATTAACCTATGGTTCATTTTATTTTACTGTCACATGTTACTTTTGCTTCTTTCCTCGCGTGCGTGCACAATGATCGTTGGATCAAGATCCAACGGCACGCCTGTCGTCAACTACCTCCGTTGTTCCACGCGAGTAAGAGACGTTTCACAACAGTTTCTTCATCAATCTCTCTCTCCCTCATTATGATGTCGTTTCACTTGATTTCTTCCCGAACGCCTCCAGTTCGTCACCCCAATCCGAGCAAGCCCTAACTCACCCCTCTCTCTTGCTGTAGGTGAAATGCCCAATATAGGGCTTGGACCCCCTTGACGCACAGGCACCCAGCCGCCACAACAGAGCATCCACCTCCTTTATTTTGCGCCCAAAAGCACCACCGACCCCCGAGCTCTCCTCCACTGCCAATTTGGCCCTGAGAGCCGCAGATCTCTCTGACCTACTCGGCTTCAGTTTCCAGTGACCTTGAGTCTGCCCAGCCTTCTCTAGTCACCTCGGCTTAATTGCCCTTACGGTGAGCATCCTCGGAGTCCCTCCTTTGTTTTCCCGACCTTAGTCTGCCCTGCGATTGCCCATATCATCGGGACCTATACTCCACCATCGAGCCTCATCGGCGCTAGTCGCCATGGCATTTTGGTGCATCTGCAACCATGAAAATAGGATGGATGACTTCACCTTGCCTCCATGATCATTTTTCGATCATCGCCTAAAGGTTTCATATCACTTTTCTTGACCGTGGATCTCCGATGTGCTTCCCCTGTTTCTTGCCTTGCGAAGAGCAGTCCTGAGCCCCTGTGCACATCAGGGCTCAATCTTAGGCTCAATGGCCTCGCCTTGGTGCCGTGAGTGCAGTGGAGATCCCAAATACCGCGAGTACCATCTGCCTTCTCAGGTTTTGATCGGAGATGAACCTCCAGGTGCTGCTCTCGCCATGGAGCAGGCAGGGAGCAATCCAGGTCACGAGATGACCTTGGTACCCCTGTCATCCTATTTTGGTGTTTTTCACCCGCGAGGGTATTTTCGGGTTTTCATTCCCTATTTCTTTGATCGCTGAGGCAAGCCTTGTTACCAATTTGGCCAAGCCCGATTGGGCCAAATCAGGAGTTGGCCCATTGTTTTTAGATTTGGATAAAAATATATGTATACATGGCTTTATCTCAATTTGTGACTGATCAATTCTTTGGAAATTCCTAGTAAATCGCCTATTTATAAATTATGCAAAAATATGTTTTGGAAAGGATTTTCATTAAGGAATCCGATTTTTTAGTTTTTATTACCTGATTTCTCTATTTTCACATCTCAATTTTTATATGGAAAAATTAGGGTTTAATGATGTATGTTGAAGGATAATCATGTTAATTTCAGGTGATTAAGAGGATCCAATCAGTCAAACAAGGTTTGACTTGTTGGATCAATGGGCTCTAGAAGGGGGGGGGGTTGAATAGAGCTTCACAAATAAGCAAGTAGTCTTCAGTCTTCTTCAAAGGACTTACCCACTCTTGCTCTAGTCTTCGGCCTTGCAGGAATTACCCATCTTGCTTGAGCTTTGCCTTGCACCTCTCCTTCTCTTGGATAGCTTTAGCACCTTCCTCCTTCACTCGGAGGCCTGGAGCAGCTAGCCTTCTTCTCCTTCACTCGGGGAAGAACAACAACCTTCTTCTCTTTCACTCGGAGAAGAATCTTCAAGCAATCTTCATAGGGAATGGAGATGGGAGAAGAAGAAAGGAGAGCTTTACAACATTACAAATGATAGCTCTCATACATGGGGACCTAACTCACTCATACTCACGATTTTGCTTTGAAGGTAGAGAGAGAAAGGGGCTCAAAGGATTAGAAACCACTCAACTAAGGCTAGGACTAAGCATATGTGAATGAGCAACCTTGGAATGAAGTCCAAGAGGTCCTATTTATAGTTGAGGGTGTCCCTTTGAGGTTGGGAGAGATAAGGGGAACAAAATAGCCGTTTTACAACTTGCAACAGATCTATTTTGAGTTCCACCTACTCCTCCAATGGTTGGAATTACTTTTTCTGCATTCCAGTACAGTCTGATCGGCCGAGTTTCAATAAAGGCAACTCGGCCGAACCACTAAAAGACAAGGCTGAAAGCTAGACTGTCGGCCGAGTTCCCTTGGAGAAACTCGGCCGATCGGTCGACTTTCATCTTGGACCGATCAGTGGATCGGCCGAGTTTCATGGTCTAGAAACTCGACCGAAAGGGAATCGGCTGAGTTTGGAACTCGGCCGATTACAACAAAAATTCCAGAATAAATGGATCGGCCGAGTTTGGAATTCGGCCGACAAAATCCCTGTTATGGGTATTTTGGAATTTTTGTAAAACCGTACAAACGATGGATTTTTGAGTCCCAAAAAATTTATCCATCTTAGTTACAATGCAAAACATGAGTATAAGTGATTACATCAATTGGTCTAAGCCAATAAGGGCTATTTTTCAAAACGGTTAAAAGTCACATGTTTTTCATGTGTTGGATGAGTAGCTTTTGAGTTGAATGTGATTCTTTTCTTGTACCTAATATCTGAAACAATCTCAAATAGATTTGTTAGATACATATGAATGGAATGGTTAAGTCATTATCAAAATATGGGTAATGTGCGACACCTAGGTCAACATTCTCCCCCTTTTTGACAATGACAAACCATTCCTCAACATATTGAAAAGAATGTGAAAATTATACCTTTTCTTTGGGAATTGCAAGGGGATGCAAAAATGATCAATTTGAAGTGCTCCCCCTCAATTCATGCTTACTCATGCCTGCATGGTTAGTTAAAAAACAAGCAACCAAAGCACATATGTATACTATATGATTCTAAGCAAGTCTAGATGCATTTCAGTTAATAGACAAGAAAAGAGCCATATAAGCAATAAATTCAATATGATTGAGCTTTTTCTCCCCCTTTGTCATCTCAAAAAGCCAGGGGGTAGAAGAGCATAAAAGCAAAGGTCTTCTCCATAGAAAAACATATACACTCAATCAATCACAGTAAGCTCACAGAGACAGAGGAAAACCAAGATAAACAACCAAAGCATGTCATAATCAAAATATGGAAACCAGTGCATATGAACCCATAAGATAGAACCAGATCAACGAGTCATAAAAACACTAAAAGATATAACATACAAAGCGTTCCCATAAAGCATAAAACAAGACTTCACGGAAAGCATAGAGCAGAAATAGTACAACTCAGATGATGTGCCTAATGTATATAGTGCAAACATAGTCTAGAGAGATACATCATGGTCATCTAAGACTAAAACTAGATACATCAGCCCAATAAGCTAACTACTCTATGTCTATGTCATCAACAGCAGCATCGATATCCTCATCTGGCTGGTAGTCCTCATCTCCGTCGTCAGAAGGAGGAGCAGCAGCTGTGTAGCCTCGTCAGCATGATCAGCATCGTTGTCATCATCATCGTCATCAGCATACTCGTAGTAGCCTCATTGTCTTCATCAGCATCAGCATCAACATCCTCCTGGTCAGGCATATCCTCATCTGGAGGACCAGAAGCACGCCCGGGCCACCTAGCACTCTGCTCGGACCAAGACATACCTAGAGCAAGTAACTCATAGGCAACCTCAAGGGGAGGAGCAGAAGAGGTATACTGGGCCAGAATCTCAGACAAACGACCACTAGGAAGCACCAGAACCGGGGAAGGGTGTCCACCTGCAGAGGGCTCAGCGGAAGCAGAAAAGGGTGGAGCAGGGTAAAACTGACTATACGCATAAGAAGCGTAGTCACCACTGGGATATGGCTGGTAGGCGGGATAAGGCTGAGGGCAAGATATATTCATGGAGGACATGATATGGCAAAGGTCCTGATGAAGGTGTTGCTGGACATTCATGTTGTACTCGTGCTGGTGCATGAGATACCCCATGAGGGCCTCATTTGAAACATGAAAGTCAGCAAAGGCAGGCTGAGGAGGAGGCTGAAAGGAAGGCTCAGGTGGAGGAGGTGCAGTTGAGGATGGTGGAGGTGCCTGAGAGGAAGATGATGCACCGGGGGTAGGAACACTCTTCAAGAGAGTGGTCTCACTGATATAAACACCTTTGCGATCAGGTCGGTAGAGGAGATCGGCAAAAAGTGATTTACCAGTGGCATGATGGAAAAGACCACAAATGAGGGCAGGATAGGAAAGATGAGTGCCCTTTGTGTTCTTTCCAGAGTCAAAGCATGTCATGTGATGGAGGATATAATGTGCCCACTTGACTCCTTGATGCTTCAACAAAAGATACATCATAACAACAGTATTCTCAGCAATGTCCGTCTGATTTTTCTTAGGATGGACATTGCAGCTCAAGATAAAAGCCAGGACGCGGCGAGGAGCAGAAAGAGCTGAGGAAGGTAGAGTACCCCTTTTTGTGTAGGGAAAGTTGGGTCGCTTGAGAAATTTATGGATATCAGTCAAATCAACCTCAATTTCCTTATACAAGTCATCAGGGTAGAGAAGATCAAGATATTTAGGATAATCAGCGATCCATGATGTCGTACCGACATTACCATGAAGATAAAGATTGAAGGAACGCTCGGTGATATGAAAGGGTTGACCGGCAATCATGGACGTCAAAACAATAGAAGTGTCCACAGTTGGGACCAAAGTGTCATAGTTCCAACGTAGATTTGCGTAGAACTCTCGGACAGCTTTGGAACTAGATTTCAAATTGTGAAAGTGAACATCTTCTATGCAAAAAGGATCAAGATGATGAGTTCGAAGGATTTGATAAGCTTCATAAAGGTCAGGGTGAAAGTTGTTAGGTTGATGGAGAGCTCGAAATGGAAAAGGAGTGCGAGGGAGGAGCTCTTGATATCTAGTAACAGCAGCTTGATCAACAAAAGAGAGATTTTCAAACACAATATACCTTGAAGCAAGAGGGGTCGCTTGAGCAGGGGAAGGGACAGCTCTCTTCCGTCGTTGGGACCTCATGGAGACGAGATGGAGGAAAAAGAGCCGAGCTCGTAGAGAAACTAGGCAGACGTAGCCCCGAGAACCGCAAGAACAAAGAAGCAAGGTCGATCGGAGGTAGAAACAGCTGGAACAAGGTGAGAAAGGGACAGGGTTAGAGAGGGGCGGGTGCTAGAGCTAGGGTTTGGTCGACTTTTCTCTAGTTGAGAGGGAGAAAGTCGGCCGATTCCTATATATATAAAACTAGTCTGCCGCCGATCGGTCGAGTTTGGGAAATGGAAACTCGGCCGATCGAGCGCACATGCACCTTGAATCCCGACCGATCGGTCGAGTTTGAAACTTGGCCGACCAAAACCCTGAAGAGTGAAAAACTAAAAATCTAGCCCTAACCTCAAATGACCTAATGCAAAAATTCTTTTTGGTCTAGTTTGTATATTAAGGATATTTAGGCACATTCCCATCATCATAGGGTACTATTTGTCGATTAAAACCCGATTTGCGAGAAAAAGCCCGAAAAAGAGACAGAAACTGAAGAAATTTTAGCAAAAACAAGCATCTTGAGCAATCAAAGCATTTAAAGCAAGAGCAACACATATAAGATGTAACCAACTAATTAGAGAGCAATTCAATATCATCAAGAGAAATTATGAGCAATTTTGATCTAATAAAGTTAAATTGTTCTCTAGCAAGTGGTTTAGTGAAAATATCGGCCAACTGATTTTCCGTATCCACATGTGTGATATAAATATCCTTTTTGACAATGTGGTCACGGAGAAAATGATGGCGAACTTCTATGTGTTTAGCTCTACTATGCAATATCAGATTGTAAGAAAGATTGATTGCACTAGTATTATCACAGTAAATAGGAGAAGCATCAAAATGAATGTTGAAGTCTTGGAGCATTTGCTTCATCCATAGGACCTGGGCACAACAACTTCCGGCTGCAATGTACTCAGCTTCGGTAGTTGATAATGCCACTGTGCTCTATTTCTTGGAGAACCAAGACACCAAGCATGGTCCCAAGAGGAAGCAAGTGCCAGTTGTGCACTTTCTATCAATCAAGCAACCTGCGTAGTCAGCATCACTATATGCCACAAGAGTAAAGTCCCTTGACTTAGGGTACCATAGTCCAAAATTTGGAGTTTTGGCTAAGTACCTCAAAATCCTCTTGACATCAATAAGATGTGATTTCCTAGGGCTTGATTGAAAGCGAGCACACAAGCCAACACTAAACATTATATCAGGTCTAGAGGCAGTTAAATAAAGTAAACTTCCGATCATACCTCTATAGAGCTTCTCATCTACCTTTTCACCTTCTTCATCCTTGTCGAGTTTGGCGGTGTTTGACATGGGTGTATCCATCGGCTTCATGTTCTCCATCCCAAAGCGTTTGAGTAGTTCAGTTGTGTATTTGCCTAGGTTGATTAAGTTTCCTTCCTTTGTTTGTTTGATTTGAAAGCCGAGGAAGAAGGTCAGCTCACCCATCATGCTCATTTCAAGTTCACTCTGCATAAGAGAGCTAAACTCCTTGCAAAGATCAAGGTCAGTTCCGCCAAAAATAATATCATCAACATATATTTGAATAATGAGAAAATGGGTAGAAGTGTGTTTTAGAAATAAAGTACAATCAACTTTGCCCATGATATACCCGTTATCTAACAAAAAGTTCTTTAGTTTCTCATACCAAGCTCGAGGTGCTTGTTTGAGTCCGTAGAGAGCTTTTTGCAAGAAATATACATGATTGGGTAACTTATCATTTTCAAAGCCTGGAGGTTGAGCAACATATACTTCCTCCTCGATTGTACCATTTAAAAACGCACTTTTAACATCCATTTGATAAAGCAAGAAATTTTTATAACTAGCAAAAGCAAGTAGCATACGGATAGATTCTAATCTAGCAACAGGAGCATAAGTTTCATCAAAATCAATACCTTCTTGTTGATTGTAACCTTGTGCTACTAACCTTGCTTTGTTCCTTACCACTCTTCCTTGCTCATCTAGCTTGTTGCGGTAGACCCACTTGGTTCCAATGATCTTTCTATCACTTGGTCTTGGCACTAAGGTCCACACTCGATTCTTCTCAAATTGTTCAAGCTCTTCTTGCATGGCAAGGATCCACTCATCATCACCAAGGGCTTCTTTGATGTTCTTTGGCTCAAGTTGGGAGATGAAGGCACTGTCTGCTTGTTCTTTGTTGTGAGCAGCTCTTGTCCTTACTCTCTCAAACGGATTGCCAATGATCAGCTCCTTTGGGTGATTCTTTGCAAAGCGGGGAGTTGGATCCTTCTTTTCTTCATCTTCTTTTTCTTCTAATTCTTCTATTGCTTGCTTGCCTTTGTCTTTGGTGTTGAGATCTTTCAAGATATGAATTATACCTTCTGCAACATCATAATCACCAAAATGCTTGCTAATAGCAGGGTTAGTTTCAAAAAACTTAACATTAATGGATTCTTCAATTTTAGACAGTTCAATGTTATATACTCTATAAGCCCTACTAGTAGTGCTATAGCCTAGGAAGAAAGCCTTAAAAGATTTCGGATCAAACTTGTCAAGTGAATCCTTTGTGTTCAAAACAAAACAAGGGCATCCGAAAACATGAAAGAAATCAATAGACGGCTTCCTACCACGCCATAGTTCATAGGGGATTTTCTTAAAAGTCGGATGTGTGAAAACTCGGTTTTGCACAAAACATGACGTGCTAACAGCTTCGGCCCAAAACTTCTTAGGAGTGTCAAACTCAAGAAGCATGGTCCTCGCCATCTCTTGTAGCGACCTATTCTTCCTCTCAACAACCCCATTTTGTTGAGGTGTGCGAGGAGAAGAGAAATTGTGCGAATAACCCGATTTTTCACAAAAGCGCTCAAAAAGTTCATTTTCAAATTCTCCCCCATGATCACTACAGATAGAAACGATATGGCAAGAGGCTTCATTTTCAACACGTTTACAAAATCTCGAGAAAACATCAAGGGTATCACTTTTATAAACGAGAAAGAAAGTCCAAGTATATCTAGAGAAATCATCGACAATGACAAGACAATACTTGGAACCACGAAGCGTTTGAGTTCTCATAGGTCCGAATAGATCAATATGAAGAAGCTCAAGAACTCTCTTGGTACTCATGACTCCTTTGGATTTGAAGGAGGATTTGGTTTGTTTCCCTTGTGTACAAGGTTGGCATTCCTCATCCTTATCAAAATCCAATTTAGGAAGTCCTCGAACCAAGTCCTTTTTGTTCAACTTCTTCATTTGATGCAAATTCACATGACCCAAACGGCGATGCCAAAGAGAAAGATCGTTTTTATCCGCGACTAAGCATCTATTTAGTATGGGCTTTAGAGCATCAAGAACAATAACATAAAGATTACCATCTCTAGTTCCCTTATATAAAACAGTGTAGGAGAGGGAATCTAGAAGCAAGCATTCTAAAGCAGTAAATAACACAAGATAACCATTGTCACATAATTGGCTAACACTTATCAAATTGTGATGTAGGCCATCAACAAGCAATACATTTTTGATGCATAGTTCATTTCCTACACCACCCTCACCTATAACCTTACCCTTCTTGTTGTCCCCGAAGGTTACCGATCCTCCTTTCTTCTTCACAAATTTGTTGAAATGGCTGATTTCTCCAGTCATATGCTTAGAGCAGCCACTATCAACAATCCATTTCTTTTTATCCTGCAAGAAAAGAGGATGTCGGAACCCAACTCAAACCTTGGGATCCAGAGTTAGATTTGGGACCCATTTCATGTTTGGGTTGGTCCCCTTAGGCTTATAAGGACAATAAGTAGTGTAATGGTCATCACCTTTGCAATGAGTACAAACCATAGGGTTTTTAGAGCCGGAAGACTCTCCATGGAAAATTGGAGATTCTGACCTCTTTTTCTTACCCTTCTTCTTACCTTTGTTGCCTTTGGGAGAAGTCTCATCATATCCTAAACCACTCTTACCAATTTGTTTGGTAGAATGCTCTAGGACATCATTTAGGGATTTTTTACCTGATAAAAACCTTTGCAAAGTAGATCTAAGCTTAGCATTGTCATCACTAAGAGTTATAACAGTAGAAGAAAGACTAGCAAGATCTTCTTTAGCATGCAACAAGTCGGCCTCAAGACAGAGGGCTTTAGTAAGAAGAGAATCTTTTTCTATAGATAAGCTAGCAACTTCATTTCTTGGCAAAACAGGCCTAGAAGATAAATCACTAACTTGAGCAAGTAATTTAGCATTTTCAGATTTAAGAACAACAATTTCTCTTTGATAAGCATATACCTCATCTCTCCTAGCATCATCAATAAGCTTGAGTTCTATATTTTCAGTTTTAAGGACATCAAGCTCATCAAGGCAAGTTTTGTTATCTATCTTAATATTTCCAATTTGTTTAAGATAAGCAACATTTTCAACCTCTACTCCATGGTATTGAAGTTCAAAGTCCATGTATTCACCTTGCAAAGAGTCTAT
This sequence comes from Alisma plantago-aquatica, assembly GCA_963693085.1. Classification (NCBI taxonomy): domain Eukaryota; kingdom Viridiplantae; phylum Streptophyta; class Magnoliopsida; order Alismatales; family Alismataceae; genus Alisma; species Alisma plantago-aquatica. The sequence continues at coordinate 1,555,249,236 of OY856409.1, forward strand.
GCTATCAAGATGCAATTTCTCATTTTTACCAAGAATATCAATCTTGGCATAAAGATCATCAACTATCTTTCCTAATCTTTTCCTTTTAGCTTTACATTTAGCAAAAGATGATTGACATTCATTAAGCATTTCAATGAGAGTTTCCTTAGATAACTCAAGTAAATTTGCATCACTTACCTTGCTTACCTCACTTACCTCAATTACTTCTTCACTAGTAGATTCCATGAGGGCAAGATGACATTCTCCATCTTCGGAGCTTGAGGAGCTTGAAGTAGAAGACTCCTCCCATGCCGCATGAGTTGCATCTTTGGATCGTCTCTCCTTCTTGTCCTTCTTCTTGTACTTTGCTTCTCTTTTGTATTTGTCATCCTTCTTGTGGCTGCTCTTATGATAGCCCTTCTTGGCCTTTGGGCAGTCACTCTTGTAGTGGCCTTTTTGACCACACTCGTAGCACCTAGGAGTTGAGGAGGAGGGCTTGCTCTTGAAGTGTCTTCCTTTTGAGTAGTTGGCTTCATGATCATTTCCACCTTCATCTTCACTTGAGGAAGGGCAGGGAGACTTCATGGTAAGTTGTTGTTGTTGGACCATTTCTTCAACTTGGGCTTTGAAGGCTGTGTCCTTCATCTTCTTTGATTCCTTCTCTTTTCTCCTCTTCCTCTTGCTTGTCGAGCCTAGGTTCATGTGCTTGGAGGTTACCGACCAGCTCCTCGGTTGACAACTCGCTCAGCTTGTAGACTTCTTCAATTGAAGTGACCTTTGGCTCCCATCTCTTTGGAAGAGATCTCAAGATCTTGGCATTGATTGTACCTCTATCCATGACACTCCCAAGGGCTGCAAGGCTGTTCAAGATGACGTTTAACCTTGTGTACATATCCGCAACTCTCTCATTCTTCCCCATCTTGAAGTTCTCAAGTAGACCACCAAGCATGTAGACTTTGGCCTCCTTGACTTGCTCGGTCCCTTCGTAGGTGACACACAACTTGTGCCAAATCTCATGCGCCGTGTCCCAAGAAGAGATCCGGTTGAACTCGGATGGAGTGAGGGCGGCATAGATGATGCTCACGGCTTTGGCGTTGAGTTGAGCACGCTTCATCTCATCTTCCGTCCATGTGGTGATGTTCCCCTTTGGCTCTTCATACTTGAGATGGACTATCTTACACATCTCGTAGCTCACCCCTTGGATGTAGAATTGCATCCTTCTCTTCCAATATAGGAAGTTTGTGCCGTCGAAGACTGGGGGTCTCATGGAGAAGCTTCCTTCAAGATTGAGTGACCCAAGAGCCGAATCGCCCATCTTCTCCTACTTGTTGAAGTAGCTTGGAGAAGACCTGCTCTGATACCACTTGTTGGATCAATGGGCTCTAGAAGGGGGGGGGTTGAATAGAGCTTCACAAACAAGCAAGTAGTCTTCAACCTTCTTCAAAGGACTTACCCACTCTTGCTCTAGTCTTCGGCCTTGCAGGAATTACCCATCTTGCTTGAGCTTTGCCTTGCACCTCTCCTTCTCTTGGAGAGATTTAGCACCTTCCTCCTTCACTCGGAGGCCAGGAGCAGCTAGCCTTCTTCTCCTTCACTCAGGGAAGAACAACAACCTTCTTCTCTTTCACTTGGAGAAGAATCTTCAAGCAATCTTCATAGGGAATGGAGATGGGAGAAGAAGAAAGGAGAGCTTTACAACATTACAAATGATAGCTCTCATACATGGGGACTTAACTCACTCATACTCACGATTTTGCTTTGAAGGTAGAGAGAGAAAGGGGCTCAAAGGATTAGAAACCACTCAACTAAGGCTAGGACTAAGCATATGTGAATGAGCAACCTTGGAATGAAGTCCAAGAGGTCCTATTTATAGTTGAGGGTGTCCCTTTGAGGTTGGGAGAGATAAGGGGCACAAAATAGCCGTTTTACAACTTGCAACGGATCTATTTTGAGTTCCACCTACTCCTCCAACGGTTGGAATTGCTTTTTCTGCATTCCAGTATAGTCTGATCGGCCGAGTTTCAATAAAGGCAACTCGGCCGAACCACTAAAAGACAAGGCTGAAAGCTAGACTGTCGGCCGAGTTACCTTGGAGAAACTCGGCCGATCGGTCGACTTTCATCTTGGACCGATCAGTGGATCGGCCGATTTTCATGGTCTAGAAACTCGACCGAAAGGGAATCGGCTGAGTTTGGAACTCGGCCGATTGCAACAAAAATTCCAAAATAATTGGATCGGCCGAGTTTGGAATTCGACCGAAAAAATCCATGTTATGGGTATTTTGTAATTTTTGTAAAACCGTACAAACGATGGATTTTTGAGTCCCAAAAAATTTATCCATCTTAGTTACAATGCAAAACATGAGTATAAGTGATTACATCAATTGTTCTAAGCCAATAAGGGCTAATTTTCAAAACGGTTAAAAGTCACATGTTTTGCAAGTGTTGGATGAGTAGCTTTTGAGTTGAATGTGATTCTTTTCTTGTACCTAATATCTGAAACAATCTCAAATAGATTTGTTAGATACATATGAATGGAATGGTTAAGTCATTATCAAAATATGGGCAATGTGCGACACCTAGGTCAACATGACTTAGGTGTTTTAGCTCAAGGTAAGCAGGCCATGCCCTTGGCATAATAACCTTGATTTATTGGATGATTATGCTATGTTTATGCACTGTATACTAAAGTCATGAAAAGTACATGTTTTCTTCAATATATATGATTATTGGATGTTTATTGTTATAATCTAAGTCAAATTATAGAAACTTGATTAATGTTATGAATTATGATTAAGATACTGAAACCAAGATTAAGAGGGAAGAGATTCCCATCCATGCTTAAGAGGGATAAATCCCATTATGTTTCATGGGGAGAAATCCCAACTATGTTCAAGAGGGAGAAATCCCATTAAGATCAAGTCTAATTAAGTGTAAGAAAGATCATGGTTAATGGAAATTGATTTAGATTTATATGCACCTTGTTATGAGCTTTCTGAGCATTATGGGCTTTCCAAGCAATTATGGGCTTTCTGAGAATTATGGGTTCCTTCTGGGGCATTAAGAGAGGAGCATATACTTCTAGTCAAGTTCTTTATGTAAAAGATGCCAAGAAATGATTAATGTTAATACATGTTCATGTTTATGTCAAGTCACCTTTATATGTTATTTTTATGTTTTATAACATGCCAATGCTGCTTACTTACCATGGTTGTTTTTCCTTTGCATGGTTGGGGACGAGATGTCCGCAGACGTTGGAGTTAAAGAGAAGAAGACATCTTGAGGATATTCCAAGGATCTAAGACCTTAGAAGTTGTTTCCTGGTGGGACGTCAATCTATGGAGATCCTATCTTTCATATGTTATCTAGATTGCATGTAGCTTTAGAATCATGATGTAGTTTTCTTTCCAAGGACTTATATATGAATCTATGTTTCAATAATGCCAAGTGTTGTTTATTTCTTGATATGAGATCATGTATGTGACAATCCGTCCCTGAATTGCTAAGTACCCCACATTATGGATAATGTTGGGGATTAGGTTGTTCTTCCGCTAGTTACATATGAAACCCTAGGGAGGGGTGTTACATTAATGGTATCAGAGAAAGAAATAGATGGCCACTAAGGCAACAATAAGGATTCATGCAAGTCACCCTAGGATGAAGAAATAGAAGTAGAGAACATGATTATGTATTCTAGTATGTCTAGTGAACCCTAAAGATGACTAGAGCCCTCACCTCATTAGAGAAGTACATGTTAGCATGCTCAGGTAGTTGAAACCAAACCCTAGATGATGACATGTTTTCCTTGTCTCAATGGTAAGGGCCACCCAATTGAGATTTGAGGAAAATGTCATTTAATACAACTTTTTATGTGTCTTACCTTCTTAATTGTGTGTGTAGTATGGGACACATGTGCAAATGAGTTCATGAGATGTAGCATAAAAAGATCCAACATTTCTAAATATGTGCTTGATCACCACATATAAAGAGATGAAGGATATATGACCTAAGGTTAGACAACTATGAAAATGTAGTCATGGTAGGTGAGAGATAGATTCCCTAAGTATAATGAGTTAGGTGTAATGTTAAGGAATAAGTATGAGACTTAGGAAGGGTAGTTAAGTAATTTGTGTTGAATATTAATGCTTTGTTTATGTATGCCTATTTTATAATGAAAATTGTATGGAAAAATTTGCAAGTTTATGTGTAATCCTTAAGGTGGGTAGGAACCCTAGGAAATTTTGAGGACGAAATTTATTTAAGATGGGTAGAATTGTAACATCCCACTCTTTCTATGCAAAAATTTTTTTCAAAATATTTTATTCTCTGCATGATCTTTTTTCTAATAAGATAATTGTTGAGGACTTAAATGCAAATTGCCCATGTTAGTTTTGCAAATTCATTTTATTATGTCCAATTGCTCTATTATCCTTGTTTTATTTAAAGAAAATGTTTTCATATATATCCATGCTCTTTTGTTTAAGAAAATGAGAATAAATGCTTTTATGTCAAATTTTCTCTCTCATATTGTAATTAGTGATTTACATGTTTAATTGCTTGCTTAATGGCCTCCATATTGTTAATTGAAAATAAATAATGTTGAGTGCACCTTTTCATATCTTGAAATTCTTATTTGAGAAATTAATGGCTTTATTTACATTCATCATGGTCATTTAAGTGCACATGATGATTTTGCTACATTAGGCCTAAAATGTGTACAAGCATCAAATCTAATTAAATGGGAATATTCTAGACACTATAATACACCTTTGGTTCAATTTTGAACCCATTATGACCATGTTTGACCCCCAATTAAATTGAAAGAGATTTATATATAGATACGACCAATATTTGAATATTCATTTCATTAATGCAAACAATTAACATATGGTTCGTTTTATTTTGCTGTCATGCATTACTTTTGCTTCTTTCCTCATGCACATGCACAATGACCGTTGGATCAAGATCCAATGGCACGCATGTGGTCAACTGCCTCCGTTGTTCTCCACGAGCAAGAGACATTTCACAACATTTTCTTCATCGATCTCTCTCTCCCTCATTACGAGGCCATTTCACTTGATTTCTTCACCAACACCTCCGGTTCAACACCCCGATCCGAGAAAGCCCTAACTCACCCCCTCTCGCTTGTTGTAGGTGAAACACCCAATATAGGGCTTGGACCCCCTTGACGCACGGACACCCAACCGCCACAACAGAGCATCCACCTCCTTTGTTTTGCGCCCAAAAGCACCGCCGGCTCCCGAGATCTCCTCCTCCACTGCCAATTTGGCCCCAAGAGCCTCGAATCTCTCTGACCTACTCGGCTTCAGTTTCCGGAAACCTTGAGTCCGCCCGGCCTTCTCTAGTCACCTCATCTTAATTGCCCTTACGGTGAGCATCCTCAGAGTCCCTCCTTTGTTTTCCCAACCTTAGTTTTCCCTATGATTGCCCATATCATTGGGACCTATACTCCACCGTCGAGCCTCATCGGCGCTAGTCGCCATGGTGTTTTGGTGCATGCGCAACCATGAAAATAGGATGGATGGCTTTGCCTTGCCTCCATGGTCATTTTTCGATCATCGCCTAAAGGTTTCAGATCACTTTTCTTGACCGTGGATCTCCAATGTGCTTCCCCTATTTCTTGCCTTGCGAAGAGCAGTCCTGAGCTCCTGTGCACATCAGGGCTCGATCTTAGGCTCAATGGCCTCACCTTGGTGCCATGAGTGCAGTGGAGATCCCAAATACCGCGAGTACCTTCTGCCTTCTCAGGTTCTGATCGGAGATGAACCTCCAGGTGCTGCTCTCGTCATGGAGCAGGCAGGGAGCAATCCAGGTCACGAGATGACCTTGTACCCCTGTTAGCCTATTTTGGTGTTTTTCACCCACGAGGGTATTTTCGGGTTTTCACGCCCAGTTTCTTTGGTAGTTGAGGCAAGCCTTGTTGCCAATTTGGCCAAGCCCGATTGGGCCAAATCAGGAGTTTGCCCACTATTTTTAGATTTGGATAAAAATATATGTATACGTGGCTTTATCTCGATTTGTGATTGATCGATTCTTTGGAAATTCCTAGTAAATTGCCTGTTTATCAGAAAATTATGCAAAAATACGTTTTGGAAAGGATTTTCATTAAGGAATCCGATTTTCTGATTTTTATAGCTTTATTTCTCTATTTTCACATCTCAATGTTTAAATGGACAAATTAGGGTTTAATGATGTATGATGAAGGATAATCATGTTAATTTCAGGTGATTAAGAGGATCTAATCAGTCAAACATGGTTTGACTTAGGTGTTTTAGCTCAAGGTAAGTGGGCCATGCCCTTGGCATAGTAAACTTGATTTATTGGATGATTATGCTATGTTTATGCACTGTATACTAAAGTCATGAAAAGTACATGTTTTCTTCAATATATATGATTATTGGATGTTAATTGTTATAATCTAAGTCTAAGTATAGAAACCTGATTAATGTTATGAATTGTGATTAAGATACATGAAACCATGATTAAGAGGGAAGATATTCCCATCCATGCTTAAGAGGGAGAAATCCCATTATGTTTCATGGGGAGAAATCCCAACTATGTTCAAGAGGGAGAAATCCCATTAAGATCAAGTCTAATTAAGTGTAAGAAAGATCATGGTTAATGGAAATTGATTTAGATTTATATGCACCTTGTTATGGTCTTTCCGAGAATTATGGGCTTTCCGAGCAACTATGGGCTTTCTGAGCATTATGGGCTCCTTATGGGGCATTAAGAGAGGAGCATACACTTCTAGTCAAGTTCTTTATGTAAAAGATGCCAAGAAATGATTAATGTTAATACATGTTCATGTTTATGTCAAGTCACCTTTATGTGTTATTTTTATGTTTTATAACATGCCAATGCTGCTTACTTACCATGGTTGTTTTTCCTTTGCATGGCCGGGGACGAGATATGCGCAGACGTTGGAGTTAAAGGGAAGGAGACATCTTGAGGAGATTCCAAGGATCCAAGACCTTAGAAGTTGTTTCCTGTTGGGACGTCCATCTATGGAGATCCTATCTTTCATATGTTATCTAGATTGCATGTAGCTTTAGAATCATGATGTAGTTTTCTTTCCAAGGACTTATGTATGAATCTATGTTTCAATAATGCCAAGTGTTGTTTATTTCTTGATATGAGATAATGTATGTGACAATCCCTCCCTGAATTGCCAAGTACCCCACATTATGGATAATGTTGGGGATTAGGCTGTGCTTTTGCTGGTTACGTATGAAACCCTAGGGAGGGATGTTACAGTTGATGGGGATAGAAACACTCAACCTAGCTAGTTAGTGTAGCTTTGCTTTACCTACTGCCCTCACCATTGATAATTTTTATTCTTTGTGATACTTTTACGTCTTGGCTTGCTAACTTGTCCTTTTTTGTTTGGTTGGGACTTGCGCATGTGACAAACAACCCATTGAAATCAAGATGGTAGACCGAGATGCACAAACCCCTTCAATCCCTTAACCTTCCTACATGATGAAGATGTTGGAAGACATGGTAAATATCGTGAATACTCATGTTGGAGGTTCTTATAATCACTCCACCAACTCCATTGAGCCTCTTTGATTAATTCTACTGCTAAGGTGAATGAGCAATTGGGTGACTCGAGTGCTATGAAGGATGGTTCAGATTCTGGGGCTCCTATTGATAAAGTAGTTTCTAATGAAAATTTGGAGGAGGATTATGAGAAAGAGGTCTTTCACGAATCTAATGAGATGAATGACTCTGCTTCTGCTGATTTTGAAAGACTCAACTGACTTAGGAAGTGTTGTGGATTTAATCACCCCCAATTCTTTTGAATCCAACAAAATGTTTAAATCTAATATGAATTATGATGGTTTCATTGTACCAAGGGAATCAAGAAGAGATAAAAATAAAAATGTAAGCCCTACTTATAATACTACAGGATTTGGTTCTCTTAATAATAAGTTCAAGAATCTGGCAAACGATTATGAAGAGTATGGCGGGGAGGACTCATTGAGGGGAACCAAAACTAATGAAGTACTGGTTAAAAGTAGTTCAAATGGTTGATCTATATCTTAACATCTTGTCCTAGAATGTTAGAGGTCTTAACCATAAGGCCCCTAAAGTTCAGGAAGAAATAAGAAGAATAAATCCCCAAATAGTCATTCTGAATAAAACCAAAGTTAGAGAAAGAAAGATTCAAAAGTTGTTGAATAAATTTTCCCCTGAGTGCCTTTGTATTTTGAATCACTCTTCTCATGTTCTAGGAAGGGTTGTAGTTATTTGGAAATAAGTCTTCTATAATATCACCAAACTTAAAGAATCTAACCAGCATGTTCGCTCTTGTGTCTGCATTGATAATATTTCTTTCTTCTTACTACTGTTTATGGACATAACGGAGACTGTGATAGGTGTAGTCTTTGGAGTAGTATTGAATCTATTTATAATTCTATGTTCAACCCTGGCTCATTATGAGAGACTTTAACTATGTGAGAAAGAAAAGTGAAAAGTTGATAAATGAACCACCTTTGAAGAAATCTATGGAAGATTTTAACCATTTTATGTTAAATTGTGATTTGTTTGATCTTAAGCTGAGTGGCCCTGCCTTTTCTTGGGCCAATCTATTGACCTTGAGGCTATACATTGTCCATATTTTTATAATGACTTAACCATTCCATTCATATGTATCTAATATGTGTATTGAAGATTGATTTTAGGGGTTAATTAGGTACATGAAAAGGATAAAAAATCAAAAGCCCATTTGCTTAATTTCAAGTCAAAAGTTGTACAAGTGTGTATTTTTAGGATATCTATGTAAACAACCTTAGAAGATTTTTGTAATCACTTGTATTGATGAATTGACTTGTAACTAAGATGAGAAAATTGTTTGGGAGACTAAACACCAAGTTTTAATCACTTTAGATGCACTTTAGAAAATTAATCACAGACAATCAATCGATCGAGTTACAAACTCGACCGATCCTCCTAGATCAATTTTCTAAAGATGGCATCGGTCGAGTTGTGGTTTCACAGAACTCGACCGATCGAGTAACTGACCAAATCGACCTTCATTGGTCGGCCGAGTTCCCCCAGGGAAAACTCGACCGATGGTTTGAATATCGGCTTTGCCTTTTAATCTATCGGTCGAGTTACCTTTATTGAAACTCGACCGATTGTACTGTTCAAAATTTGTCGAAAAAGTGATTGTGACCATTGGTGAGTATTTTTTATCGAAAATAGATCTGTTGCCTTGGACAAAAATGGCTATATTGCGGCCCTAAGTGTTCCCCAACTCAAAGGGGGCATCCCTAGCTATAAATAGACATGCTTGGTCCTAGCTTAGTTGAGAGTGTTCTAAACTTTGAGCCCCCCTTTCTCTCTCTACCTTCAAGTCAAATTTGTGAGTATGAGTGAGATAGGTTACTTTGTAAGAGAGCTACTCCATGTATTGATGTAAAGCTCTCCTCCTCCATCTTCCTACCCTCTTTCCCATTGAAGAAAAGGTTGAAGATCTTCTCCGAGTGAAGGAGAAGGAGTTGTTGTTCTTCAAGGTTGAAGAAAGCATGGTGTTCCAGATCTCTAAGTGAAGGAGATAGGCAAGGCGATTCTCAAGAAAGATAGGTAATCCCTTGAAGGCCGAAGACTTGAAGAAGGAGTGGGTAAGTCCATGTTAATGACTGAAGACTCCATGGTTCAAGTGGGTAAACTCCTTCTATAGGTTGAAGATCTTTGCTTGAGGTACTAAGTGATAACACCAAATTTTGTGATGTTTTTGGCCCTTATTTCGTTATCAAATCTGCCCTTTTAAACTGTTTTCCTCTCCGTTTTGTCATGTTTTCGCATAAATAGGCCATGCCACGCTATTAACTCCATTTTGTCATCTTTTGCAGAGGTTTCCTCATTTTTTGACTCATTTATCAGCAAAAAGACCCATCTCGGCCCTCCAACGTGTTCCACCTGCATCGGCCTTCTTACCAACCAGCCGACCGATACACTCGCTGCCCGACACAGGTGCGTGATACACTACCGCACGATACAAGGGTGTCGCGTAAGAGGGAGCGGACGAGCGATACGCCATGTACCCGATAGGGAGCCAGACTTGCCACGACTGCTGAAGTGTGTCACGCGATACAAGCCACCCACCGGCAGGCGCCACTCGTCACGATGACCGACACGCTCCCAGCCCGACATCCTTGTGCCGGGCGATACGCGTATCGGGCATCCCTGAAGCTGCAATGATGGAGCTGAAGGAGGACACGTGGCATCCGGAGAACCAGAACTTCCCCCAACTGCTGCCTATAAATAGCAGCTACAGGACTCCGATGGGACGGGTTAGAATCTCTCGAAAGCCAACTTGGGAAAGCATCTGGAGCTAGTGTGTCGTGCCTCAGAGGTGTACCGGGCGATACTAGGTGAGCACTTCCCCGACCCGAGAGGGAGGGAATGGTTCACTTAGGATCGGCCCCGGGCACCGCTGTAGACCGATATCGGCCAACAAAGATACCCGATATGAGTACCTGATACCCTCAACAAAACTCTGGCCCGTCACGATACCAAGCCCGATACGCATCACCAGTCACGGTGTGTCGCCCGAGAGGGTGCCGCCCGATACAATCGTATCGGGCATGAGCGCCCCACGCGATACGTCTGCCCATCATAAGCGTGTCACCCGAGAGGGTGTGCCGCCTGACACGGGCGTATCGGGAAAGACTCCCACCTGGTATCGGGCTGGAGGGCTCTTGGGGATATGTTACTGCCTGTCACCCTTCTAAACCAAGAAGACAACATTTATCTTTATTTATTTCAGTCATTTACTCTCTCTTTACTTATGCAATGTAACCGGACCCTTTTATGCTAATGGAATTAGAAGAGTTTTAATTATCTGCTGCTTTATATTTGGCCCCTTTTGTTGGATGATTATTTTGTTTAACATCCGAACTCTAGCTTGTACGTTTGGATCACGTTTCGACTAGCTACCGAATTGTGTTTTCCCATTGCAGTAGCCTCGAGAGAGGTGTTGTGGCTCTAGTGTTTGGTCCGATACGGGAGTATGAGAGTGCCCTGGATCGGAGTTGCTTTAGTAACCTTTCCACCCTAACTTAAGAAACAACAACCTCGAGAGGGGTGTTGATGCTTAGTTAGAGGTACCCACTTCGAGAGGAGGGGTGCAGGATGTTTCTGCTGCTGCTTATTTTACCAAAGCTTTCTCCTTCATTCCTTACTAAAGCAATAGTTTTATCTCTCTATATCCGTTGCACGAAAACCCTAAAAACTGATAAACCTCTAAAATCTTAATTTTCCTTGTAGCTCCAGTTGGAGATAGTTTTCTTTTATTTTATCGATCTTAGCCTGTGGTTCCCTTGGAGAACTTTATCATCTCCTTACCCATACCGGAGTGTAACGTGTCAATTCCGCATTCTACAACACTACCACCCTTGTCCCTGTGTTCGATCCTGTATATCTACTTCGACCCCGTAAACAAAGTTGCGGGGGCCTAGAAGGTTTCGGGTTATAAATTTAAAAGTCTGACTACTTCAAATCCGTTCTACTTTTCAGACGCGCGATTTAGTCCGGTCAACTTTTTGGCACCGTTGTCGGGGACAAGGCAAAATGGTACTGTTGACGAACCTGAATCCACTAACTACACTCCAGTGCCTCAAGCTTAGAAATGAGCTTGACAACACTTTCTTTCTCTTTTTTTATATCTTAACCTGAAATGAGTAATTCTTATTATTAACACCGGTTTTCTAACTTGATTTTTCATGCTATTCAGCTACTCAGAAGGGAGGCGCTCTGCTCAACTAAGCACCACCATCACCAGACATGCCGCCTCACATTAAACAACCTTATTTAGAAAGTGAGCGACACAGGAAGCTAGACCTCACTCGCCTCCACCTGAAGACAATGACCGCTATGATGGAAATGATCAACCTGAAGATCCAAAAACAGAGTAGTTTGAGGACGACCATCGCCGAGATAGACGTCGTCACCACCGGAGGCGCAGAAGGAATCAAAATAATCAAGAACAACACCAGGGAGGCAGTGACAGTGACGATTCAAATGAAGAAGAAAAGACCCTAAGGGAGTTAACTTCCACCAAGGCTAACAATTCCAGATGTCCTGTTGTCGTCCCGAGATTCAACGCAACTAACTTTGAGCTCAAGCCATCAATCATCTCTATGATCCAGAACAAGAGCTTTAGAGGGAGTTCGAAGAATGATAATCCCTATCACCATTTAGATGCTTTTAAGAACATTTGTGACACCATCAAGATGCGGGGAGTCCCACAGGAGGTAATCTATTGCAAGGGCTTCATATTTTCCTTGGAAGATAAGGCTCTATCCTGGTACCTGGGGCTGCCACACCAAGCTCTTAACAGATGGAGTGCACTGGCAGATGCCTTTGTAAACAAGTTTTATCCTACCGAGAAAACTGTCCGGAATAGACAGAGGATCACATCTTTCATGCAAAAGCCAAACGAGAATCTCCATGATGCCTGGGAGTGATATCAAGAATATCATAGGGACTGCCCTCATCACAACTATAAGAAAGGTTTCTTGATAACTACCTTCTACAATGGTCTAACCCCTGAGGAAAGGGTTTCACTGAATGCAGCAGCAGGCAGTGACTTTTTAGGGAAGAAGCCAAGCAGATCCGAGAAGATCATCAAGAACATGGCCGAGTTGCAAGACGACACAGACTATGATAGATCCGACAGGGGACTGGCTAAGAAGGCTAGTGAAGGACCTTCATTCAAATCTAAGGCTCTGAAAACTATCACCTCTCAGATCCAGAGGATATCCACTGATGTGAAACAACTGAAAGAATCTAGTGGAAAGGGGAAGAAACAAGTTGAAAAGGTCATGAAATGTGTCACCTGTGGAGAAGGTGGACACGGGGTAGATAACTGTATCTACACCCGACCCGACGATTCGACCGAAAGTGAATCTAAGGTTGAGGAGACTGAGAATGTCTCTTTCGTTAATTTTAAGAGGCCAGACCATCATGGTTTTAGTTATGGCAACAAAGATGCGGCTAAAAACTCGCATCAGCTGCACAACACCACCAAGCAGCCCCAAGTTTTCGAGAAAAGGGGAGGACCAAGTCAATTCACCAGAACCACTTCTTTCCAGTAAAACAAAGGAAATTTCCAAGGACAAGGAAAGTACCAAGGCCGCCAAGTGACAAACACCAATCAAGGCCAAAATCAAGCCAAGGAGCAAGTTCAAGAAAAAGTTTTGAACCAAACATACTTGGTTGGCTAGTTGTTTGATTTTGTAAAGAGACAAGATACCATCAATAACTAGCTGGCACAGAGTGCGCTTTCAAATTCAGGAGTTCTGAACACAATGCAGGTCCAGATGGTAGACATGCAGACGTATCAATGCCAAATCGACTAGTAGTTTGCTCAAATGGCTGAATTGATAAAGAATCCCTCGGGCAAGATACCTTCCAACACCGAATCTGCCAAAAAGGCAGGGATGTGATCAAAAAGGACAGAGATCAACTTGCAAGATATGGATACTGCTGGAGGAAAAAAATGAAGAACCTGGACCTGTCAAGCTGGTGATGTAAACTACAACGCTCCTCGGGAGGCAGCCCAAGCTTTTACTTTACCTAGAATAGGATGTTATTTACTTTCTTGCATGAAAATATTATGAACATTTGGATTGTAATAAGGCCCGAGTCAGTGCATGTGCCACATGCGCTGACTCTTCTGTTTTATGGGCCACCGCTCTGTTTTATGAAGCATTGATGAGTAATACTATCTGAGGCTGAGAACTTAACCTTAGGCCAATGATGTTTTACCCATCAATCGCCTTTTTTCACTTTGTTTTTGGTTTTTATCTAGAGTTTTGTCCTGAAAACCTTATATCGAGTGACCGCGTATCAGGCAGCAACTCAGCCGGCGTGCAAAACGCGCCCGTCTCGGGAATGACTCATCTCAACAGCCAACACACATCCCGGATTTACCCATTTTACCCCCGGTTGGGATTGCTATATATAGTACGAAAGTTTACGGTGTCGGACTACTATTTTTACTTTTCACCTACTCCCGTATCAGGCAGTTATTTCTCCCTCTACTCCCATGTCGCGCAGCTAACTTTTGCTCTCGTGTCGCACAAGGTAGCTTCAGGTAGCAAAGGTATGGCCCGACAACCCTATCGTCCTTGCTTGCCCGACACAACCTTCATATCGCATACGCGTATCGGGCTGACGACTTTGGTTGGATTCCTTGTATCGCCCGACGCATGTGTTGCATGACACATCTTTAATACGCGCTTGCCCGATACCTATATCGGGCGATAGCCATGTCACCCATCCTTGTGCCACCTCGCTTGTTCTTATTGTCGGGCGACACGTTTTATATCGGGGAAGACCCTATCGGGAGCTTTGTTTCGCGCGACCATATTGCCGACACACGCGTATAGGGCAACGGGTATGACACACAATTTTTCTCTGTATCGTCCAGTTTTGTATCGCCTTGATGTTCTTTTGACGGACGACACAGTATCTCGTATCGGGCGTGAGCTTGAAACTTTCGTATCGCCCGATACTGGTGTAGCGGGCAAGTTTAATTTTGGCCAGTGTTGAAGCCCGATATGGTGGTGTTGGGTAGCCTTGTATCAGACCGAATTTTATCATGCAACCAGTTTTCTCTTAAACATCAGTATCGATTTTAAGTTTATACCTACCTAATATCGGAACATTTAAATGATAAATGAACTTGTTTAATGATAACAGATATGACCCGTACAAAGCAAACCATCATTCGAGTTGACAAACATGGCAGAAGAATCGACACTGAGGCCGCAGCTGAAGCCACAACGGTTGGGCAGAAATGCCCAAATCCCGAGGCAGTTGGGCCATCAACTGCTGAGAAGAGAGCAAGGACAGTAGAAGTAACAGCTCCACCAACAGCTTCAACCGCAGCGGCAGAACCCCTAGACCACACACCAGGAAGGTTCATGCCAAGAGATAATGAGCATGGACGCCAGTACTCAGAACTGGAAACAAAAATCTATAGGCCGAACAGATTCTACCACCAGTCATCCTTCATTCAATTGGGTATTTTCGGAAGATTGGAGAATGTCCTCACCGCAGCAGGTCTGAGGAAGATCTGCCTCAGCCGCTCTACCTCTTACACCGAACTCACCAGGGAGTTCATGTCATCTCTCCGCCGGGTGAAGAATACACCTGAGGATGTTGAAGAATATGACGGAGCAGACAGACTGCAAGGGCGGCTGTACAACTCGGAGCATGTCATCTTTGAAAAGCTACTCAACGAAATCTTCTCTTCCAGCGAGGAGGAGAAGATACTGCTGAATAACGGTGAAAGGATCACCGAAGGAGACGGGTTCAACCCCGTGGAGCGCTGGAGGCGGCTGACTAACAAATCATCATACAAGCCGGGAAGTAAGGTGGCGGCGGTGCACTCCTATTTCTGGAGGATAGTGCACAAGCTGGTAGCATGCCTGCTCTTCAACAAAAATGAGTCCAGCAACGTCTACACCAAAGAACTCCATCTAATGTAGCACATGATGGAGGGCATGGTGATCAATCTAGGGCGCTTTTTGCTGAATAGACTACACCCGATAAAGGATGCCACCAAAGAATACTGCATGGGTGGCATCGTCAATCTGATCGCGGTTGGGGCAGGATACCCAGAGGAACCGTGTAGTCTTTCGAGGACTAGGGGTGACGAGTTGATTGACCTCAAGTACCGCATGAGGGACGAAATCATAAAGAAAGAGGAGAGAAGCTACTTCTACAAGTTCGCAAGGACAAACACCCTCCTTCCACTCCCTCGTTGCGCCACCTACGACGTAGAAAAGCTGGTCTTCACCACAGCCGAAATCGAAGCTGTGGTGGTAGAAGCAGCTTACGCCACCGCTACCAGAATTTAGGAGAGGACGGCTGTGAGAGAAGAATCAATCCCTCTCGATCCAAGGCAGGACAAAAACTTCAACGAACTCTACCGAGCCAGCCGCCACTCCAGAGCCACCGACGACAGTAGTTGATAGAGTTGTCATTGCTCCTACTATACCAGCCACAATCACAAGAATACCTGCCGTGGCTGAAGAAGAACCAGCAATTGTCGAGGTTGATGAGAAAACCGGGGTAGAAACAACATTACAAGCCTTGAAGGGAGCTGTCGCGGAAGAGATAGACACAACTCCCGAAGCTTCTGTGGTGCCTTTAGAGGCAGAAGAAGAAGCATAGCTAGACGCCAGTAATGGGGTGTTCACCGAGATCCTCGAGATACAGCTCGGAACTACACAGCTAACGCTGACACCGCCACTGGTGTCCCCTATAGCAGCTGCTGAAGAGATCGCCGACAACATAGAGGTGGAGCAGCATCCACCCACACCGCGGCCTTCTCCACCATGACAAGAAGGTGAGACAGTGACGGCCACAAGGCACTGATGCCTCACCCAGCCACATCCACCTCGTGGACGATCGAGATAGGGTCTACCTCGTCAGGTAGACCCTCACACGAGAGAAGTATCGCCAGGACGAGAGGGAGATCTGCAAGAGCCCCTCCATCGCTCGGGAAAATGTTGGGGCATGAACTCAACCACTTGTGGGAGGTAACAGAAAGCCACTCGGATGCATTTACTTCTCTATCTCACAAGTTTTCTTTTTTCCAGCAGCGGTTGAACATCCAGGAGCGGCAACTGCTGACTCTAGTTGGCCTTCCCGGTCAATTAGAGGCACTCAACGCCACGCTTCAATAGGCCCTCCAGCACCTTGACGTGATCGAGGAGAGACTGAACAGGGAAGATGACCATCCACACCCAAGGCAGCCGAGAAGGTCTCCATCACCCCCAGGCTCAGGCTCTGCACCCTCCTCATCCGCACCCTCTACTTCTAGTGCGTTGTCCACTTCGAGCGGGCCTTCTACAACGCCCAAAAAAGAGACGACACATAAGTTTGCCGAAGGATCTCCAGCATGAGAGGAGAGCTCCTGAGGCATAGAAGACTTCGCTCCCTCCGCCTCCCTAGATGAAGTCGAAGACAACAACGAATCTGTCAGCGTCAGGGAGGATTCTTTTGATTAATCGGAGGGAGAAGGGGGGGACATCTTTGCTGCCAACCAAAGACACCCCCCAGAGGAAGAAGCTCGACGACAGATGAATTCTCTGCATCGTCAGAGATACCTTCCTTTGAGATGGCGGACTTCGACAGAAGGGCCATCAGACACCTGACGATCATGGACCAAAAGCTACTGAATAAGGTCCTGAGGTCGCAGATTAATGAAAAAGAAGTCATCTAGAGCGACAGCGATTTCTCTGTGCAACGGGGAGCGCTAAGAAGCATATTCTGCTCCCCAGCCATCGTTGGAAAGAAGTTGTTCAAGGTCCTACAAGCCGCCGTGATAGAGAATGCAGGCGCTAGGATAGGCCGACAGACGATCTACAATGCCACCTCGACCTTGGAGAGAAGACTGATGAGGGGTTTGTATGAATCTACACAAGTGGCCAGTATGCTGGAGCACATTGAAGAGCACAACCCAAACCTGGTGTTGGACCCCTACAAACATCAAAAGAATTGGTTCATGTGCGTTGCTGACCTCCGTAGTCATGATGTTCAACTACTCAGCTGCTGCAACAAAGAGGTCCCGTGTACAGGCAACACTTTCGTACACTCTGAAGACAAACATCTAAGGCTACTCCCACTGCGCCTCCACCGTGTTATCAAGAATGGAATCCAATGCCACAACGGTGTCAGGAATTTCTTGACACTGAGGGAATTCCCCATCCAAGAAGAAGAGGGAAGTGGAAACAATGCCTTTATAGTCCTGCGAGCCATGGAGATGATACATGTCTTCAGATTCTTAAGACAACTCTAGAGCCAAAACTTCTACCAGCTCAGAAGCATATATGCCCTACTACTGATCAAAGACGGGCGCTATTTCTAAGACGCATGGGTACTAGAGAGGCTGCTGAACAGTGATCAAGAAGATGAATCTTCACAACCCAGCAACACTCCAGAGAAAGAAGATGAGATGGAAACTGACACCTACGGGGCAGGCAAGCAGTTAGAGATCCTGCGGGAAGTGCACAGATTCGAAGACCCTGCTTCGCCTGAAACATCAGAAGGACTGATCAACAATTTCGATTGCTTCTTGTACGCTACACTCATGCAGGAGCAGGTCAATGAAATTTTTCTCAAGTTAGCTGATTCTACCCGGCAGATGTCATCTATGAGGTAGGCAGTGTCATAGTCCCGGTTGATGACTTAAGGGACATGGTAAAAGATGGAGGATGCTTGGTGGTATCTGTGGTGGCCACTTACATCCAGACTACAGACAAAGTTTGAACACGCATACATAGCTCATCCAATGTTGTTCAAAGACATCTACCTCGCCGATGAAACATGAGCAAATCAATCATTTCTGGTAGAGTTGGAGCGTAGGGTTCCACACACAATCTTCCTGCCCATCCTGCATTACAACCACTGGATGCTCCTGACGATGTACACTCGCCAATGAGCAGGAATCTTCTACAACAGCTCGGACAACAACAAAGATCATCCAGTGCAGTGTACATCAACAACATTGACATCCCTCAAGCGCTTAGTACAAAAATACTACGACGAGGTGGCGGTACTGATACAACCATTCTTGGAGACGGCAGCAAGAAAATGGCACGAGCTTCAGTTCTACCACCGCAGACCACAACAAATTCCTCTATCCAACGACTACAACATCTTCCTCCTGGAATGGATATCAAATGAAGAGACGCCTGACCAACTCCACCACATCGACTACCACAAAAAACGAGGGAAATATGTGTGGGAGCTTCTATCTGGCGCATGCGCGCTCACCAGCTAACCCTCACTGAGTTAATATTACCCTACCTTATCTACTTCACAACTCTGGGACAGAGTGTGGAGTAAGTTTGGGGGGGGGTACCATGTACCAGTGAGGGAGGTATAAAAAAATCCACCCTTTTGTTCTTCTTGTTCTTCTTCTATATCATGTGTACATATACATGCTCATACAAAAATTTTGAAATTTTTTGCTTATTTTGTCTCCACACATATATACAAAGACACTATATAGTAAAAACTTGATACGACTTCTTACCAGTTTGTTTTCTATGTGCCCAAGGAGATGTAGGTTTTGTCATGTCTTTCTGATAATCCAGCCTCAAACAACAAAAGACTACGACTTTCCACACCAAAAATTTTGAAAAATAATCTCGCACCAGCTAAGAGACGTGTATGCAGAAGGAAAAAGCTACCCAAATAGCAAAAATTCCTCTTGTTTTCCCTTACCCAACAAAAATCCCAAAAAGAGAGAACAGCCTTATGAGAGTGAATAAAAGCATTAGAGTTGTGCCAATATATATATATATATATATATATATATATATATATATATATATATATATATATATATATATATATATATATATATATATATATAACACTTGTTTTCTAAAAGTACCCATCTTTAGGCATGGTAGATCCGGGGCAGTGGTACGTAGGATGTGAAATCACTGCTCTAAAGCCAACTGGCTTGGACTGCAGGGACCACTCGCCCGCTAACGGACCCGTACCTAGATGGACTGATGGGAAACAAGAAAAACCCAAAAAGCCTTAAGCCTACCCAAACACACAACTTTCTGCCCCCAAAAGCTGTTTGGTGTGAAAGCTAACTTCGAAATCATGCACCCAAGTCTCACCGAAGCTGTGGAGAAATTTTTTGCTTAAATAAGGCGGGAGAAGTAAAGTCTGTTGTTCGTGGTCAGGCTGTAGTCTCTGTAGGACATCCCAATGCTTGCTCAAACCCATGACCTGAAAACTATATCGGTCAATAAGAAGCGTCACAAAACAAAGTTTAAAGATTGATTGAGGACAATCAAAATGCTTAGTTTGGGGGAGTTGATAACACCAAATTTTGTGATTTTTTGGCCCTTATTTCATTATCAAATCTCCCCTTTTAAACTATTTTCCTCTCCTTTTTTTCATGTTTTCGCATAAATAGGCCACGCCACGCTATTAACTCCATTTTATCATCTTTTGTAGAGTTTTCCTCGTTTTTCAACTCATTTATCAGCAAAAAGGCTCGTCTCGGCCCACCAACGTGTTCCACCTGCATCGGCCTTCTTACTAACTAGCCGACCGATACACTCGCTGCCTGACATAGGTTCGCGATACACTACCACGCGACACAAGGGTGCCGCACAAGAGGTAGCGGACGAGCGATACACCATTTACCCGACAGGGAGCCGGACTCGCCACGATTGCTGAAGCGTGTCGCGCGATACATGCCACCCACCGGAAGGAGCCACTCGTCACGATGACCGACACGCTCCCAACCCGACATCCTTGTGCTGAGCGATACACGTATCGGGCATCCCTAAAGCCGCAATGATGGAGCTGAAGGAGGACAGTGGCGTCCAAAGAACCAAAACTTCCCCCAACTGCTGCCTATAAATAGTAGCTACAAGACTCCGATGGGATGGGTCGGAATCTCTCGAAATCAAACTTGGGAAAGCATCTGGAGCTAGCGTGTCGTGCCTCAGAGTGTACCGGGCGATACTAGGTGAGCACTTCCCCGACCCGAGAGGGAGGGAATGGTTCACTTAGGATCGGCCCCGGGCAACGCTGCAGACCAATATTGGCCAACAAGGATACCTGATATGAGTACATAATATCCTCAGCAAAACTCTGGCCCATCACGATACCAAGCCTGATACACATCACCAGTCATGGCATGTCGCCCGAGAGGGTGCCGCCCGACACAATCATATCGGGCATGAGCGCCCCGCGCGATACGTCTGCCCATCATAAGTGTGTCGCCCGAGAGGGTGTGCCGCCCAACACGGGCGTATCGGGCAAGGCTCCCACCTGGTATCAGGCTGGAGGGTTCTTGGGGATATGTTATTGCCTATCACCCTTCTAAACAAAGAAGGTGATATTTATCGTTATTTATTTCAGTCATTTACTCTCTTTACTTATGCAATGTAACCAGACCCTTTTATGCTAATGGAATTAGAAGAGTTTTAATTATCTGATGCTTTATATTTGGCCCCTTTTGTTGGATGATTGTTTTGTTTAACATCCGAACTCTATCTTGTATGTTTGGATCACATTTCGACTAGCTACCGAATCATGTTTTCCTGTTGCAGTAGCCTCGAGAGAGGTGTTGTGGCTCTAGTGTTTGGTCCGATACGGGAGTATGAGAGTGCCCTGGATCAGAGTTGCTTTAGTAACCTTTCCACCCTAACTTAAGAAACAACAACCTCGAGAGGGGTGTTGATGCTTAGTTAGAGGTACCCACTTCGAGAGGAGGGGTGCAGGATGTTTCTGCTACTGCTTGTTTTACCGAAGCTTTCTCCTTCGTTCCTTACTAAAGCAATAGTTTTATCTCTCTGTTTCCGTTGCACGAAAACCCTAAAAACTGATAAACCTCTAAAATCTTAATTTTTCTTGTAGCTCAAGTTGGATATAGTTTACTTTTATTTTATCGATCTTAGCCTGTGGTTCCCTTGGGGAGCTTTATCATCTCCTTACCCATACCGGAGTGTAATGTGTCCATTCCTTGTTCTACAACACTACCACTCTTGTCCTTGTGTTCGACCCCGTATATCTGCTTCGACCCTGTAAGCAAAGTTGCAGGGGCCTAGAAGGTTTCAGGTTATAAATTTAAAAGTCCGACTACTTCAAATCCGCTCCACTTTTCGGATGTACGATTTAGGCTGGTCAATAAGCCCTTGGATGGTGTGGTTTTGTCTTGTAATCTTATGATGGAATATAAGAGTACCACGATTGCAAATCCTAGAGATTAACCACCTCTAGGTAGTGGACTGACATTGCTCCTAGTTAGGACATGGAACCACTCTAAACCACCTTGTCCAAGTGCATTCTCTTCCTTGTCTCTCACCCTTGCTATGCTTGCTAGTTAGGACATCAAATTGCTGCTTGTTTAAAATTCTGCACCTAATATAATTTGGTGGTCTAATCCATTTTGTGAGATTTGTGAAGCTCTATTCACCCCCCTCTAGAGCCCTTGATCCAACTAGTGGTATCAGAGCATGTCTTCTCCAAGCTACTTCCACAAGTAGGAGAAGATGGGCGATTTAGCACTTGGATCCCTCAACTTGGAAGGAAGCTATTCCGTACGACATCCGGTCTTCGACGACACCAACTTCCTCTATTGGAAGAGAAGAATGCAGTTCTACCTCCAAGGAGTGAGCTATGAGACGTGGAAGGTAGTGCACCTCAAGTATGAAGATCCAAAGGGGGAAATCTGCACATAGACGTAAGCCCATATGAAGCAAGCTCAACTAAATGCCAAAGTAGTGAGCATTATCTATGCATCCCTCACCCCATCCGAGATCAACTGGATCTCCTCTTAGGACACCACACATGAGATTTGGAACAAGCTAGGTGTCACCTATGAAGGAATGGAGCAAGTAAAGGAAGCCAAGATCTACATGCTTGGTGGTCTACTTGAGAACTTCAAGATGGGCAAGAATGAAAGAGTGGTTGATATGTACACAAGGCTCAATGTGATCATCAATGGATTGGCAACACTTGGTAGTGTGATGGATAAAGGCACTATCAACTCCAAGATCTTAAGATCTCTTCCAAAGAGATGAGAGCCTAAAGTCACATCCATTGAAGAAGTGTACAAGCTTAGTGAATTGTCAACTGAGGAGCTGGTTGGTAATCTTCAAGCCTATGAACCAAGACTTGATAAGAAAGAAGAAGAAAAGAGAGAAGAGAAGGAGTCCAAAAAGATCAAGGACACGACCTTCAAAGCTCAAATTGAAGAGATGGTTCGGCATCAACAAATTGCTCACAAGTCCCCTACTCCTTCCTCAAGTGAAGGTGAAGGCCCAAATGAGCATGAAGCAAACTACTCCAAGGGCAAACACTTCAAGGGGAAGCCTTCTTCATCAACTCCTAGATGCTATGAATGTGGCCAAAAAGGCCATTACAAGAGTGACTGCCCCAAGGCCAAGCAGAGCCATCACAAGAGCAGCCACAAGAAGGACAATGAGTACAAGAGAGTAGGTAGGTGTAAGAGGAAGGAAAAGAAAGAAAGAAGAAGCAAAGATGCAACTCATGCAGCTTGGGAGGAATCTTCCTCAAGCTCTTCAAGCTCCAAAGATGGAGAATGTCACCTTGCTCTCATGGCCTCTACAAGTGATGATGTAAGTGAGGTAAGTGAAGTCAACTTGCATGAGTTGTCTAAAGAAACTCTCATTGATATGCTTAATACTAGCCAATTGTCTTTTACTAAATGAAAATCTAAAAAGAAAAGGCTAGGTAAGATTATTGATGATCTTTATGCTAAGATTAAAATCCTTAATCAAAATGAAAAGTTGCATCTTGATAACATAGATTCCTTGCAAAGGCAATTTCTTGATGTTGAGCTCTAATACAATGGAGTTGAAGTAGAGAATAGTGTCTACCTTAAGAACATTGAAAACCTTAAGGAAGAAAACCAAAAGTGCCTAGATGAGATTGATGTTCTTAAAACTGAAAATGTTGAACTTAAACTCATTGATGATGCTAGGAGAAATGAAGTTTATGCTTATCAAAGAAAAATTATTTTTCTTAAATCTGAGAATGCCAAGTTGCTTTCTTAAGTCAATGATTTATCTTCTAGATCTATCTTGCCAAGTAATGAAATTGCTAGCACTACTCTAGAACGTGATTCTTATCATACTAAAGCCCTCTATCTTGAGGCCGACCTATTGCATGCTAGAGATGATCTTTCTAGTCTATCTTCTACTATCATTAATCTTAGTGATGATAATGAAAAGTTAAGAGATTCTTTGCAAAAGTTTCTTATGAGAAAGAAATCCCTTAATGCTATCCTAGAACACTCTACCAAACAAATTAGTACTAGTGGTTTGGGATATGATGAGATTGCTCCCAATGGTAAGAACAAGAACAAGAGTAAGGGTAAGAAGAAGAATGTAGAACCTCCTATCTTCCATGGCTCTAAGAACCCAATGGTATGTGTTCATTGTAAATGTGATGACTATTACTCTACTTATTGTCCTTACAAGCCAAAGGGGACCAACCCAAGGATGAAATGGGTCCCCAAGCTAACCCCAGATCCCAAAGTTTGAGTTGGGTACCGACATCCTTCTTTCATGTAGGTCAAAAGAAGGTGGATAGTTGATAGTGGCTGCTCAAAACACATGACAGGTGAAATCAACCATTTCAACAAATTCATGAAAAAGAAAGGAGGATCGATGACCTTCAGGGACAACAAAAAGGGTAAGGTAATAGGTGAGGGTGATGTAGGAAACAAGCTATTAATTAAAAATGTTTTGCTTGTTGATGGTCTACATCACAACATGATAAGTGTAAGCCAACTTTGTGATAATGGATATCTTGTTCTTTTTACTACTTTAGAATGCTTACTTCTAGATTCCCTCACTTACAATGTCATATATAAGGGAACTAGAAATGGTAATCTTTATGTTATTGTGCTTGATGCTCTGAAGCCCATACTTGATAGATTCTTAGTTGTGGATAAAAATGATATTTCTCTTTGGCATCGCCGTTCAGGTCATGTGAATATGCATCAAATAAAGAAATTGATAAAAAAGGGTTTGGTTAGAGGACTTCCCAAATTGGATTTTGAAAAGGATGAGGAATGCCAACCTTGTACACAAGACAAACAAACCAAATCCTCCTTCAAATCCAAAGGAGTCATGAGTACCAAAAGAGCTCTTGAGATTCTTCATATTGATCTATTCAGATAAATGAGAATGCAAACGCTTCATGGTTCCAAGTATTGTCTTGTTATTGTCGATTATTTCTCTCGTTATACTTGGACCTTTTTTCTCATTTCAAAAAGTGATACTCTTGATGTTTTCTTTAGTTTTTGTAAATGTGTTGAAAGCGAAGCTTCTTGCCGGATTGTTTCTATCCGTAGTGACCATGGGGGAGAGTTTGAAAATGATCTTTTTGAGTGTTTTTGTGAAAAATCTGGTTACTCATACAATTTCTCTTCTCCACACACACCTCAACAAAATGGGATAGTAGAGAGAAAGAATAGGTCGCCACAAGAGATGGAAAGGACCATGCTTCTTGAATATGACATTCCTAAGAAGTATTGGGCTGAAGCCGTTAGCACCGCTTGTTTTGTGCAGAACCGAGTTTTTACACATCCTTCTTTGAAGAAACCCCCTATGAGTTATGGCGAGGTAGAAAGCCATCCATTGATTTATTTCACATTTTTGGATGTCATTGTTTTATTTTAAACATGAAGGACTCTCTCGACAAGTTTGATCCGAAATCTTACAAGGCTTTCTTCTTAGGCTATAGCACTACAAGCATGGCTTATAGAGTTTTCAATATTAAATTATCCAAAATTGAAGAATCTATCAATGTTAAGTTTATTGAAACTAACCCTATTGTTGGCAAGAATGTTGTTGATAATGATGTTGCAGATGACTTAATTCCTATCTTGAAAGACCTCAACATTGACAACAAAGGTAAGAAGGTAGTTGAAGCAGAAGGTGAAGAGAAGAAGGATCCCACTCCTCATTTTGCAAAGAATCATCCCAAAGAGCTAATCATTGGCAACCCATTTGAGAGAGTGAAGACATGAGCTGCCTACAACAAAGAACAAGCAGACAGTGACTTCATCTCACAGTTGGAGCCAAAGAACATCAAGGAAGCTCTTGGAGATGACGAGTGGATCCTAGCCATGCAGGAGGAACTAGAGCAATTTGAGAAGAATAGTGTGTGGACTCTAGTGCCAAGACCAAGTGATAGAAAAAGCATTGGCACCAAGTGGGTCTACCACAACAAGCTTGATGAAAAAGGCAAAGTGGTAAGGAACAAAGCAAGGTTAGTGGCACAAGGTTACAATCAACAAGAAGGTATTGACTTTGATGAAACTTATGCTCCTGTTGCTAGACTTTAATCAATTAGAATGCTACTTGCCTTTGCTAGTTAAAAAAATTTCTTGCTATATCAAATGGATGTTAAAAGTGCGTTTTTGAATGGTACAATCGAGGAGGAAGTATTTGTTGCTCAACCTTTGGGCTTTGAAAATGATAAGTTACCCAATCATGTTTATTTGTTGCAAAAAGCTCTCTATAGAATCAAACAAGCACCTCGAGCTTGGTATGAAAAACTAAAGAACTTTTTGTTAGACAATGGGTATGTCATGGGAAAAGTCGATTCTACTTTATTTCTAAAACACACTTCTAGCAGTTTTCTTATCATTCAAATTTATGTTGATGATATCATTTTTGGCAGAACTAATCTTGATCTTTGCAAGGAGTTTAGCTATCTTATGCAGAGCGAGTTCAAGATGAGCATGATGGGTGAGTTGACTTTCTTCCTTGGCTTTCAAATCAAGCAAACCAAAGATAGAAACTTCATCATCCAAGGCAAGTACACTAGTGAACTACTCAAATACTTTGGGATGGAGAACATGAAGCCGATGGATACACCCATGTTCAACACTGCCAAACTTGATAAAGATGAATAAGGTGATAAGGTAGATGAGAAGCTCTATAGAGGTATGATTGGAAGTTTACTTTATTTAACTGCCTCTAGACCTGATATTATGTTTAGTGTTGGCTTGTGTGCTCGCTTTCAATCAAGTCCTAGGAAATCACATCTTATTGCTGTTAAGAGGATTTTGAGGTACTTAGCCAAAACTCAAAATTTTGGACTATGGTATCCTAAGTCAAGGGACTTTACTTTTGTAGCATATAGTGATGCAGATTACGTGGGATGTTTGGCTGATAGAAAGTGCACAAGTGGCACTTGCTTCCTTCTAGGACCATGATTGGTGTCTTGGTTTTCCAAGAAATAGAGCACCGTGGCATTATCAACTACCAAGACTGAATACATTGTAGCTGGGAGTTGTTGTGCACATATCCTATGGATGAAGCAAATGCTCCAATACTTTAACATACATTTTGATGCTTCTCCTATCTTTTGTGACAATACTAGTGTAATTAATCTTTCTTATAATCCTATACTTCATAGTAGAGCTAAACATATAGAGGTTTGCCATCACTTTCTTTATGATCACATTGCCAAGAAGGATATTTATATCACGTATGTGGACACGGAAAATTAGTTGACATATATTTTCACTAAACCTCTAGCTAGAGAGAAATTTATTTTTATTAGATCCAAACTACTCATTGTTTCTTTGGATGATATTGACATGCTATCTAGGTATTTGTTTTCAACCTATATGGCTTGATCATGCTTTACTCACCTTACTTGCCTTAAATTTCTTAAAATGCTAAAATTTACTTGTTGACATTCTTAGTTTCACTTGTTTTTGGGAATTTATCTAATTTCTTATTTTTTATCACCAAATAGTACCCAATGATGAGTGATATGTGCCTAAGTATGTTCAATATACATAATAGACTCGAAAAATGAATTTAATTGGCATGCATATGGCTAGAAATTAAGTTTGATGGTTTTAGGTCAGGTTGATCATCGGTCGAGTTTCCCCCAGGACAAACTCATCCGATCAATGATCGAGAGATATTCTTCATAGGACCAATTGATCGAGTTTTCCACTCTCAGAACTCAACCGATACGCGGGATAAAGCCAATTTAAGTTTGGTTTGGCCGACTATTCTCCCTCTCAACTAGAGAATAGCCGACTGATTCCTCTTCTCCTAGCCCTAAGATCTCAACCCTAGCCCTAACCTTCCCCTTCCTAGCCCTTTCCCAACCTAGATAGGTTGACCTAGACCTCCCCCATTGCTCTTTGGTGGTGCTTGGACAGATTTTGAGGTTTGCTTTGTGTGTTTGTTCGTTACTCCTCTCGTTTTTCACCTCCATGGATTCTCAAAGGAGAAAACAACCTTCCCCAAGCAATGATCCTTCGTCCTCTTTGTCTAATCGCTTGATTTCCTTCAACGATACCTCTTTGATCTCAATAGAGGCTGTTAATAGGTATAAGGACCTTCTTCCTAGGAGTCCTTTCCCTTTTCGTGCCTTGTTTGAGCCTAGTCCCATGAATCAAGAAGTTATAGACCAAGTAGTTAGGTTGCTTGCTGTTCACCACCTCTCCACCTTGGACATCGAACGTGATTGCTTTTTCAATTCGATGTCTAGCACGAAAGCAGTTTACGAGTTCTACGCTAACTTGCGTTGGAACTACAACTCCCTTGTTCCCCCACCAAATACTCAAGTAATCCTTACCTAAATGATCACTGGTAAATGTTTCCAAATCTCTGAGGATATTTTAAATGTCTTCTTTTTCAGAGATGAGGAAAACGACACTTGGCACAAGGATTATGGAGAGTATTTTTATCTTTTGGATCCTGAAGGTTTCTACAAGTAGAATGAATTGACTCTCCCTGATATTCATCGCTACTTGAAGAAACCTGCCATTCCATATAAGAAGAAGAGCACCCTACCTTCCTCCTCCCTCGACCTTAGGAAGCACATTTTGGCATAGTGATCAACTGCAACATCCATCCGAAGAAAAATCAAACGGATATTGCAGAGAACACTACTGTCATTATGTATTGCATCCTTGAGAACATCGGTGTCAAGTGGGCGAGATACATTCTACACCACATGACCTACTTTGACACTGGTAAGAACACAAAAGGCACCCATCCCCCTTACCTGGCCCTGATTTTTGGTTTGTTTCAGTTTGCTACTGAGAAATCACTCTTTTCTAACTTCCATTACAAGGTAGTCAGAAAGGGTGTATGCATCAGTGAAACCAAAATTCTGAAGTATGTGCCTGTGTTTGCCTCTTCTGCCCGTGGTGCTTCTCCCTCTACTTCTACTTGTGCAGCCCCTACCTCCTCTGCCCAAGCTCCACCTCCTTAGCCCCCTCCTCGACCTAGTCGTGCTTCGTTCCATGTATCCAATTGAACCCTTATGGGCTACATGATGCACCAACAAGCATACAACCAACAAGTCTAGGAGCACCTACATCAGGATCTTTATTCAATCATGTCTAACATGAACATATCCTGTGCACACCCCTACCCCACCTACCAGCCTTACCCTAGTAGTGATTATACTTCCTATGCATAAAATCATTACTACCCTACCCATGAGCCTTCCGCTACTGCTGCTCCTCCACCCTTTGCTGCTGGTGGTCCTGCCCCTGCTCCTGCCTACCTACTGTTGCCTACTGACCCCCTGGACACCTTGCTTGCCAGCCTTAGAGACTCTGCTCCATCCTTTACTCAGGACAATGAGCTCCATGCTCTTGGTATGACTTGGGATGAGCAGAATGCTCGTTGGTCCGGTCGTGGTTTCGGTCCTCTTGTAGACCAAGGAGATGCGTGACCAGGCTGATGATGCTGAGGTTGCTGATGATGACGATAATGATGGCGAGGACGCTTCTGATGATGGTGATGGTGATGATTCTGGTGATGAAGGCACTATAGCTACACCCTCTAATAGAGAAGAGGACTATGAGCCTGGAGCTGATGATGATGATGTTGTTGATATAGATAGTTTAGATGTTTAGCTTGTTTCTTAGTTTTTAGTCTCACATGCTGATCATATACATCTTTTTAGGTTATTTTGTATAAGAAACATCTGGGCACATTATCTGAGTTGTACTATTTGATCTTCTATTTTTCATCACTTCCTACTTGTAGTTGCTTTCATGAGAACATGCATCTGAGTTGTAATATATGTGATGTGCACTCCTACTAGTTTCTCAAATATTTTTTTTTGCGTGTTGGTGCCATCTTTCACCATATTTTGATTATGACTGAGATTGTATGTTGCTTTCGTCTCTGTTTGACATATGATATGAAATTTCTTGTATGTATATCTGGTTGACTGTGTTGGAGAAGACCTGGATATATGCTCTTCTACCCCCCTTCTTTTTGAAAATGTCAAAAGGGGGAGAGAAATTTCAAAGTTTTGAAACTCAATCATATTGTTATTCATTGTTATACTATTTCTTACTGCTTATGAGATCCTTTTTCTTATTCATTCACTGCTTTATCATGTGACTTGCAAAGGACCACATAGTACATATATGCTATTATTACTCTGTGTAGACATACTAACCATGCATGTTAGAGGAAGCATAAATTCAGGGGGAGCAATTCACATTGTTAACATCTTGAATCCCCTTAATTCACAAGGCAAAGGTATAACTTCTATATCCTTTTCAATATGTTTGAGGAATGGTTTGCCATTGTCAAAAAGGGGGAGAATGTTGACCTTTGAGGTTATACATTGCCCATATTTTGATAATGACTTAACCATTCCATTCATATGTATCTAATATATGTATTGAAGATTGATTGCAGGTGTTAGGTTCATGAAAAGGATCAAAAATCAAAAGCCCATTTGCTCAAGTTCAAGTCAAAAGCTATACAAGTGTGTATTTTTAGGATATCTATGTAAATGACCTTAGAATATTTTTGTAATCACTTGTATTGATGAATTGACTTGTAACTAAGATAGGAAAATTGTTTGGGACACTAAACACCAAGTTTTAATCACTTTAGATGCACTTTAGAAAATTAATCACAGACAGTCAATCGGTCGAGTTACAAACTCGACCGATCCTCCTGGATCAATTTTCTGAAGATGGCATCGATCGAGTTGTGGTTACACAGAACTCGATCGATCGAGTAACTGACCAAATCGACCTTCATTGGTCGGTCGAGTTCCCCCAGGGCAAACTCGACCGATGGTTTGAATATCGGCTTTGTCTTTTACTCTATCAGTCTAGTTACCTTTATTGAAACTCGACCAATTACACTGTACAAAATTTGCAGAAAAAGTGATTGTGACCGTTGGTGAGTTTTTGATCAAAAATAGATCTGTTGCCTTGGGCAAAAATGGCTATATTTCATCCCTAAGTGTTCCCCAACTCAAAGGGGCACCCCCAGCTATAAATAGGACCTCTTGGAGTTCATTTCAAGGTTGCTCATTCACTACATGCTTGGTCATATCTTAGTTGAGAGTGTACCAACCTTTGAGCCCCATTTCTCTCTCTACCTTCAAGTCAAATTCATGAGTATGAGTGAGATAGGTTCCTTTGTAAGAGAGCTACTCCATGTATTGATGTAAAGCTCTCCTCCTCCATCTTCCTACCCTCTTTCCCATTGATTAAAAGGTTGAAGATCTTCTTTGAGTGAAGGAGAAGGAGTTGTTGTTCTTCAAGGTTGAAGAAAGCATGGTGTTCTAGATCTCCAAGTGAAGGAGATAGGCAAGGCGACACTCAAGAAAGATAGATAATCCCTTGAAGACCGAAGACTTGAAGAAGGAGTGGGTAAGTCCATGTTGATGGTGAAGACTCCATGGTTCAAGTGGGTAAGCTCTTTCTATAGGTTGAAGATCCTTTCTTGAGGTACTAAACTCTTAGATGGTGTGGTTTTGTATTGTAATCTTATGATGGAATATAAGAGTACCAAGATTGCAAACCCTGGAGATTAACCACCTCTAGGTAGTAGACTGACATTGCTCCTAGTTAGGACATGGAACCACTCTAAATCACCTTGTCCAAGTGCATGCTCTTCCTTGTGTCTCACCCTTGCTATGATTGCTATTTAGGACATCAAATTGTTGCTTGTTTAAAGTTGTGCACTTAATACAATTTGGTGTTCTAATCCTTTTTGTGAGATTTGTGAAGCTCTATTCGCCCCTCCGCTAGAGCCCTTGATCCAACACAATAATCGAGAAGGAGATACGTTTGTTTCTTCATTAATCAATTGAATTATATATAATGATGAATTTCTAAAGTTTTTTTCTCGATTTGAGGGCTTTCTCATTTCTAATACTACTAGTGATCACAAAATATTGAGGCTTCGGATTGGGAAAAGTAGGAAATTCAATTCTCCATTTAGATTCTTTAATGCTTGGACTAAAAAGGATGGGTTTCAAGACATTTTGAAAGAAGGATGGTTGTCTCCTAGGGATGGTACGCCAACGTTTATGGTTTACTCCAAAATGAGGAATCTAAGAAGTTTTTTTGTCTAAATGGAACAAAGTCAGTGTGGGCAACTTCTGTGATAATGCTTGTCTTTGTGAAAGGAAAGATCTTGATGCTCAGATTTGTCTTGACAACATGCTAGATGATCCTAGTCTCTAAAGGCATGATATTATTTGCAGGAAAGAAGCACATGAAGCCCTTAAACTTGAGGAGTCTTTTATGAGGCAGAAATCTAGGATACTCTGGCTAAAAGAAGGAGACTCTAACACAATTTTTTATTCATCTTTGAAGGTGAGAAGGCAAATTAACCAGATTAAATCTATTAAGATTGAAGGGAGTATTTCTACTAATTAGGAGGAAATCAATGATTATATAATGAACTACTTCTATAATATTTTCAACATTGGACATGTGGGTGACATAGCTACTTTGAATGAATTGAGTTTCACCAGACTTGATGATGTGCATCGTCTTGTCTTAGACAAGGTGGTCACTCCTAAAGAAGTCAACGGTGTGATCATGGGTTTTAATTGTGATAAATGTCTAGGACCTGATGGTTATAATGGACATTTCTTCAAGAACAACTAGAGTGTTATTAAAACTAATGTTATTAATGGGATTCTTCACTTTTTCAAGTCTAGTAGACTTTTGAAAGAAACTAATAGGACTTTTATCACTCTTATTCCTAAATCCAAAGAGACTCATGTCCTGAATAATTGGTGACCGATTGCTCTTTGTAATGTCCTCCTAAAAGTCATTACTGAGATCATGAGTAATAGACTTCAGAATGCCATTTCTTTTGTTGTTAGTGTTAATCAGTGCACTTTTATCAAAGATAGAAATATCTGTGATGCTATTCTTTAATCCAATGAATTGATCCATGACTTTAACTAGAAAAGGGGGAAAACATAGGATGTGCCTCAAATGGATATTTCTAAAACATATGATTCAGTCTCTTCAGAGGCTTTGTTCAAGATTATCAACCTTATGGGTTTCACAACGTGCTGGAGTGTTTGGCTTAAGGAAATTTTCTACACCACCTCGTATGAGATTCTCATTAATGGTGAACCTTCTAAAATCTTTTAAGCCCATAAATGGAGTCAAGTAGGGTGATCCAAGGTTTCCTCTCTTGTTTGTGCTGGTTATGAAAACCGTTTCTCTCCTTATTGACAAGGTAGTTGGTGAAGGGAGGATTAACCCGTTGAGAGCATAAAAAAAGTTGGAGATCTCACATTTAATCTTTGATGATGATCTCATGGTGTTCTTAGAAGCTGATGAGAGGAATGCCAGAAAGATGAAGTTAATTCTTAATGATTTCTTTGTTAATATTGGTTTGAAAGTGAATTTGGAGAAGAGCTCTATCTTGTTTACCTATGGTGCTGAAAAACAATTGATTTGTAATACTTTGGGCATTGAAGTAGGTAGTTTGGGCCAGAGATATTTGGGCATTCCTCTATTCATTGTTAAATTGGTCAGAATTTACTATAGTCCTCTTATTGACAAAATCAAAAGTAAACTTGAGAGTTGGAAGGCCAAACAATTGTCTATGGTTGGTCATCTTGAACTTGCCTAATCTACTCTTTTAGCCATTCAACTTTTTTGGTCGAATTCTTTTCCTCTTCCTTCTTTTGTTATGGATGTGATTGAAAAGATTGTGAGAGACTTCGTTTGCGGTGCTTTTGATAACAATCTAGGCGTACACCTTATCAAATGGGAGAGAATTACTAAGCCCAAAGTGGAAGGAGGCTTAGTTATTAGATCGATTAGAGATATTTTCAAAGCTACACTGATCTTCCAAGATTGAAACATTTCCAGGAAAGTAGATTCTTTATGGATTAAATGGCTTCATGAAAAATATTTCAACAAGACTTTCTTTTGGCTTACTTTTGAAAATAATTCCTTTTCTTGGAACCTAAATAATTCTATTAGAATGCGTGAGCACCTCAAGTCTTTTATCAACTTTGAAATTGGTGATGGTAAAGATATCTTGCTTTCGGGTGACCCATGGATTCATGGGAGTTCTTTTCTTATTGAGAAATTGGGTAAACAAAGTATGATTAGGATCAACTTTCCTTCTAACTGTAGGCTAAGTCATGTTATTGTTGATGGTAATTGGGTTGTTGATAGCTCGAGGTTACATAAGGAGCTGAATGATATCCTGGTTGACTTAGGTAATCCAAGGTTTTATAAGGACATGATTCTGTTTAATGGTACTTAGAAGATTAATCTTAAATCTGTCTGGGAGGTGACTAGATCCAAGCTCAGTTCCTCTCCTATCTTTGAGTGGATTTGGAAGGTCTAAACCTCTATGCACCTACAGGTCCATGCGTGGAAGGTAGGACATGGAAGGTTACTCACCACTAACTTTGTTACAAGTATGGGTATCATCACCCCTTTCTTTTCTTTTTTGTGTAAAAGAAATGAAGAAGGGACAAATCATTGTATGTTCCTATGTGATTTTTCCAGTTACATCTGGTTTGAAGCTAAGAAGTATGGTTTTCCTTGTGTCCCTAATAGCTTCCACGAGCTGCGGGTTTGCAAGATCAAGAAAGATCACACTTTGGGTCTTTGTATTTTGTGTTGGATCTGGAAGGAGAGGAATTCAAGGGTGCATGATGATGTGGAATCCAACTGTGCTAAAGTTTGGGATACTGTTCAAAGTGACTTTGTTCTTTTGATCGACTGATCTGTCTGTCTTTGGAGTCCTGAGCTTTGTGATGTGTTTGAAGTTGAGGACTCTGTTTCTCAATTTTCAGAGTCTCCTAGTTATGTGGCCATTGTGCCTCATCTTTATGTACAATTTTTTCTTTGATCTTTTCTGTACATCTTACGGAGCATTGCAAATAGCAAAAAACACAAAAATAGTAATACAAAGGAGCTTGTTTACAAAAAAAAAAGATGTGCAAGTTCTACAACCCTATGACATCTGGAACTACCAAGGATCCATGTCAAGATCTTACACTTCAGAATGGAGAAATCATCCAAACTTTTCATGGGAGCAATAAGGAGACCGCGAGCCAAGAGACAACTCCATGTTTGAAAAAGAAGTTCTTGTAAGGTTAATAAGCCTTGATGAAGTGAAGGGAGAGGTGTCCTTTCATGGACAACCCATTGACCAAATTGAGAAAAGGTTGGATGAGATTTCCGTTTCACTTGCCCTTTGTGAGGAGGGAAGACCCCCTTCCCAAACCATGGCAACCCAAACAATGCAAATGGTTCTATGTGTGCTCTGTAAGGCATTTATGCTCCACCACCTCCTCAACCTTCATACAACTTCCAACACAACTCACAACCATCACCACAATATCAACCATAAGAAACACCTCCATACCAACCACCTCCACAACAACCTCCACAAAAACCTCCACAACAACCATCCTACATCCTTCAAAATCCTAATCCACCACACCTAAGACCACCACCACTACCACAACCATCACATGATCCACCTCCTCCCCATGAGAAAGTGAAGATGGTTCCCATCTTGATGTGTGAGAAGGTTACTGAGGAGTCTAAAAATGGGGGAAAGTAATTTGACAAAGAGCATGATGGAGTGCCCTTGCAGGAAAGTCCTTGTGAGAGTGCCAAGTGCACTAGAGATTTTGATGTACCCTAAGGTGGAGGTGGTCAGAAAGGCTGGAGGTGAAGATGGTCAGCGTTGGAGGTGTAGGCGGTGGCCGGTGGCGATCAGTGGAGCAGATGAAGGAGGCTAGAAGAAGGCTCCTCACTCTGCCTAGAGCAAGTGGTGGCGGCGATGGGAGTAGGTAGCTAGTGGCGGCTGGTGACTGGGTACAACAACAATAGCTCCGGCATGAGAAGCTTCAAGCTCGTC
The DNA here is from genome assembly GCA_963693085.1 of Alisma plantago-aquatica. NCBI lineage: Eukaryota > Viridiplantae > Streptophyta > Magnoliopsida > Alismatales > Alismataceae > Alisma > Alisma plantago-aquatica. The sequence goes on from OY856409.1 coordinate 1,555,284,934, forward strand.
TGGGCAGCACGCGGAGGAGGCGAGCTACTTCAAGCTCATCGTGGTGGCGCACGGAGGCAGTGAGAAGAGAAGGGAGGCGGCAGAAAAATTTCCAGAGCTAGCTATGGGGGGAGAAGATCGAGAACTAAACAGTGAAGGGGAAGAGTCTGGCTCACAAAGTGCTCATAAGTTAACTATCAATGGAAACTGACGATAAATAAGGTAATGAATTTTTGCCTCGTGAAGTATATTTAGTCATCAGTTCTTTAGTAAAAGCTGACGACATATGAGGGGATAAAAAATTTCGCGGGGTTTGGAGCGGAACATGTGTCGTCTGATTTTGCACAGTCGACGCCGAATGTAAAATTTTTCGAGCCAAATTTTTTACCTGAACAATTGTATTTCGCAGGTGATTTTGGACATCGGTTTGGTTTATTAACAACAGACGTTAAAGAAAAGCGGTACCCATATCTTTTGTAAATCAGCCAATCTTCACTTATAGGTGTTAGTTGAGTTTATGCACCGACGTCATAGACTATTGGCATCGGTTTTTCTGCAACAACCGACGACATCAAATGTGACGTTAAATGTCATTTCTGTACTAATGTGGGGAATCCAATGTATGTGTTTGCAAACAAGCTTGCTAGTACTAAGGCAGCTCTGAAGAACTGGGCTGAAGCTGAAGTGAACATCCCAAAGTTGATCAAATAAACAAAAGGTGAGTGTAAGGAAGTCAGAGAAAAACTGGCACGTGATCCACTTAATCCAGAACTCATTGAAAGGGATAGGGAATTGAAAAGCATGCTTGAGGATCTAAAAAGGACGGAGAAAAATTCTACAGAAAAGGAGAAGAGATGAATGGCTTGAGCATGGGGACAGAAATACCAAGCTCTATCACTCGACTATTAAAAGGAGGGAGGCTAAAAATATCATTTCTGAGTTGATCGATGCAGAGGGGAGAGTTGTTAATAAGTAGGAAGACTTAGAAGAAAAGGCGGTGAACTTATATACATTTTTATACAACAAAGAGTTTGATCAGTATATATATATGGAGGAAGTGAAGTGGAAGTTCAGGCTTACGAGTACACATGATAAAATTCTTACGGATCGGTCGAGTTATCTTTATTGAAACTCGACCGAATGTTCGGTGCGGAAAATGTAGAAAAAGTGACTATAACCATTGGTGTTTTGAGTGAGAATAGATCCATTGCAACTTGGAAAATGTCTATATTTCTCCCTTAAGCAACCCCACACTCAAGGGAACCCCACCATATGTAAGTAGGACCCCTTGGAGTTCATTCCAAGTTTTCTCATTCATTCTATTCCAAGTCCTTGCTATATGTGAATGTGTTGCAACTCCTTGAGCCCCTTTCTCTCTCTCATTTACATAGAATTTAATGATTATGAGTGAGTTAGGTGAGTTGTAAGAGAGTTACTTCCTTGTGTTTGTAAAGCTCTCATTCCATTCCATCTTCCCTACCATTTTTCTCAAGGAAGCAAAGGTTAAGAGAGATACTCTGGGTGAAGGTGAAGCTGTTGTTTTTCTTCTTCAAGGTTGAAGAAGAGGTGAAGATATTCTCCAGGTGAAGGAGAAGGCAAAGGATGAAGATCCAAGAAGAGCAGGTAATTCCTCAAAGGGTGAAGACTTATGAAAGAGTAGGTAAGTCCTTGGAAGAAGGTAGATACTCTTTGCAAAGTGGGTAAGTCCTTGGTAAGGTTGAAGACTCTTTGTAATGGATAGGTAAGTCATTTGGTGGGTCTTGTGTTGTAACTCTTATAAGTGAATATATAGAGGATAACACTTGAGAAGTCCTAGAGGTTGACCTATCTAGGTAATGGATTGACTTTCTCCTAGTTTGGAGAGTGGAACCACTCGAAACCACCTTTTCAAATTGCTTATTTCAATTTTTGTCATCCTTGCTATGCGTGCTTAGTTAGGACTTCAAATTTCTCTTAAGCTATTGATTTTTATTGATATAATTTGAAGGTATTACTTTTCTTGTGAGAATTTTGAAGCTCTATTTACCCCCCTCTAGAGCCCTAGATCCAACAATCATTTTTATCCAAGTAATTGGAAACTCAGAGAACAACTTCAACCTATAATATGAGGTTAGTGTTATAGTTTTTGTATAGTTCCTTTGTCACTGATATCTAGATTGAACTTGAGGCATGGAATCATCATCCTCTTCAACATTCAATCTCTATTCCTTGAACTAGAGCAGACTATATGAGATACATGTAAGCTCAATATCACATATTGACTCGCATGACAATGTCCATGCATTTCTCAGTCACATTTATCAAGTGGCCAGGATATCATACTCCTGTAGGAGGGACAAATCCCATCTACATCACTCATAGACATCCCCATGTGTCACAGTGCATCCAATCATCACCTTTATGGCAACCCTTATTCAAGGTTATGGTGGATGATGTCAAAGTACACCAAACGACATGTGATGAGTGTAGTGACTTCAGTTCTAAGAACCAAAATCACCACCAACACTATAAGAGATGATCCTGACTACCAATCATGGTTTCCATGTATCACTCTTATGGTAAATATGACGGATACATTGTTCTCTAACAAGTTTCTATGTGTTTGGTTTGATATCACATACCATGGCTGATGAGATTCTGTCATCAACCAACACAGACTCTAGTCATATGTGTTATTGTTTTCTATCAACCTTCAAAAATAACATCGACTGGGGACATAACAAGAATGTATATAATCTTTGCATATGTATGATCTCATTGTTCAGGTCATCAATCTGAAGACATATTCCATTGAGTAATATAATTTAGACATTTATTATGTTACATCATTATCTCATAATTGAAGAAAACATAATAAATTGGAAAATTGCATAATAAATTGGAAAATTGCCTTTATTATTAATCAAATCATTTATAAAATCTACCATTACAATAATCATATGATTGGCTCTCTGGGCATACATACCAACAGACTCCCACTTTCACTTAGAGACAATCACCCATGACCTTAATCCCAAGTGACCTAACATGATATTCATGTTGCTTCTGTGGAATTTCTTTCGCCAAGGGGTTAACCGTATTTATTTTAGTTCCTACTCTACAAATATTCACATATCCTCATTGTATGATCTCTCATATGAGATGGAACTGCCTTTGTATATACTTGGAATGTTGATGCCATTTGGATTCCTTATCTTGTGCAATAACTCCATCGTTGTCACAATATAGCTAAATTGCATCGCTAATGTATGGAACCGCCCCAAGTTCTGAGATGAAGTTCTGATCCAAACAACCTCCTTTGATGCATTTGATGCAGCGATATACTCGACCTCTATTGTAGAATTTGCAACTATCTCTTGTTTGGAACTTTTCCAACTCACAACTCCCTTGTTGAGGAAAAACACAAATCCAAACTATGTTTTGTATTCATCTTTGTTAGTTTGGAAGCTTGTTGGTGTAACCTTGTACCACTAAATCTTTGTTTCCATCATAGACCAGAAACTGATCCTTAGTTCTTCTCAAGTACATAAGGATGTTCTTCATGGTTATCCAGTGAGCATCACCTAGATCTGACTGATATCTACTCATCATGCTCAAGGCATATGATACGTTAGGATGATTACACAACATTGCATACATGATGGATCCAATTGTAGATTCAGATGCATCTGGAATCCTACTCATGTGTTCCCTTTCTTCACTAGAACTTGGACATTGGGCTCTAAGTATGATAACTCCATGAGTCACGGGCAAGTTTCCTCTCTTTGAGTCCTCCATGTTGAACCTCTTCAACACTCTGTCAATGTATGTGCTCTGACTTAGTCCAAGAATCCATCTAGATCTATCTCTATAGATCTTGATTCCCAAGATATAGGATGCTTTTCCTAAGTCCTTCATCGAAAATGTATTTCCCAGTCAGGTCTTTACCATCTGTAAAGTAGGGATGTCATTCCCCATCAATAGTATGTCATCTACATACAATATGAGGAATACAACCATGCTCCCACTAACCTTCTTGTACACACATGGTTCATCTTCATTTTAACTAAAGACAAACTCTTTGACTATTTCATCAAATCAAAGACTCCAACTCCAAGATGCTTTCTTCAATACATAGATTGACCTTAGTAGCTTACAAACTTTATTTGCATCCTTTGGATTTATAAAACCCCCAGGATGTGCCATGTACACATCCTTAAGAAGATTCCCATTAAGGAATGATGTTTTAACATCCATCTTCCAAATCTCATAGTCATGATAAGATGCAATGGCAAGCATGATCATGATGGATATAACCATGGAAATTGGAGAAAAGGTATCGTCATAGTCAACACCTTGAACTTATCTAAAACCCTTTGCCACCAATCTATGCTTATAGGTTTGTACTTTACCATCCATGTTGATCTTCTTCATGAAGACCCACTCACCCTTTAGGTTTTACCCCTTCAGGTGGATCCACCAAGGTCCATACCTTGTTGGTGTAAATAGATTCCATCTTAGATCTCATGACCTCAAGCCTTTTCTTGGACTCTAGTCCCTTAGTAGCTTCTAGATAGGTTGTTGGCTCATCGTTTATGACCAAATCATCACCTTCTTGAGTCACAAGATAACCAAATCTTCCAGGCTTAAGGCATGTCCTACTAGATCTACAAGGTTCATGTGTTACTTGAGGAATTTAAGATTACATTATGATTTTTGATTCTCCTTGTTCCTCTTGTACATCTATAGGTTTTATGTTTTCTTGTTGGTCTTGAACCTCTTTGAGTTCTACTTTCCTCCAACCAATTCCTTTGAAAATAAATTCCTTTTCTAGGAATGTAGCATCTCTGACAACAAATGCTTTGTTGTTAGATAGGGAATAAAAGTAATATCCTTTGATTTCCTTAGGATATCCAACAAAATAACATTTATCTGATTTGGGTCCAAGCTTTTTAGGAAACTGCTTTCTCACATAATCTTGACAACCCCAAATCCTTTTTAAAGACACATTGGGACACTTCCCATACCATATCTCATATGGTGTCTTTTGAATTATTTTAGATGGTACATGTTTTAGTGTAAATGTGGAGGTTTCAAGAGCATAACCCCAAAAGCTAGTTGGAAGTTTAGTTAAACTCATCATTGATTGTACCATATTTACCAATGTGTGATTCCTTCTTTCTAATACACCATTATGTGTGGTATTCCAAGTGAAGTCCATTGTGATATGATACCATGGTCTCACTAAAGGTCCTCAATCTCTTATCTTAAGTATTCTCTACCCCGATCAGAAAGAAGTGGGTTAATACTTTTGTCAAGTTGGTTCTGTACTTCATTCATGAATTGCTTGAACTTTTCAAGGGTTTCTGACTTATGTTTCATCAGGTAAACATAACTATACTTACTGAAGTCATTAGTAATGAAGTATTGATACCAGCCTCTAGCATTTGTTCTAAAAGGTTCACATACATCGGTATGTATGAGTCCTAATATATCACTAGCTCTGTCATTATTACAAGTGAAGGGAATCTTGGTCATCTTGCCCAACAAACAAGATTTGCATGTCTATATTATTTCAGAATCAAAAGAGTCCAAATAACCATCTTTATGGGGTCTAGATATGTGATTCTCATTTATGTGCCCTAGATGACAATGTCAAAGTTATGTTTTGTTTGAGTTA